>CAOLHI010001252.1:0-414121 GCA_948474755.1 Ctenosaura bakeri
ATTTCAGTAGACCTATACTAAGATCAATAAAGTCTGGATCCAGCCATTATCTTACTTTCTGCAAAGCACATCTCCGCTGAAGGAGAAATGTAGGATAGCAATTTTAGTATGAACAGTATATAGCTAGAGGAAGAAAGAAAGAAAGAAAGAAAGAAAGAAAGAAAGAAAGAAAGAAAGAAAGAAAGAAAGAAAGACAGGCATTATTAATAGGCTGGGATGATGTGAAACTATAGGCCAGGTTTCCCTGTGAAGAGTTTTTGCTTTCTTCTTTTGTCTCTTGAATTGCTTCACCCTTCCCTGGCAACTGTATCCATAAAACTTCAGAAACTTGCTTCAGAAAATTGCTTTCTCTGACAAATATTTCCTATAAACCGTCAGCGTAAATGGATGATGATGGAATCAGCACAGCTAAAATGAAAACAACACCCAGTTCAAGGCAGAGAAACATTCAGCACCCCCCCCACATCAGTGCTCCCCCATTTCCCTCAGCTCTGAGATGGGAAAGGCATTTGATCTTTTCCAAAACAGATCTGTTATCGCTGATGTGCTTTCAGACTTATAAAGATAGCATTTAAGGCTCTATACAAACCTTCACTGTGATCAGCAGAGTGCTCAAAGGAAGAAGTGCTAGACATTCACACATGTGGAAAGGGTAATGCTTCTTTCTTCTCTTTAAACCACAGTATATATGGCTGCCGTTAAACTGACGTCTTGCCATTTCCCCCCTTCTGCCTTTCTTTATTGCCACATCATTTATAACCCTTATGGTGCATAATTTTGGACTTACTGGGATGTCATATACTTTATGACCTTTACTCCTTTGAGCTGGATTTGTTCTTCCTGATACAAGTCAGGCAACGTATTGAAAAAGTGTCCTCTCCCCTTGGTAATTTTTGACCAGATGCTGCCACTGATGTCCTTTAATTGTCCCATGTGCTGATAACATGTTAGGCCCGGTTGGGTATAAGCCACAAAAAAAGATGCACACACCAACACAAACTGTATCTGTGACAGAGAGAGAGAGAGGGCTTTCTGCAGCACAGTAAGGCTTCCAAGAGACACCACATGAGCACACATGTGGTAGTCTGCACTTTCTGGCAACCAACGTGATTTATCTGATCAATCAGAGCAGGTCCCAAAGCCAGCTATCATGTCTAAGTCTACTGCTGTCGAGGATTATGTAAACTGAATCTTTGTTCAGTCTCCAAGTTTGTGTGATATGCCTAATTATAGTTTCTTTGCCTCATTTGATGAAGTGTAAATCATGCCCTCATGACAGACAGATTGCAGATCTGGCTATTTGCCCTCCTTCATCATTGTAAAACAAATAGATTCTAGGCATGTCTGCAGTACCTGTTGATTACTAGGGTGGATTTTGTATGCTCCATTCTTTTCCCTCACCTCTGTTGTCTTGTATCTCTACAGATGTAGGAGACATAGCAGGACTGGAATCTGTAGCTTTCCAAAAGTTGCTGGATTCAAATTCCCATCAGTGCTAATATATCTGTTCAAAGCTGTGGGGAATTATTCATCTGCATCTTGTGGACCAGAAGTTACTCTGTTTTGTAGCTTCTCAGAAGAGAGCCATCCAAGATGACCATCTATCCTGCTTTACCGAATACATTTCTCTCTTTGAAGCAATCTGAAATCCAAGGCCAGTTTAAAGACAACACAGAATTACACATTTGTAAATGATTCATATTAACAATCTCTCTGTATCAAACAGTGCAGGGAATACATAGGGATCATAAAAGTCCACCAGTTCTGACTTACCAAGCAGCAACTGCTGCAAGCAATGCAGGTCTCTTTCCTGACAACTGGGATGTAGCAAACTGACATTTCCACCTCTTCCCACAAATGATCTCCAGTGAGAGAAGGAATTGTATCAGACATTCTGCTTTTGACTGTCACACTAGTGATCACTCATCGAAGAAGGGTGGAAATGTCAGTTTGCTACATCCCAATTGACAGTAGAACAGACACACACACCCATCATCTGCAGTAGCCACTACTCAGTAAGTCAGGATTGGGGGACAGGGCTGGTAAATGCTATGTAGCTACATAACTAAAGCAGTTATATAACTAAGTAGTACATGCAGAATTTCAATCATTGTTCTATAAATAGAGAGGGCCCCGGGGTAAATAGAGTAGTTAGCCCCTGGAACAGACTCAGGCCTTTTCCGCATTTTATTTTTGAAATGGGCTGGTGCATCCTCCCACAAGGACATTCACATTTGGGAGCGAGCTGGGTTTGGACTACTTACTGTTTGTCCGGACTTCAGCCCGCTCCGGAACGCCCAGAACTGCTGGTCGCCCGTGCTATTGAAAGACTGATTAAAAGAGGACTTTCAATATTGCGGTGCGCTCCAGCCCGTCACTCTATAAAGTATAGATCTACAGGCACGCTCCGGTGTGGAGTCTGCAGATCTTCTGGGGGCGGGCTTCCGGCTGGAGAGCTTCTCCGATTGGTGGAGAGCCTTTGCCAACCAGAAGCCTCCATTTTCGTCGCCAGAGAGTGTGTAAAGCAGGCACACACAGCTCTGGACTGTCGTGGATCATCAGGAAAAGCGTGCCAGTCCAGTAAGTAATGGACTGCCCCATTTCCCCTCCAAAGTGCGGAAAAGCCCTAAGAAACAGCCAGCAGGTCAAAGGTGTCCCCACTGTGGTGCAATATACTGTATTGCCATTGTAAATGTTTCTAATTGTATATCTATGACCAAGACTCTGCATTATTTGGCAGGAAAAAAAAATGTTCTTCCCATGGGACTTTCTTCTCTCCCCTTCTTTCTGTATAGAACCCACTTGTCTCCTGTGTAGAACCCATACACTACCAAAGCATCTGCCTGTGTTCCTATAGCCAGATGCATGACAACAACATGGTCATTCAGGATTTCCTGGGGTCTACTGGAGGTTCCAGAGCATGATATTGTTATGCATGTCTTGCTATAGGAACATAGGCAAATGCTGCGCAGTTGTTTCACAGCGAATGGCCATGGGAGGTTGGTGGTAACCAGATGGGTTCAGAGATCTGAGGGTATTTGGGTGAAGGAAGTAGCAAATACCTCTCTTTGCAAGGACCACAAAAAGATATATGCAAGTATACATTTGGTTTATGCCTACCTGTATCACTGACATCATGCCAGTTTATCTATGTGGTTCTTAACTTTCTGGGGAGCACAGACCCCTTTGAGAATTGGATGAAAGCTTGAAAAACATGTGAGCACATGTATGCGTGTACACACTCTCACACATAGAGATAATACATAATAACATAATATATAATATACTTTCTTTCATTGGTTTAGAAATAGATGTCCTCATAAATCAATATGGAATGGAAATAAATAATAATAATACTTGAACGAGTTATTATCTTAAAATTCAGCATGATAGAAGGTAGTTAGAGAAAGGTAAACAGCAAAAAGGAAACCAAAAGTAATCAAAGAGGAGGGGAAAAAAATTAGTACCAGGTTCATAAAGCACTTCAGTGGACCCCTGGGTCTCAAGTTAAGTAGCCTGATCTATATACATGTGAATTTCCATTTGCAAATATAAGTACCCATTATGTATAAGAAGACAGCCACTGACTATGACGGGACCTATAATAGTGAAGAAAAAAATAATCACCTGCTGGTCCTGCAATTTTATTTATATGGTTGAATGAAGATGGTGTTTGCATTACATGGAGAAAACAAGCACAGACCTACATATCCACTTCTGAAATAACAAATGTTCACTGTTGATCAAGAAGTTTGAACAACCAGTGGCTAGACCTCTTAACCTGGTCTCTCAGATTTGTATGTCTTTAGAACTGAGGTGCCATCTCCTTTAAGTACTTTGGAGGTAAATAATAAAAATTCTGCACCCATAGAATTAAGACCTTAACATCTCATGGTCTCAAACTAGAGGAGAGCACACAATTTCATCATCTACTTAAGAATGTTGGCAATAGAGTATTATAAAGTGCAACCTTAGATGCAACCTCCTTTGTATTCTAGAGAAGGCACAAGCTAATTTAAGTACTGTTTGTTAATCATTCTAATCACAGGCACACACATAATTAACTGCATCCTTCTGGGATCCAGAGCAAACTTGTCAGAACTGCGCTCACCCTCTCTCTCACCTATTATGCATACCCATTTATGAATGAATATATCTTCTTTTTCAGTTATGCAGCATCTCTTTTTTGGCCAACTATAAACTGGTCATCCTACAAAAGCCCCCCCCTTTTCCTTTTAAGGGAAAGAGTGAACCAAAAAGCAGAACCTTGGTAAATGGAAAGCACAAAACTAATGGAGGTGGGGGGTGGGGGTTCCATGACCAAGTGGAGGATCGAACCCTGGTCTCCAGAGTAGTAGTCCATTACTAAAACCACTATATCATACTGACTCTCGTAGAAATCAGTAATATAGTTTAAACAGAAATACATTTTGTACCCACATGACACCATTTTATTGGTTTGAAACCACTGTAACTGACATGGTTTAACTATGTAGAATTCTAGGATTCACAGTTTTTTGAGCCATTCAGAATTGTTTGCCATAAAAGGCTAATGCTATAGTTCAGGGACATGTTCCCTCACCAAACTACAGATCCCAAGATTCTGTAGGATAGGTTCATGAACTGCTATAATTATGCAGCATGAACACAGACATAAGGCTTCTCACCATAGTGACCAGGAGATCTGTGAGATTGCTCGGTTTGCTGTACAGGTGCCAGCTTTGGACAACTTCAAGGTGTCTGCTGTTCTCTTTAAAAAGCTCTTTGACTTGCCAGTCTGTATGGTTACACAAATCACTTATCTAGATATCATACTATTGGTGATAAATGAGACCAGGCCAAGAAAAAAAAATAGGTGCATTTTAATCTTTTAACTTGGAAATGCCATAAATGTTCTTGTTTCTCACCACCACTGTTTTGGTTAGTTTGATGAGTTTATAATCAAAGGAAATGATACGGTAGTATAACTCCCTGGCCCTCCAAAAAGCATGCACTAGGACACAAGTAATTGTCTTACAGTCTGATTCTCGGTGGGTGTCCAGCTTTTCAGTCAGAGGTTTCTCTCTGAGGCATTTCCCAATGCACTTTAAAAGAATAAATACAAAACAATAAGAAGGCACTATGATTTACGAAAACTATAAATGAACAAACATTTAATTTGGTAGCAGTTATCTGAAAAATTTTCAGCCCACTTCTTTTATCTTGCTTGGCTAATAGTTATTTAGTTGAGTGATTTGCCTCTGTTAGAAAAACTGATGAATTGGCAAAGGCAATCAGTGCAAGAAAACAATTTATTAAGACTCCGTGTATACACACCCACACACAAATGAGTTTCAAACATCTGTGTTCTTGCTCAGGGGCAACTGTGCAACAGTTATTTGTTAAGCAGTCACGGGGCGGGGGGGGGAAGAACGGCTGTCTTCAAATCCGGTCACTTTCCTTCAGGTTCCTCTTGGCTCTGTTAGTAGACAACAGCTAATAGATTAGGACAACGTGATCGGAGAATATATCAGCCTCCCAGCCAGTCACTGTGAGCACTGAAAAGGGACATTTCTTATTCCCTTTTTAGGAGCCATTGTTCTTTATGTAGAAAACAAAATTGCTAAGATTTTCTTCTTTTTCTTGGCTTGACAAAGAAACTGAACTCCAAATGGAGCCCTGCACTGTAGATAGATGCAGGCATGATTCCTAATGACACCAGGGGCAGTAAGCCTACATCTCAGTTTTTATCCTTGTAGGACTGTAGAGCAGAGGAATGTATAACCCTCCCAGTTCTGCTACATCCCAATTCCTATCACATCAAGCATCACCATTGTTCAAAACTAATGGGACTTGTTGTTCAGCAGCATGTGGAAGGCTTCAGATCTTCCACCCCTACTACAGAGAAACAGAAATCTGCTAGAAATAAGCAGTATCACTCTATTTTGCTTTGGCCAGACCTCACATGGAATTGATCAAGAAGGATATTGACAAGCTGCAACATGTCAAGAGCCAGATTGTAAGTTGAGGAAACTTACCAAGAAGAAGTACTAACATGAAGAAGAGAAGATAGGGAGATGATATGATAGCCGTCTTTAAATATTTGATAGCCATCTTTAATTATTTGAAAAGATATCATGTAGAAAATGGAGTGAACTTGTTCTGTGCTGCACCAGAGACCAGAACATAAACAATGGATTGAAATTATAAGCAATGACATTATACCTGAATGTTAAGAAGAACTGCATGACCGCACAAGCGGTTTGGTAGTGGAACTGATTACTTTGGAATCGAGTGGACTCTCCCTCTTTGGAGTTTGTAAACAGAGGTTGGATGGCAGTTACAAGAGGCTTTAGCTGTGATTACTGCATGACAGGGGAATGGAGTAGGTGACTAGATGACCCTTGTGGATCATTCTAATTCTATGATTCTGTGATTTTATGTTTTTATGAACCCTGACTGATATTTTCTGAATTTGGCCAAGTTATTAGAAGAAAAAAACAGTTGCACGATCTGCTTTGCTTTGCTACCCCCTCAACCAATTCCATGGGAGTATTAACAATAGATTTTTGTTTCAGTTAGATATACATTGCATAATATGGTTAATCCTTCTTCCCTACCCCTGACCCCACAAAAGATAGCATGGGATGCCTTTCAAATTATTTGGGACTTCTTTTCAACAAAGCACATTTAGGGATTTTTTTTTCCCACGGCATTCTATGTAAAAGAAATTTTAATGTTTCCCCTAGTGTTTGAAATTTTAAAATAGGGCTTTATTTATTTATTTATTTGTATCCCGCCTCTCCATATGGATCGAGGCGGTGAACAACTTACAAATAGCATGTATTTCGAAACATTTCTATACATGCCCCCAACAAGCTGGGTACTCATTTTACCGACCAGCGAAAGGATGGAAGGCTGAGTCAACCTTGGAGCCCGGCAGGATTGAACTCACAACCTTGTGGTTTGTGACTTGCAGTACTGGCATTTAACCACTGCGCCACCAGGGCTCCCCTGGCTTCATGAAATGCATGCTGTGATTTTCGATTTTTAACAAGCCTGCTTGAATCTCTGTCCTTTCTTTGGAAAGGCATTATAACACCTCTCAAATAAAATAAGTGACTGGAGGGATGATCAACAACTCTCTAAAAGTGTTTCTCTTTTCAACGACTATCTACTGTAATGGCAGCCGCCAGTGAGTGACAAAGAAGGAACCATCCTTTTTGGTAGCAGCCATTTTGAATCCCTTGAAAAATCTGAAAAATCTTCTCACCAACATTTTCAGTCAGAGCTTCAGTCTCTCTCTCTCTCTCTTCCTCCACCCTCCTTCTCTCTCTCTCTCTCTCATTCATACACACATAATTTACTTTTGTTTCCCAGCATATACGCAAATCAAAAGATCTGATGTCTACAAGGATGAAATGATTAAGAATGTTTCATGTTTATTTGCTACACCCCTAAAAGGTCCTTCTTTCTCACTGTGTAGAGGGCAGAGCACATACTCTGCATTCAGAAGATCATATGTTTAATTTCCAACATTTAGATTTCAAGGATCTCAGGCAGCAATGTTGGGAATAACCTTGAGACCTTGGGAAACCACTGCCAGTTAGACAAAGGATAATGAACATGTGGCCCTCCAGATGTTGTTGGACTCCAGGTCCCATTAGCGCCAGCCATACCAAACAATACTGAAACATAAAGGGAATTATAGCAAAGCAATATCCCAAGTGACACAGCTTTTTATTAAATAATACTGGGATATAACTGATGGTCTGATTTAATTTAAAGTAGCTTTGTATATTAACATTTTCCCATGTAAGGAAATGGTTGGCCTTCATTCATGTGGGGAGATGTAAGCTGCAATTTATTTCATTTGCATGTCACTTTTCTGCAAAAGTCTTCAAAGGAATGTACAGTCAAATCAAAACACATGAAGAACACTATCACAAAGACTGCAAAGTATTTTGAAATAAAAATCAGAGAAAAGGAATATAAATCAGGAGCATGTATGAATCAACAATCAGAACATATAAAATTAAGCCAGACTGAAACCTATCTGAACAAGATGGTGTTTAATTGTACCCATACCTACAAAATATATCCCCCACAAACATTTCATACATGAAAGGAGGGAGGTCAAGAAGGCAAAAATTATTCCTATGCAAGAACATGGAAGGTAGGAGAGGCTTCACCAGTTTGCTTTTGCCTAAACCTACTGGGAAGTGCAAGACTCCACCTCCTCCTGCCCTGTCCCCTTGCTGTGTTTACTGATAGTAAACCTATTTGCATTTTGAACTCAGTTTGCAATGGCTGAAGTAAGCTGAGAGCTCAAGGGGAGAGGAGGAGGAGGGAGAGAAACTGGGACATTTTAAAAGCAGCTGAAAAGAGGATTGATCAGGACTCTTCCTGCCAGTTCAGGACTATTGGAGTGTAGGGCAAAATACTAAACAGGAACTGCTCATGGGTAGGGAGTTCTCTAGCCCTGGTGGTCTTGTTTTATATATGAACCAGTACAACTACTATGGGTAATTAATTGGCTTAAGGCCCACTTCATTGTGAAACAGTTTTTGGAGTAGAGCAGCTCTCTGTCTGAGGAAGCTCTACACACATCTAGTAGAGGACAGAGTGGCTGTTTCAAGCTAGGCTACATAAATGATGTGTGTTTTGAGCCAAATCTTCTCAGGCTGATAATCTATCCACCACAGGACACAGATCCATTAAATCTAAACTGATTGGCTCTCACCAGCAAAGTTCCTACTGAAAGGTGTACTGTTTCTCTGTTCAGAGCACATCAAGATTCACCATGATCCCAAAGCATGGGAAATTGCTTTGAAAGGTAATTAGCTGCTGCTAGAGTCCCAAAGCCTTCAAGGTAGTTACTATTATAGCAACATTTTTGAAAAGTGTGATGTAATGGTTTGAGTATTAGAATATGACACTAGAGACCAGAGTTCAGTTCTTCTCTCAGCCATGGAAAGTGACCCTGGGCACATCACACACTGTCAGCTTCCCCAAAAACCCATGATAGGTTCACCTTAGGGATGCTATAAGTCAGAAAAGACTTGGAGGCAGACAAAAACAGCAACAATTCTTTGTTTCCCAGTTTCTCAAAGGTAACTGAATAGTTCTGTCAATTACTTTTAAAAAATCTGAATACTTCAGGCTGCTGTTACAAACCACACTTTCCTTCCATTTACCTTATTTGTGCCAACACTCTCAACACAGTAGGGGATAGCAGCACATGAACAGTGTGAGCCCACACTTCAACCATGTGATATTCTTCCTCCGCCATATTGTGATGTCCCACTCCGTAACAAAAAATATTCATTAAGAATTTTTCAGTGTAAATGTGAAATGTTACACAGAATAACTTATTAATTGTTAAATTAAATGCGACATATAATTTAGTTATACATTTGTTTGGGGGCAAAGGAATTAACTATGAGCACGTTCCTATTTTAGCTAGTTGTTATTAAGCCCTTGGGAATCCTTGCAGTATAGAAATCTTTCGTTCCATCCATCTAAATGATGGGTGTCTTGCTAATTTTTAATATCCACATTTCATCTGTCTCGGCAGGAAATATTATATCCTGAGGGAGCAAGGAGGTTTGGCATTCTCTTACTACTTGCTCAACCCCATGGCAGGGAGTTAGGTGAGAAGGAAGTGTTATATGGGGGCTAAGGCTAAAGATGAAAGGGAGTAGCTTTTGATTATATGGATGATAATGATGAACACTATTTTACAAGCATTTGTGGAGGGAAGGGAGATTATCCTATTTGGTTAACCATGTCTAAAATAGGTTAGTCTGTGTCTATAGAAGCATTAGAGGATTAAATATAGGATTAGCATATGATTGTTCAAATAGCGTGAAATCCTTTCCATGACTGTGGTTTAGAAAATGGTTTTATGCCCACTTCATTGTGTCTCTCATGTACATGGTAACATTTGCCTGCAGTGGAGCAGGAATTGCGTAGTGTCTTTAATGAGGGTCTTTTGCTTCACTCTTATCTTAAGTGGCATCTGGAGTGATGAACAATAAATATTTCAAAATTTTTGGGCGGGGGGAACGCTTTGGAAAATGGTTAGACAGCATAGAGAGAAGAAAATGCAGCTTAAAATGTCTCACCTTTTAATCATCCTATTTATGCATTAAGCCTCACAATTCCAGCAAATTAATGGGATTTTCAAGGACATTCACAGGAAGAGAAGCAGAACGTAATTCTGAAATTTGCGTGGCCCAAAGTCAAGCAGGGATGTTTCCTTCACTGAAGCTAAAGTCTGAGGGAAACTTTGGCATGAATATACTCACAGATTTTCACCCTTAGAGCTAGCCACTGAAAAGAGAAAAGACAGGGATAAAAATAGATAGTGAATGTAGCCTTGTTCAGGTATTCACTAAGCCTTTAGCCAAAACAAACAAAGAATGGAAATGTGCTAGCCCCATTCTCCATCTTCATTTCCATTTGTCCTCCACACATGAAGGATGACCTTCTGAAAAGTAGGGTGTCTTCTGTGCTTGGCATAGGGATGGCATGAGTAGTAAACAATTTTCCAATTGGGGTCAAAATTGGGAGTTCCTGATCCCTCAGGAACATTTGCAAGACATAAAATAGGACCCAGAAATTTTCCATAACCTTGTGCAAGTGTTTGTTGTTGTTCTTCATGCAAGAAACTCTGCACATTCTGTCCATTCCAGGGAGTGGAGGAAGCTTATGTTGTTGTTATTGTTGTTTTGCCATATTTGGACTTAGGAAAGCTGGGCAAAATACAAAAAAAAAAACCATACACAAACAACCAAAAGTATAGTTGACTGTGAGTGTATACTATTTGTTGTATTGACAATGCACCGTTTCTTGTACTTTTGGGAATGTTGTTCCCATTTTTTAAAATTTATTTTTATAACATATATCTTACTGAATAATAAGTTATATAGAAAACATTTCTCACAAATATTGCAGTATTTACTTATTAATATACATTAATAAAAGGAAAAGCTAAGGCAAAATCCTAAACAAAAGTAAATATAAGAGGGAAAAAAGTACAAGATTGATAGATCCATAATAAAGAAGATAATCCAAAGATTAAATTAATAAGATGAGTAACAAACAATAACAGCAATAATAACGAAGAAGAAGAAGAAGAAAGGGGTAAAATGAGTATATAGAAATGACTCCCTTCCCAAGCAGTGATGAGTGCTTCCTAATAAGTAACTTCTCCTGAAACATAAGATTACCAATTCCTCTACAGCTAAAAACTAAACTCTTTAGTAATTAATTTCTCTGTTCCCATTTTAAAGCTGTGCATCATTTTGTTTTGTGCTCTCTCCTCCACCCTTTTTTTTTTAGGAGAAAAATGCTTTCAAAGATCAATGAAATTTAAAGTTGTGCAACACTCTATTTTGTGTCTTCCCCCCTGCCTCACTCCAGCTTTTTTGGAAAGCTCTGTAGTTTTCATGGGAAAACTGCACAGCTTTTTGAAAAACTATGTAGCTTTTGGGGAAACTGTTATTCAAAAAGTTATGAAGCTTCCATCATTGAAAGAAAGAAAAAGTTCCAGTAGCCAGCAGCAGAAGCTCAAAGAAGAGGAGAACAAAGTGACAAAAATTGTAGGGAATGGTGCTGCTCATGTCAGGGGTGGTCAGGGGGTTGAATCTACTTTGGCTTTAGTTCAGATTTTAAAGGAGCTGTCTCTGGTGCTGAATCTGTTCTAAGGTCAGGGTTCAAAACCTTGAGTCGCCCATTTATAGCCTGAGTTAAAACCCAGAATGGACTGAACATGTCCCTGACATGGAAGCCACCATCTGCCACAATGATATTCCCCTCCCCATGAGCTCCTGAATTCATTTCTAAAGGACAGGATAGGAAACAGAACAGACATGCAAATGAGCATTTTAATTATGAGACAGGACTCCTTTTGGCCTGCTGACTGCCTTTTGGACATTTTACGACTGATTGCTTGATCACACTTTTAGGCAATATCCTAACTATTGGTCTCCACATAGTGTACAATACAGTAAAAAATTACCAAATGGAAACAATGCAAGAATGGCTACAGACAACACATTGTAAACCAAGATAAACCCAGCAGTGATGAATAAATGTATCACAGCATGTAAAGCCAGAAGCAAGGTAGAAAAATGTGATCTAAAAGCAATTCTTAAAATGCCTGGGTGAAGGAAAAGGCCTTTAACTACTGTTAAAAAGGTCCTCTTTCTGTTTCTTGTCTGTTTTGACACTTTTGGTTGTGGCATCAGGAGAGTGAGGCTTTGAATTATGACCTTAGAATCTGGTAGATAGAGAAAGAGAAGCCTGGGTGATTGGCATTCATGGCTCCTGAGGAGTGACAACCACAGAGCTGGAGCTATGCTATCTATGACATGGCTAACGCCTCCATTATGAGTCCTTCTTGTGGCCCTCCCTCCTTTATTTTCTTACAAATCCATAAGGAAGCTGGTGGCTATATAGAGCAAGACATCTGGATAATAGGTCAGGGTCTGGAACTGGTCTGTCTGGGAATTTAATTGAGTAACACTAGATAGAGATTACATAGAGGAAGTGCTTGGCATATTTCACCCATTACTTTCTCCAGTCTGCTTTGCGTTAATCCCACAGGCTCTCTGTAGTTAGTGTAAAAGCTTAATTTAACAAACTTGGGATCGAAATCATAACTATAGATCTACTCCCCTCTTTTTGTTTTTCTTTTTGTGGTTGGGGGTATGCGTAGCTCTTGTCATTCCATCATCACCCATGTTGGGCAGAGAGAGGAAGGAAGGAAGGAAAGGAAAAATAACAACCTGCGTTACGGATCACAGCAGCCGTTTTGGATTGGTTAATTGGCAGCCCTTTTTACTAGTTAAATTGGAAAACGTGTGCATGAAAGCCTCAATTTTAATCTAATTAATATTTAAAGTAGCTTTTTAAGATTCTGGATTCCCCCCCCCCACTCCTTTACTGTCTTTCACAAATATATTATTCTATTCCTCTATTCATGAATTATTAAAGAAGCCATGTTTTAAATATGCAGGCATTACAATGTCATGTTTCAAAGGAAGCCCTTCAGGACCAGATGCCTCTGAAAGCAGAAGAGGTATGGAAACGTTCCTCCCACCCATCCCACCCCCAAGCTAATGATAAAGTAGGACATTTAGATACTTTTTGGAAGGGAATAAAATGCAAGGTTGTTTCTTCATTTGGATAAACATGGCAAGGATAACATAAGCATGTTGAACACGTGATGTATTTTAGGTTATCTGAAAATGTTCAATAGGAAAACATCAGCATTTCTGCTTGCACTCCTACACATCCAGAGCATTCATCAACACCACTATTACACTGCCAAGAGGCCATCGAAGCCCTTTGTCACTCTCAGGGCTATCATGAGAAGAGCTACATTTGGTCACCCACACTGATTCATTGAGCGGATGACTTGAACATTCATGGGACCATTGTCGGCGACTGGGCAGGGCCGGGCAGACTTGGGTCTGGATCGGGCCGAGGCTGGCATCCCGGAAGCCTCAGCCAGCGGAGTAACAGCAAACTAAAGCAGTCCAGCAGCAAACTTAAGCAAGTCTTACTTCAGACAAAAGACAGCAACAAAAAGAAAGGGTTTTCCTCGCCCGGGCAACGAAGAGTTAAGCTGGCTGGCAAGGCTTCCGAGCAGAGTCTTGGCAGGAACGAGGAGGGAACGAGGCAGGAACCAGGTTAGAACACAGCAACACGGACGGGCAACTCACGGAGAGCCGTTGGTTGTTGCTCCGTGCTGAACTCGGCTCCCTCTGGGACTTAAGTAGCGGCTAGGTACCGGCGCCGACCAATCCAGGGGCGGCTGCGCAGCTGGGAGCCCTTAGCCGGGCTCACAGCTGTGCGTCCTCAGCCAGCTGTGAGCCCTCAGCCTGCAGTCGACGCTCCAGCAGCCGGCGGGAGCGGCGGGCAGCCTCTTTGGCTTGCCACTGCTGCAGAAATGTGGGAGGGAGGCCGACGGGCTCCTCCGGATCGGGGCCACGGGTGGGCGGTGGTCCAGAGTGGCGCCTGGGCCCCGCCCACCCCGGGCGCACACCTGGTCAGTCTCCCCCGGTGCCGGCAGCTCCGGTGTCCTCCCCGGTAGGTCCCGTGGCGGCAGCAGGGCAGGCGAGGTTCGGGCGGCCCCTCGTCGCGGCGGAGGCCTCCCCGGCCTTGTTCTCAGTGGCAGCAGGGCAGGCAAGGCCCGGGCGGCCTCCCGTGGCGGCGGAGGCTTCCCCAGCCTCGTTCTCGGCGGTGGCGGTGGGAACCGGGCCGGAACGGCCGTCCGTGGCTGCGGGTGAGTCTGCGGCCTCCTCTGCGGCGGCGGTGGCCTCGACGGCATCCGGACAGCCGATCCCGGCGCCGGAGGCCTCCGCCGCTACTCGCGAGGAGACCGGGTCGTCCTCCTCCTCGGGCGCTGCGTCCGGGGCCGTGGAGGTCCCGACAACCATTTTGAAAAATTGATTTCCAAATATCTAGCAGTTGATTCCCTTCATCTATTATAATGCTGCTTAGTCATTATTTTTCTGAAGGAACTCTGATGTGATATCGAATCAGAATTTCCCCATCAAGCAATCAGATATGAGGAATTGTCATCAGTCTTTACAGTTTTCAGTAGAAGAATCACATATCACTGGGAGAGCACATGCTTTATCTATTAAAGGTATTGGTTCCAGGTCCTTCTCATTTCAGTGAAATATATCTCAGGCCACACATCATCTGCCTCAACCCTGGAGAAGCATTGTTAGTCAGGAATATCCACAGAAGTAGCAAACACAGGGATTTTCTACACTACACTACACTACACTACACTGCTATTATTCCACTTTCAACATCCGACGCTGGAATCCTGGCATTTGCAGTTTAGAGAGGGGCATTTAGAACTCTTAGCCAGAGAGCTCTTTGACCTCAGTAAACTACAAATCCCAGAGTTCCACAGGATGTTGAAAGTGGAAGAATAGCACTATAACAATGTAGGGTGGAAGGGCCCATAGAGTCTTGTGGCACCTTAAGGAATAACGTATTTTATTTGCCATAAGCTTCTGGGGAGTACAAGGCACTTCAAAAGATGCATGGAATCTAGCCTCAGTAAGCAGCAATGTAAACAAACATGAGAGGAGGTTTGAAGTGAACTGCTGTCAATGATGTAGTGGAGCAAGGGCTCAAAGGGTCAAGATGTAAGAATTTTTTGGCTGATAGGGAATATGAGCTTCCCCATTCGATTAGGACTTCTCTGTTTCCTCTGTGTTAAGTTCAGTGTCCTGAACTAAAAAAAATTCTGTGCATAATATTTGCTTTCTGACCAGAAATGCTATTTTCCATGTACAAAAGGTACATTTTTCATGCAGAAAAGGTCTCCAGCTATGAAGATCCTCATCTGCTTAGGATTCTTCTTGTCTGGAAAATATTCAAACATTCCTTCCATACCTAATTCAGCTCTCTATGATTATACAGCCTTCAAGATCAATCTGGGATGGTGATGCATGAAAGGGTCAGGGCTAGTATACGTCCTTGTACCCCCAATATGCATACAATTTTATAACTCCTGAATAGGACCTACTGATTCTAACCATCCATTCTTCCCCCTGCTGTCAGTAATTCCTACATTCATTCTTCTCTGACAACATGCTTGCCAAGCATCTCCAGAGAGACCTGGAAAAAGAATCCTATGTGAAACCTGCTACGGATGAATGTACATAATAATGACTAGATAGACCAGTGGTTTGAGTCAGTATAAAGCCTATCTTCAATGGAGTTAAGTTTGCCAATGCCATTACTATCAATACCTGCGAGGTCACGTGGCAATTGGTGTAATGGTGAGATATTTAGCATTCCACGGGAGATATGAAGACATGGCTCCCACTCAGGTTGGCATCCATGAACCAATGTAGCATTGCCTTGGCAGTAACTGAGGTACACCAGTTAGAAAGGTAGCTGAAATTAAATAGGTGGTCTGAATAGGAGCCAGTTTCATTTTGAAAACAGCAAGCCTTTTACTTCTGTCTGGAATTAAAATATAAAAAGGGAAATTCTTCAGAGCAACCCCTTTTAAACTTTGGGAAAGGTGGGGATGGGGAATCTAATTGTGAAAGTATCAGTAAAAGAACAAAATTTGGGCCTTGGGAGGGATAAAGGGAAGACTTTAATTCTTTCAGATAGAGCAGAAAGAAGTCACACCTGCACAGCTTATATTAAATGGGCCATTTCATGGAAAGTGTCCCAGTGCTGCAAATTGGAACAAAGAAGGGGCACAAAAATCCTATTAAAAAGTCAAAAGTTATACATCATTTAGCTTTGCAAAGTGAGCAAAGGATCTAAGAGTTCTTTTTTTAAAAAAATGAAACATGATTATTTGTCTGTCTCTTGAAAAAGAAAAATAAATTTAAAAGTTGCTTGATGAATATATTTCACCACTGCTTATATAGACCTTGACAGTCACTTACTGTGCAAACTAAACTATGTTTCCTCCAGAAACATAAGAAATGGGAGGTTTGGTAGAGCAGCATTTCTAAGACTAGCTGATATAAGAGACAAACAGTTTTTGTTTTCTAATGTTTCAAGAGCCAGTACCACATTTGTGTCCATTGGGTACAACCATTTCTTTCTGCCAGTCTGTGGGGAAAGCATCTGGGTAAAAATTAAGTGGGAGAGAAACAACAGCAATGTTACTGTGGGACTCTACTACGTACCACCAAGACAGAATAAGAACTTGGATTATGCCTTCCTGAAACAGATGACCAAACATTCAGAAAAGAGACATGTAGTAGTAATGGTGAACCAGTGTGGTGTAGTAGTTTGTGGATTTGACTACAGCCTTGGAGACCAGGGTTCAATTCCTCACTAGGCCATGGAAACACATTGAGTGATCTTGGTTGCACCACACACTCTCAGCTCTAGAAAACTCCATGATAGGTTCACCTTAGGGTTGCCATAAGTCAGAAAAAAATTGAAGGCAACAACAACAACAACAACAAGTAGTAGTAATGGGAGAATCCAACTATCCTGACATTTGTTGGAAGACAAATAATATAAAGACCAACAAATTTGTCATTTGCCTTGAAGACAATTTCATTGTTCAGAAGGTGAAAGAGGCAACAAGGGGAGCAGCTATTTTAGATCATAAACAACAGTGATGACCTGATGAATGGGATGGAAGTGGCAGGATCCATAGGTGGGAGTGACCATGTTCTTCTGGAGTTTATTAGATAGAGCAGTGGTTCTCAACCTTCCTAATACCGCGACCCCTTAATACAGTTCCTCATGTTGTGGTGACCTCCAACCATGAAATTATTTTTTATTTATTTATTTATTTATTTATTTATTTATTTATTTATTTATTAATTATTTAGTTATTTATTTAGTTATTTTCAACATCGAATAGATTGGAGACACTGCCCTAAATCACTGCTCTGGATAGACTTCTAATGCCTAAAAACTGGTAACCCTCCCCCTTTTTTCTAAGCACAGAAAGCATCCATCAATGCCAGAATTAAGGCAGTAGTTCTAGTTCTGAATGTTAGGTTTCCACTGTTCAAAAAGCCAGTCACTCCCAAAAGCAACGCCGAAACAGCCCACATTTTACACGAGGCGCAGGGAGGAAAGGACAGGGAGAGAGGAAAGACGGTGGTGGCATAAGCAGACGCATTTTGTTTCACTCCCACCCTCCCTCCCTCCCTTAAAGGGAGCGCGGCTGCTCAGACGTTTTCACTCCCACATAGCACGGGCGACCCTCCCTTCCTCCTTTCGTCCCTCTGAGGGCTTGGGAGTGGGGTGTGATACCTGCTGTAGCCCCTCAACCACACTACACCCGCAAGCCCCTCTCGGTCTCCCCACCTTTGCTCCCCCCGCCCGGCAGGGAAAGACAGCGAAATGTCCCCACACGCACCTCCACCTCCCCGCCCAGCAGTGAAAGATGCGGAAATGTCCCCACACACACCTCTGTCCCCCCGCCTGGCAGGGAAAGATGGGGAAACGTCCCCACACATGCTCAGCACGCCTCCTCTCACCTCCTGCCAGCGCGGGGTCTCCCTTTGCCACCTCCTCCCTCTGCCCAGCAGGGAAAGGTGGGGAGACGTCCCCACACGAACCCAGCATGTCTCCTCTCACCTCCTCCCAGCGCGGGGTCTCAGAAACAGTGCTCCCATTGGCTGTGAGGCCGCCTTTTTTCAAAAGGGGCAGGGCAGGATAGAGGAGCAGCGACCCCTGTGAAATGATCATTCGACCCCCAAAGGGGTAGCGACCCACAGGTTGAGAACTGCTGAGATAAAGGAAAAAGGAAGAAAACAATAGTCAGATATGCATTCTAGACTTTAAGGAAGCTGATTTCAATAGGCTTGGGGAAATACTGGGTGTAATTCCATGGTCAAGAATACTAAAAGAGAAAAGAGTTCTTGATGCATGAGAGTTTCTTAAAAGTGAGATATTAAAGGCACAATTTCAAACAATTACAATAGGAGGAAAAATGGGAGATGTCTAAAGAATCTGGGATGGATATCTCAAGAACTTTCAATGGATTTAAGACCATTTCTGCACTACACTGCTATAGTGCTATTATTACACTTTCAACATCCTGTGGAATCCTGGGGTTTGCGGTTTAGACAGGGGTCCTTAGAATGCTTAGCCAGAGAGCTCTTTGGCCTCTGTAAACAACAAACCCTAGAATTCCACAGGATGTTAAAAGTGGAATAATAGCACTATAACAGTAAAGTGTGGAAATGGCCTAAGTTTTAAAAGGGACACATTCAAGAAATGGAAAAAGGGAGAAATCACCAAAGAGGAATGCAAACAAATAGCCAGCAAGTGTAGAGAGAAAGTCAGAAAACCTAACCCAGAGAATGAGCTCAGTCTTGCTAGAGAAGTTAAAAACAGTAAGAAACGCTTTTTTGGTTATGTCCATAGGAAAAGGAAGAACAAGGAAATGGCAGGGTTTCTGTATGTAGAGGATGGTGAAATGCTAACAGAGGACAGAAAAGGTAGAATTACTTAACACCTGCTTTTCCTCGGTCTTCTCCCAAAAGAAAAACAGTGGTCAACCTGGGGAAAATGGAGCAGATTATGCAGTAGGGAAAATGTAGCACAGAATAGATAAAGAGGTAGTATGGGAGTACCAAGCTACTCTAAATGAATTCAAGTCTCCAGGACCAGATGAACTACTGTAACTGTGATTTAAGCATAAACTTTGATAGTACTAGATATCCCTTTGTGATATCAAATAATTTGACCTTTCCATGCACCCTGGCGCATGCATTTGTTAAAAAGGTCTCCAGGACACAAAACAAGGCACAGCCGTTTTATGACAGGATTTCAGGCAGGCACTTAAAGTCTTGATTGTTGTTCTGAGGATCTACTTCCTTCACCTCACTAGGTGAAGATTTGCACCCATAAATAACAAGACCATAAATAAAGTGCCCATCGACTGACACTTGGGCCATCTGATTGATCTACCACGGATGTTGATCCACTTCTAAGCCTTTTGGTGCATTTCAAAGTTAACTTTGTTCTTAAAGTTTATGACATGAATCTCAGGCACAATTTCTGTTATAAAAACCCCTAGTTCTGATAGTTGAGTGAGCCGCATTTTGAATTTCATCCCGCTTTGCTGACAGCTTGTATAGCGAGCTCCCAAGAATCTACTAAGCCTCATTTCCTCCAGCTATCCAGGACTACGTGATCAGGTGTCGTATAATTTATTCCTAAAATTCATTTCCCCCTCCTACCTACTATTTAGTTAGTGGTGTGTTTGTTTGTCTTATATGTTGCTTTTCAATAAAAACATTAACTGGTTTATTTTGTAAATTGTATGGCTCATTGACCTGACTCTGTAAACTTAGGGCTGAAAGACCCCCCGCTAAAGTTGCCCTTCCTCTCCTAGCCAGCAAGTGTGCTCTAATTAATTTCCCATCTGTGTTAATATTTGGATATTTGGGTGTCCTTTCCAGCACCCCTAAATACAGGGTAACACTACATCCAAGGGTATTAAGAGAACTGTCAGAAATAATTTCAGAACCACTTTCAATAATCTTTAAGAATTCCTGAAGAACAGGAGAAATCGCAGCAGACTGTGTCCAGTTCTCAGCACCAGATTCAGGAAGGAGACTGACAAGCTGGAATATGCCCTGAGGAGATCAACCAAAATGGCAAAAGGCCTGGATACCATGCCCTATGAGGAGCAGCATAGGGAGGTGGGTAAGTTCAGCCTGCAAAAGACATGATAGCTCTGTTTAAATATTTAAAGGGCTGTCATATGGAGGATGAAAGAAGATTTTTTTCTGTTGCTCCAGAGACTAGGGCCCTTTCCATATGATGACACTAAACCGCTTCTGCCATGGGATGGCAGTGATTGGCAGGTTGTGCTTTTGCACAATGACATCACCATTCCACTGCCATCCCGTTGTGAAGCATCACCCTCGTGCGGTATTTGAAAAATCCATTTTTCACATCCCATCGCTCTGTGCTCTCATACTTACCATCATGCACAAGCCATGGCCACACAATTGTGTCGCTTCCTGTCCCAGCACAGCAATGGCAAGTGCCCGGCTGCAATGTGGAAGAAAGGGGCAGGGCTATCCCCTCTCCCTTCCACAGAGAGGAAGCAAGAGCAGAGAAGAGCATTGCTGATGTGCTCCTTTCTGTACCTGGATTTGCAGTGCCACAAACAAAGCAGAAGAGCATTATCATGTGGCAAGGGCCTAAGACACAGAGCAATGGCTTCAAACTACAGGAAGAGATATTCCACTTAACCATTGGGAAGAACCTTCTGATTGTAAGAGCAGTTGAGCGGAGACATACACTGCCTCAAAGTGTAGTAGAGTATTCTTCTTTGGAGGTTTTTAAACAGAAGCTGGATGACCATCTGTTGGGAGTGCTTTGATTGTATATTTCTGCATGGCAGAATGGGGCCGGACTCAATGGCCCTTCTGGTCTCTTCCAACTGTATGATTCTATGACTATGACAGCCAATGACTTTGGATCAGTCCTTTGTCTTACAGGATCTAGGAAGGCATGCTGCAGTCAGAGAAACCATCTGGGACAAAAAAGAAAGAAAAGACAGACAGTGGTAATTTAAAGTTGTTTTCATTGCCTAAAAACACAATGCAAACCATCTGGTGCCTCTGGGTAAGAAATATTTGTAAATAAATATGCATTGGTGAGATTTTGCCCATCAGTAGGGACTACAGATTTGTTTGTCATTTTCATATAAGATCTGGCAGTTTTGATGGCTGTAAAATTTGCCTGAGCAAGTGTGCAAATGTCAAGGTGTGTCTTAGATTGCATTCCAAGTGTTAACAGCTTGTTAAAATTTCCTTCTAATCTTTTTTAGAAATAACTTGATCAAAGGTAGAAATCAAACTGGCAAGGAAGCAAGAGTTTTGCAATCTAACTCTCCTCCACCCTAGGGGCTTGATGTGCCCTGATGATGGTGTGTGGAGTAGATCTGGGTATTAAGGACACTGTAATGACAGAAGCCACTAAGAAATCATTTCAAGGTTGAGGATAAACAATACCTTTCAGAAAAGGCAGAAGAATGTGAGACAGCCTTTGCTTCCCATTCTTTTTGTCCCATTGTCAACCTCTACTTTTGTCCCAGTTTCAACTCTTGTTCCACATTGTCATTTTCTCTGGAAAAAAAAAGAGAGAGAAGGTTTATAGGATAATACAAGTGGGATCTGTCACAATATATCAGAGCTTGGGAAGTCCTTTATCAGCTGAACAAATATAATAAGAAGCTGAAGCCTTCCATAATTGGGCAGTGAGATCACAAAGCACTGGGTTCCTGAGAATCATCTTACTACTGACCAATTATTAATGGCTTTAGCATTTCATTATCTTAAGATTGTCTTAAATTTCATAATCCTAAAAACAATTTTCCAAGCTCAGCAAAATATTATTCAATATTTCAGCCAGACACACCCCATAGAATTCTCCATTCTGTTCCATTCTCCTTCTCCTTTTTTCATGTCTTTCTCCCAATAGCCTTCAATATTCCATGGCAGCAGAGCCTGATTAGTTCTCATTGGACCATTTAACTGTCCTGCTCTGATCTCTTTTATCGTTTCTACTTCTGGATACCTTGGAGTTCCCCAGTCTTGCTGATAGCTCCCTATGTAGAATTTTATACTTTAAGCTGAATTGGGTAGTGGTATCTAGCGGGTATGGATAACTTGTGGTCCTTCAGATGTTATCGAACTCCAGTTCCCATCAGCATGATCTAATGGTGTGGTATATGAAATAAAGATGAAGGTCTTCAACAACTGGAAACCCCACAATTCCTAGTATATAAGATATTACCTGATTAGCACCTTGACCTGGAAAAATTTTGCCTCTGTCCTTGCATGGGAAGTTGGTACATCACCACTACTGTGTTGGTTTTGGGATTGTTCCCTGACTGATGTTCATTTGCTGTCACACTGAATATAAAGATCATGGAGAAAAATAGTAGAAAAAGACTTTGGGGGGAGCAATAAACAGACTTTATTTTCATGTCAAATAATATTCAAAGCTAGAATCTTATTCTACTTTTTGCATGCAAAAATAACTAGACTGGAAAAAATACTGTGAGTGTATCAATGAGGAAAAATTAAATCTGTCTGTAAAAAGAGAATAAAGTATTTGGATTCTCTCTCTCCAAATTATGTGAGCCAACTGGATTATTTTCCCTTTGGCCCTATTCATGTTACTAGGTGATTCTTTCCTTTTGACATTCATGGTCTTGAGTAAGAAAGTGACAGCAAGAACAACTTGAGTTATATTCATACAGGGACTACTATAAGAACACCTGACAGTCACATTTTGGAGATAGGGCATCTGGAAGTCCTTTAACCCATATTATACTTGGTTATATAAAAACTGGGGGTTATGAAAATGTGTCAGTTTCATTTTCATTGCCTTTCTCAGAATCCCACCAGCATTCTCCTCCTGTCCAAGTTCCATACTGTGTTGAAAGATTTTTTTCTTCTCCTTTGGCAGAGAAAATCAGGGATGTGTGGCACACATCTTTCCTACTCTAGACATTTTTACATATTTCCCCATTGACTAAGTTTGTTTTATGTGCATGGAAAATGACGTTGTATGTGTGACTCAGTCTGCAATAGGCTATAAGATACATTGCTTGCACCCATGTGTAGCCCCCAGAGCTGACTTGAGCTAGTCGTGGGTACAATTGGTGTAAAGTTTTATTTATATCATAGTTGATAGACAGGGCATGATGTCTCTCAGATGAAGGCAAATGACAGTACATGTGGGAAAGGCCTTTAACAAAAAATTTTATTATCTGTGTTTGTTGTTTTGCACTTTTAACGGGCATGCTTTTACTTCTATTGACACTACAAGTGTGTGCTAACTTTATGTATGATGTGAACTTTTAGCTATATCTGTTGTGACTTTTGTAAGCCACTTTGAGTTCCACAGCTGAAGAAAAGGCGAGATAATACATAAATACACAATAAGGCATAACGTACCGGAAATCAGAGGTAAATCTGGAGATGTAGCTACATGTGGGACGGTGAAATAAAAGCACTCCCCCAAATAAATATTTGGCCCCACAAATGAAATGTTCCTTCAGTCCCCAAATTTCTAGCACTGTTGAGAGTGAAATGCCAAAAACTGCTCATACCTAAAACTCTTCTATTTTTATTTATTTATTTTATTTTTATTTCTGGTGTTGACACTCCCTTGGCAACTTTACCTGACCCTTTGCTGTATTTCTCAGTCTCCACTGAAGTTTTAAGTTACTGGTGTGCTAGAAATTTGGGGACTGAAAGAAAATTTTATTCGGGGGGACAGAATTTTTATTTGACAGCTCAACACCTGCCTCCCCATTCATAGCTACACTCTTGGGTAAATCAATGAATTTCAGAGAAAACAGTTAAAACAACTTTGATGAAAACACCAGATAAAGTTGGCTATTACATACCAAATGTATAAGGTACAAAAAAAAAAAAACACACACTAAATTTGTCCCACTCATCAAACTACCTATGTTCCCAGCCATTTGACAGTTTGGACTAAATATTCAGAAAAAAAAGACTGCAGAAGTAAGTTCCGAAAATCAGCTGTAAGTTGAGGAAGATTAATACAGAAAAATTCACATGACAAAATTAGTCTAGAGTGAAATGGAATGAGAAGAAATGAAGCAAAGATGTGAAATCTGCATCTCACGAGAAGATAAAATAAAATGTTAAATAAGAAGGGAAAGGATAGGACATTTTGACCTAAAAATCTAGCCCAGGGGAAAGCTGATCTAACTGGGCCTTAGTAGAGTATACTCTGGGTATAGAGCCGTTAAATCTCCATCATGTTTCATTGCCTTATAATTTCAGTGAGGCCTTTTTACCACAGCAACATTTTTTCTTCCTTTTCCTTCTTTCCAGAATCCAAAAGGCCCAGACTGAGAAATCTGTCCTCTTTTCCAGCAGGAAACCATCTATCATGTTGTGCATGAACCAAACTCAAGATTCCTTGCATTCAGTCAGGTCTGTAACCTTTGTTCCCAGAGACCAACACACACACACACGACTGACATGCCCTTTTAAAAAATGCTTTATTTTTAAAAAAATGAAAATACACATTTTTATAAAAAATTAAAATGTGCATTTTAAAAAAATATATGTTCACCCCTGCTATACTGATATCTTTCTTTAACCACATCACTGTAGTCATGGTGTCACACACTCACACAGTTCCGACATTATTGTCTGATTCTCTGCAAATACCAATCATCACAATTGAACAATAAGTGCCACTGAAGGTGATCTGTTCTAGACCAAATGATTTGCAATCTGCTGCTAATAAAAAACCTAACACTTTTCTCCCAAAAATGTTTTTAAACCTATCTGTGTGGAACAATATAATTAGAGGTACCTGGCATGGCTAAGGTGAATTCTGAAATGATTCCTAATCTGTGGCTTCAGTTTAAAATCAAAACCATCAAAGAAGAAAAAGCAAACTCTTCAATGGCTTCAAATAAAATGATGGGAGAGATACTTACACCAAACAACCATTTGTCCTGCTTCCTTCTAACGTTCTCATTGCCAGCTGTACCATCAGCTTGTCTTTTTTGAGTTTTATATCTTTGCCTGAATATGTTTTTTTTTCCCCATCCTCTTCTCCACCCATATCTGTTCAAAGCCATCAGTCATAGTGAAGATTGGTAATGAACTTTCTCTCCATGCCAAAGGAAAAAGAAAAGTGACATCATTTTCAAAGGGAAGATCAGCACTTTAATCTCAATGTGATAAAGAGCAGAACAAAGGAGTCTCATCTGGCACAGAAGAAGTGAGGGGAGGAGGAGGAATGGAGAAAAGAAGGGTGAATGAGAAGGGATTTTGTTACTTTTTGATGTTCCCAATAGTCCACTTGAGGATTTTGCAATGTATTTGCTCCATTTAATTGAAGATACCTGGTCTTTGAAAGATAATCTGGAGGTAATTTTGGAGGCGCCCCTTTCCCATCCATGGAACACTGAAAGGAAAAGAGAAAGGTAATAGGGGCAACTTGTGAGAAAACTCCCCCATATTTTTGCTAAATGTTTAATATTAATTAGATAAGGGAGTCAAGAAGCACAGGAAACCAGCTGTATATATCAAGGTTGGATAAACTGCGGTAGCAATGACGCAGTGTATGTGATCTACAGGCAAAGCCTTCCTCTACTGTGCTCTGCAGAACAGACCTGTGCAGAGATAATGTGTTCACCCTTCCCAGCTCTGAGCACTGTGAGTCAGAATATTTTACTAATCTCAGAAAATGGGAGCTAATTTCTCTTCACTTGACAAATTAGCAACGTGGTAGAAAAGTTGGAACAGTTCCTCACTCTAGAAATCCAACCATATTTTTTCCTTTAAATAAATATTGGAAGAAGAGGATGGCAAACTTGATATGTGAGGTCCAGTACCTGTTCTATGTTCAGTGTCATTAAGTATTTGAAGAGAGAAGACACCAGTACCAGGAAGTTTCTGAGATACGTATGCCAGTGTTGAACACCAGGAGGTGCTGGAACTGTGAGTGGTTCAAATTTATGAGATCCCAGGTTCTGGCTCTACTTTTTGAAATATGTTTGAGGTGGAACTCCAAATGTCAACAGTGCTAGACATTGGAAATCATGGTATTGCTTTCAGAAGGAAAAGAAAATTTCCTTCCTTTGGACTATTCACTGCAGCATTTCATTGTGGCAGAGAGAAAAAAAGATCCCCCCCCCTGCACAATCACTGAATGAAACAGTCCTGTCTTTTGAGCCTGTATGCTACCATGCTACTCTAGCCTTTTTGCCTTACTGAGCACAATCTTCCTCGCTATGGCCATTTCTGCACCTTACCTTATCCTGTTGTCTTCTCATCACGATCCTGGCAGTGCTTTTGTCAGGAAAGGAGTGCAATGGGGATGCTCCCCTCTGCACCTAACCAGCTCCCTGTGGAAGAGAGCATGACCGACACAGCTTGCCTTCCACAGTGTAGCTGGGCTCTTTCCCATGCTGTGCTGGGGAAGGAAGTGCTTCCACCACTCTTCCTGCCCTTCTGCATGGCTGGGAAGGATTAATCATAAGTGCTTAACAAATTTACTTTGTTAAGTGAATATCCCATGATTGTGATGGGTAGGATGGGATGGCAGCGGGACAGCATTGATATTGTGCAAAACCCATGGACCACTGCCCTCCCATCCCCATAGGAAGATCACGATACTATGCAGAAATGGCCTACATCTCTATGCAGACATTCAAAAGATTAAGTGTAGAAGGACTGTGGCACTGCTGGTTGAACCAGATTCAGATATCCCCAACCTCTTCTCACAGAGTAGGAAAGAAAGATGAACCATGGCTACATGTCTCCCTGTAATGACAGAGAGTGATAGGTGGTATCTTCTTTGCCAGTGGGGTAATAAATCCGCTCTGGGAGTTTAGTCTGAACTTCAGTGAAGCTACCCAAGGTGCTGAGCCTATTTTGAAGGCAGTTCTTTAAAGATATAATTAAAAGGAGATTCACCATTCAACTGACATGGAAGCCATGAACCACCAGAGACTGGGAAGCCTGTGTCATCCCACCTCTACCAAGCATTATAGGGTTGTAGGCAGGCATCCCTCCTTGTCTTCTATCACTTCAGTGTCATGGCCATGGATTACAGAGTATGAATCTGTCCTTTCCATCTAGTTGTAAAAGAAAAAAACCTTATTCCTGAAACATTCTAAAGTGACCTTGAAACTCCTCCTAGGAATGAATCATGTAAGTTTAGTGCTTGCGGTATAGAAGGTGTGTGATTTCAATATTGTTCAATATTTTCTGCTCCCACACAACATCTGCTTGTTAAATAGAATTTTCAGATGATTCATAGCATCATAGAATAGGAAGTCAGAAGTGAGCTCAAGGGTCATCTAGGTCAACCTCTTCCTTATTAGGAAGTGTGAAAGATGATGCTGACTCTCTTAAGTGGAGTAACAAAATTGGCAAGGCACATGATGAACAACCACCAGTTTAACTCCAACCCCTACACATAAGGTAGTAGAGAAAAGAAGCATATTTCTTTTTGAAATATATAAAATAGCGTTACTTACAAAATTTGGTCATCATCAAATGTGTGTACTAATGAAGGAGAGAGGGGAAACAGGGGAAAAATGGTTGCAGGTTAGACTAATGTAGGAAATGTGTTATGCAGAGATTGCTAACCCTAATACTGCTTGGATGCATTAAAGTTTGTATAGAGTGATTAGTGAAAAGGAGAGAGAGCATGCCTGCCCTTTTGTTTCACCACCTTTTTTTTTGTTTTTGTTTTTGTTTTGTTTTTTGTTTTTAATTTGATCAATGTACTCAAGCCTTTTTGCTTCCTGCCTGCCAGGAAAAGTCACTTCCCCATTCTTCCAAAAGTTAATTAGTCCTTTTGTCTCCCTTTGTCTGGAATGGAGCATCCTCAGCCTCCCCTTGGGTGAAACACCTAAGCCCCAAGGACAATCCAAAAATTATGTGTTGCTTCCCAGTGCAGCTTAACTGGAAGGTAACCAAGGGATTCCCGCCCAACCTGCAAGGTGCTACAAGTGAGAGTCTCAAAGGTAACCTTCTTCCCCACCCCCTTGGACTCAGGGTCCAAAAAGGGGGCTTCAGAACTTTACCTTACACCAAAAATGATGCCAAAAGGTGATCACCAAAGTTTTAAATTCTTCCTCTGCTACCTGCCAAAAGGAAGCGTATTTAAAAACACCACCTAAAGCCAATTGTCAAGGTCCCAGGGATGCAACACAGAATAGGAAAAAACTTGGAGGGGATCCTATCCAACCCTGAAGGAACCAGAGAAGTCTCATGTTGCAGTGAGCGTAGTCATACCATGAAGATCAAGGAGGACCTGTGAAGGAGTCTAATGGTTTTAAGTTACAGGAGGATAGATTTTGATTAAACATTAAAAGGAACATTTTGGCCATAAGAGTAGTTTGGCAATGGAACCAATTGCCTAGAGTGGTGATGAGGTCTCCTTCTTTGGACATATTCAAAAAGAGGTTGGACAGCTACCTGTTGGGGATGCTTTAGCTGGAGATCCTGCAGGGAGCAGTGGATTGGAATTCAATGAACCATGAGGCCCTTTCCAATTCTGTGATTCTATCATACTATGTATGTTGCACTAAGATAATGTAAATGGGTAGCCTGCAGTTCTAAAACCACATGATGTGACTCAGCCTAATTTTGAAACCTTCTGCAAATAGCAAGTTTAAACCTCTCGTAAGAACGATGTGTCTATAGTTGCAGCCCCCACTTGGAATGGAAGAGGAGATAACAGAAGAGGATGTAAGAGAAACAGGGACAGAGGGAAGGGTAGCAGAGAAAAGCAAAGAAATGGAGGTTGTTCTACACATTTGGTTTCAGGTTCACCCAATGCTCAGGTTCACTTGAGGATTTATTCCATTCCTAATGTATAAAATTCCACTACAGCAACAGTTCACAAGGTGTACTCATCCAGATGTTGCTGGACTGCATCTTCCATCACTCTAGTCCCTGTAGCCAGTGATGAAACATGTTGGAAGTCTCATAACAATAAAACAAAGCTTTCACTGTGCCCATCCTACACTACAGTGTTGTTGTTGTTGTTGTTGTTGTTGTTGTTTTCTGGTTCCAAGAGACATAGTGCCCACTTGCCAAACTTCTTTTCCATTTCCAGTTACCTATGTTTACAATGTGATCTTATTCATACCATTGCATAATCTCCTGGGTCTGGTCTTAATAACACAAATTTTCACAAGAATGTATGGTCCAGGGTTGGCATGCATGCTTAAAATTATTCAGAGAATAGTTACAGCAACATATAACGAATGGTAGATAGAAAACAAACACAGTTTGAATACATCTCCCATGATACTCAGCCATCATGACTGCACTCCTACACACACTCCCCAGAAAATAGAAACCATTAAATTAAAGTGGATTTTATAAGCATAGATTGTTCTGTACAACTCATTCTTCAAACTTACAGGTTATAGGATACAATCTATGCTTTTCACTTCTGATGGTGTCTCCAAAAATGCAAAATAAATAAATAAATAAAATAAAAATGGAAAAAAGATCCACAGTTAATGTTTTTCTGTGTTTAGGTTTAAGAATTTTTATACTCTCCACAAAGTAAAATAACATAGTTAACAACAGCAACAATAATAATGGTCATGACAATGGCATCCACAGTGATTTCAAAAACAACGTTGAAAGATTTCCCCAGGTTATGTTTGAACACTCTGAAAAGATGGGATTTCTATTGTTGTATTTTTTTCATCCCCTGTTATCCTTGAAGTCCTGTTGTATTCAGCTTTCAAGCAATGGTAGTACTAAAACTTTGCTGTCACCAGCCAAGAAAGGTACTTTGGCAGTGTAGGATAAATGGCATAATATAATGCAAAGTATTATATTACCAAAGATTGGAGCTTTATAGACATAAAAATGAGATATTCCAGAAGGGTAAAGAAGAGAGAACTGGTAGTTGGAAATGTAGATAATGAAAGATAGCACTATATATAAAGGTATATACACATTTAAATAATCACATCTGCTTGCCTTTTTTTTGTGTAGGTATAAAGGATCATGCTGCTGATATAGTTTTACACAGCACACTAGAGATCTGATGGTGACCGAAGGGCTCGCAATACAACTTACAAGCTGAGTCAGGCTCCATCACAGGCATTTACTGGGTGCAGAGAAAGAGGGTGGGAGGGCCACCCAGTTGTAGCTGGCTATCTGGTAGGGTGATGTCAGCTCTCTTCTCTAGGCTGCAGAAATGTGGTCAAGTGCTACCTAAACACCTCTGTGCATACACACACACCACAACCAGTAGATGGCTGTCGTAGTGTATTCCTAGCACTAGGAAGCTCCTGGAGGCTGGGCCAGCTCTTTCCCAATAAGGTATTGAATACACCTTTGCAATGTCTGAAAAGCATTGTGGAATTCCACTGAAGTCTTGCATCCTCCTATGAAATCATTATTACTGTTATTATCATTGCTATCCTGCCTTTTCCTAATTGGGAACTCAAAGCTGCTTACAAGAGGCAAAACAAATGAAGATTCACCGCGTACAAACATGAAACCTGTAATTAAACTTCAATAAATTAAAAGCAATTAAAAACATGACCATTAAAAACAAAATAACAGATAAATAACACTGCACATTATGCAAGGACCGTTCCCCTTGAGCAATCTGTTTTCAAAGGCCTGCCAATATCAGGAAGAAGAGATAGGTGGGGATTCAGAGAAACTCAGTGAAATTAAGACTGAGATATTTACACAGCCACAGTGCATGCTTGCCTCATAGCTTTATCAGCAGAGAAGGCACAGTTCCCATCAACAGGTGATTGTGTGAGAGTAGGATGGAAATGGCAACGTAGCTGCAGCCAGTCAGCAGAGTAAGTGAGAAACACACCAAGCTGCAGCACAGGGGATAGTGAAACAGTGATAGTACACAGCCCTGTGGATGGGTAGCAGTGATGACGGAAGGCTATTTGCTGGTTCTCTCTATGTACTACCTGAGCAAAGGCTCATGGCTCATGATCTGCTGCTGCCAAGTTGTGATACTGATTCTTCTCACCTGCTAATAGGATTGAAGTTTCCTATTCTGTTTAGAAACATCTGCCAAACGATCATTTGCCAGGTATGACTGATATCCTGCCATTTTTGACAAGAGGCTGGATTCTTGCTATGCAACTGTGGCATATTGCTGAAATCCATGAGACTAACCCCAGTCTCCTAAGCTGTTCTGTAGACTGTTACAAATTCTCTCTATTCACTGGACAGCAATGCATATTCTTCACTGACTTTCATCTGACTCACTTTAAAGCAATTCCTGCTTTAGAATTTAAATGTCTCCAAGATGTTCATAATTTCATCCTGCTCTTCACGCTGCCTTCCTTTACTGGAAATCTCCTGCCTAACCCTAAATTCCATTGACCCGGTAGCACATATAAGACCATTTTCTGTCTCACAGTTGGCACAGCTATCATGGATTTATATATGCTTTCTGACTCGCTGTACACTTTAATCCAATCAAGAATGTGCTAAACTGGTGCTGGGGATATGATGGTCTTAAAACTCTTATAGCATTAGATTTTATTTGAATTTTACTGAGGAGCGGGCCTGTCTGATTGTGTTCAGCCCAATTACCTCATAATGTCTGTTGGATTCCCATTACTATGCTTTTTGACTGGTTTGGTGAAGATTTGCTTCATGAACTGCTTTATGTCACCTAAAGAATCATCCTAAATTTGCTAAGCACTGCCAGCTTGCCTAGTGTGTTGCAGGATTAAACCTTAGTTCTTCAATCATTTTGTGCTACACTCTGCTGTCTCTGGCATTTCTACCCTACAAAGAGCATATGAGTGTAATTAAATAACTTTTTATACACAGACTATGAGAGAAGCATTACAAAGGCCATTTCCACACAGAGGTCCTTTCCGCACGGCATTTGCCATGCGAAAGGGCACCTGGAGTGTCATGTGATTGTGAAGAATGATCTGCACGACGCTTTCACAATCACGCGACGCTCCAGGGTCCGGCAGGCACCGATTTTGTACCTTTTCCTTTTCGGCTGGAAGCCAAAAATGGTGCGTGATTGCGCATAGCTCCTGGGCCCCGCGCGCACTTACTTGGCATGCGAAGCTTCCGGAGCCGCAGTGGTCACGCTTCCTGCCCCAGTGCAGCCTGGGAAACTTCCAGGCTGCACTGTGGAAGGAAGAGGTGGGGCTCTTACATGAGCAGATAGCTTGTGCGGAGCTGAAGCAGCAGGGATGCGAGAGCCTCTCGCCGGAGGCTGCTTGCATGACCCCGCACCCCAGCGCCGGAAAAAGGTAAGGTGCGGAAAGGGCCAGAGTGTATTATTGCACTTTCAACAGCCTGTGGAATCCTAGAGTTTGTAGTTTAGGGAGGGGCATTTAGAATTCTCAGCCAGAGAGCTCTTTGGCCTCAAGAAACTACAAACTTTGAATTCCACAGGATGTTGAAAGTGAAATAATAGCACTATAACAGTGTAGTGCAGAAATGGCCATATAGAAACCATATATTTTTACACAGCATTATGGCTACAATGTTCTTTACACACTCTTGCTGCTGCTGCTGTTGTTGTTGCTTCAAGGAGTTTTCTGATTTATGGCAACCCTAAGGTGACCCTATCACAGGGTTTTCTGGGGCTGAGTGTGTGTGATGTGCCCAAGGTCACCCAGTGGGTTTCTCTGGCCAAGTGGGAAATCAAACCCTGGTTTCCAGGGTCATAATCCAGTGCTCAAACCACTAGCTCTCCCTTCTGTGCTTACCCCAATGTGACCATACTAATATAAGTCATTGCAGCAGCAGGAATAAAAATGAGGTAGAGGGAAGCATTGAGAAGAAAGAAAGATAGATTCTTGAAGACCTTCATCTATAAATGAAGACTGTTTCTTCAATACCACCCTTCGGGGAGAGGAGGGTCCTTGGAGCTAAAAATATTCTGGGAAGAGTGTTTGCAAAATTGCCTATGCCACAGAACAGGTATTTTAGGAAGCCACACATCCTGAGATACTGAGATATTCAGAGGCCTCCCCAAAAACACAGCAGTTTTCTTCTCTCATTCATAGCCACTGTGAAAGATCTACCTTCCTATCTTTTTGGTGCTGCACCCAAAGAGTTTTCACTTCTGCCCCTGCCACCTTGCCATGGTGATTTACATCATAACTACACAGTAAGATCTCATCCAAAAAGCTGAGATTGAATATTGACAGAATGAAAAGCCCTACCACTGTACTTACACAGGATGTGGTCAAAGAGGGAAGGCATCCAGTTAGTACAAAGACCAGCTCTGGCAGCAGCTTATAAGGAACAACACAGTCCTTATAGGGGACTGAGCTAAAATGACTAGCAAAGCAATCAGCCTGTTACATTGCCCAGACTCTATATCCTGTCTTTGTGCAACAGTCAGAACCAAGGATGTCTCAGGAGCCTTTCCACTCCTTGCACAAGTGTTGTTACCAGGCCATACCCTCCTCGATATGCTATAATTAGCAAATATCATTAAATTGGCATGAAATATAAATTGTGCTTTGATATGGCTGTAAAGATATGCTAGTGAAAGAGGACTGGCTGAACATGTGCAATGTGAAAGTAGGTCAGATGGGACCTCAGGGCATGGCCAGGTCATAGTCAGGGAAGCTCCAGTGATAATGGACTTCCAAATGTCGCTCAACAACTCAACCTTTAGAAACAATAGCACCCAAAACTGCCTCTGATTGCCTTCAACCTGCTAACTTTTCCTGCCAGATTTTCCCTTTGTTTCCTCACCTGCCCAGCCTTTAAGAAGCTATAATGATTCCCATCAGTCCCTTGACACTTAATGCTAAAGCCATTAGCTTGTTCTAGACCCTACTGCTTACTCTGCCAAAGACCCATTAGCACCTTCTTCCTCAGGGCGGAAACCAGGTATTTAAACCCTGGCTCTGAGTCAGATAAGTCATAGTACTCAGGACATTGGCTATCACTCTGCTGTAACAATTCCTGTTCCTGTACTACCCTCGGACCCTTAATTTGAGCCACAACATTTTCTCTGCAGGATAGGTAAATATCACCCACTTCACCCTAACTTCTCACTATCCATTTTTCCTCCCTTTTCCTTCCATTAGTTCTGTGTGATTGTGAGACTGTTTTGATCTCGTATGTATGTGATTGTTAATTCCTCCAATAAAACAAAATATTCTCTGAATCTCCAACCAGTGTCGCTGCATTAATACTGGTATACACAGATGTAAAAGATCCTACTAGCTTATACCCCTTTTGCAGGCCTCCTCTTTGACCTAATATTCTCTGCTGTTTCAAGAAGGAACTGGTGTCACAGGTGGACCTCTGAGTCACCCACTTTTTGGTATAACATGCACCTTTTGGGATCTTTGCACTCGGGTTCCTTTGGTAAGATGACTCGTTCTCAGTTCCAGTGCTGTCACAGGAAACAAGGTTTCCCCAAAACTTTGGAGACCTTGCCTACTGTGCTAGTAGTCATGTTCTGGCAGTTTACTTTCTGATACTTGTTTTACCCCCAGAAGAAAGAACCAGAAATGTCTACAAAGAGGGTTGTAGATCCTGGGTTAGCTTCTGACAGAGAAACACAAGCATCCTAGGCAGAAAGTATCCTTCTTTCAAGGAGCTGGAAGTACTTCAAACTACATCCAAGATCCAGTTGTTAATTTGAACAAACCCATTCAGTCAATGAAATTTGCATAGGTTTTGACTTATATTCAATCGATTCAGATGGATTTATGGCCTTGTCTCTTTCAACATGGAGAAGAGATGGTTCTGGCCACTTCATGGGCTATAGTAAGCAAGTTAATTCAAACAAATGAATAATTGTAGGCCAAGGAATATCTTTCTTCTTCTCTTATTTTCATATCTTGTTTGTTTGCTTTTAGAGACAGCTGTTTAGTCACTGTAAGAAACTGGGTCGAAACCTAGTTAATTCTGGCCAGAATTAAAACATTACCATTTTTGGAACCATTGCTCTCAGAATCTTTCTGTCAGCACAACCAGTGGCTTTCTGGCTAAAAGATTCTGATTTCCATTTAAGCTTTTCTCACAGAATTGGGGCAATGTCAAGTGTTGACAATGAGGAGCAAACGCCTGCCAGGCCAGGGGATATTCCAAAAATATCTGCAATCAAAACAAACAAAACTCTTCTCTAGCTGGCATATTTTGTGGCTTTTCTAGATTTCTGGATGATGCTATGCTGCTTGCAGCCGCGAAGCAAAATGTTTAAATTAATCTTTCATTTACAAAGCATTGTTGTTGTCTTTTTAGTAGTGCGGAAGAAAATTGCCATAGAAATTGCTCAATTAAATAAAGTCTGGAAGACAACCTGTAGGAGGGGATATGGTTCTCATCCCAAGAAAACATGCTGCAGGGCCTTCCTGTACCAAATGTTATAGACAGGCTTAATGAAAAAAAAGACAGGGGAACAATAGTATGAAGTTTCTGACTCTGGGAGCGGGGTTGCAGCGTGACTTAGAAACGCCTACTGGCTCATCAGACTTTTTGAAGGTTGTAGACACCTGACTCACTGACACTTGCAAGTTGTTCAAGTGTTAGCTGATGTACTTGCACCTCCAAGCATTCTTATGATCATGAAGTATTTCTTGTAACTTCAGAAGGAAATTACAAAATGGTAATATACTTCAAAATATGACCTGGTACTACCAATTCTAACTGGTAATGGCTCTTCAAGGTCTTGGGATCCTTTCACACTACACAATTATGTCCCTTACCAAACTGCAAATCCCAGGATTCCTTTGGATGCAGCCATGGGGATTAAAGCAGAATATACTCACACTTAAGCATTTTTGAGCAGAGGTTTTTTCTTAGGTGCTTACCACACTATGCCACAAATCCCACATCGTCCTATTGCAATCCCAGCAATGGCACTGCCGGGATGAGATCAGGACCTGAATGTTCCCCCCTGCACCAGGCAGCTGCCGGTGGATGGGTAGTGTTGAGGACATGACTCTTTCTTCTTCAGTACAGCCAGCCTCTACCTGGGCTGTACTGCAGAAGGAAGTGCTTGATAGCATTTCTGCCCTTCCTGCAGACCCACAGCTGACAGAATTGCTGTGGGAAGGGAAGCCATTATCAGATTTTTTTTTTTTTGGGAATGATATATGGTGCTATCATGATGGCTGGGGACATGACAGCAGGCGGACCACAATGCCATCATGTGATGGCATGCAGCAGGGACTGGAAGCAACATGTATGCCAGGATGGTGCCATTGTGTGATAGGGGCCTTAGTTTTCCTCCTCCAGATCCTTTGAACTGGACATTTTTAAGATCATATATTAAACTTTCTGAATGCAAAATGATGCAAAATATATATTTTTAGGAGCTGAACAGACAGATTTTTTTTCTTTTCTCATGATAGAACTTGGAAAGATTGTTTTGAAAGACTACAATCTCCAAAATTTCCCAGTTGAAGTCAGGGTGTATTGGTTTTAAAAGGGAACTTTTTCGAGTAAAACATGGGGGAAATGACAGAAGATAGATAAAACACTAGAAAGACAATAAATACATAGACCACAGACAGATAGAAAGGCCCTATCTGTCCAAGCTCTGATTAAGATTCAAGAATCATCCAATGAAATTGATAGGCTGTTCCATGACCAATGAAAGATAGAAAGGATCTGTTTTAATGAGATGTAGTTGTGGCCAGCTGACAGCCTAGTTTTAGAAGAGGCTTAGATTAGACAAATTAGATTTGAGGGCATGAATTCAGTTGGAAACACAAATGAGAGCAGATCCATTGAATCAATTTTTGTGTGGTGAATCATCTTTTATGTAAATTCCAATATCTCAGTGGTTTTGCTGTGGTTGGAACTATGAATAGGATTTAGGCCATGTTGAAGGGAAATTGTATGCCATCTGATACAACTCACAGTTCAATACAGAACACCCAGAGACAGAGTGAAGGATAGGAATCAAGGCAGAACTTTAGCCTTCATGCCTTTCTCATGCATATCCCAAAGATGTCCATTTGGTCAGTGAGAGAAACAGATGGCTGGTTTCACTGGACTTTTGATCTGATCCAGCACTGTGTGGCATTTGGTTTCAAGAGCCCTTGATTCTAGATTAGTTAAAAAAACCTAGATTATTTAGTAGTTCTATGATTTATTCTACCAATCATATCAGCTACCTTTCTGTTTTTAAAGGTTGATTTTCAAGTAGGTAAAATATGAATAAGAGACTGTCTAATATATAGGGATGGAAAAAATATTCACCATCATTTTTTTCCTAGTTGAAAAACGATTTTCCCAAGATTCAGGAAACCTGGTTGGGAAGAATAATATAGCTGCAAGAATTTTTCAGTTTGCGTCATTATTCACACATCCTGAAGTGTTTCACAAAATCATTCAGCACAAGAATACACAGTTTGATGCATGACAGTTGTGGGGGTTTGCATGAAAAATATTGCTTTAGGCAGCAATATGTGTTTCTTGTGCAAGAGTTTTGCTCTGCGCAAAAATAAAAAAAAATGCATTTGTCTAAAAACAAATGGGGAATGTACAAAACCCCACCGTTCTCTGACAAAAACCCCATAAGCATCCCAAAACTCTTTGGGATACATGAATATCAGGTAAGAACTGTACAGAAATATTGGTTTTCTTCACAGTGGGGAGAAAACTGTGAAAACTATTCATCCTCCCTTGCAAAGATGTAATAATAGAATATTAACATCCCTAGTGCGAAACAGCAAATTGAAATGAATGCCTTCCCACTAGTGTAGGGTTTGTAATAGTTTAAGGTTCTAAAACTGGCAGAGAAATGAAAAATAGCTTAAGAGATCATTTTATTCTCAAAAGACTTGAAGACCTCCCTGTCCAACCATGCATTGGTCTCTGCATAACTGTCCATCAACTGGCTTGAGAAGAGGTTTTCAAATTGTCAATTCATCAACACTAAGAAAGCATCACTAAATTATGCTGAAACAGACCCTGGGGACAGCATCTTTCCTGCTGTGGCACCCTAGTTATGGAATACCCTCTTCATGGAGGGCTGATTGGCATGAACATTGTTGCTGTTTGGGCACCAAGTAAAAACATGGTTGTTCATGAAAGCTTTGAGGCCTGGTTGGTGTTACAAAAACCCTTTTCTAATTTATTTTAAATTATTTAAACCTTTTTAATCCATCTTCATTTGCTAATTATTTAATATAATTTTTACCCTTTTAAAAGTATTTTAATTATTTATGCCGTCTTAAATGTGTTAGATTGGTTTTATTGCAGAGTAGCTTGAGATTTATGGATAAAAGGGAGAGATATAAATATTTTAATAAAATCAAATTAACAATAAATAAAATTACAAGAGCTACAATTACAGACAAAACTGCTATGCTTTCTTCCTGAAAATATGGAGCAGGAAGTAGCCATTTTTAAAAAAAAATCTTACAGAAGGGTTTATTATCTAATCAGGACATTGCTATACTGAATGGTACCAGAAGCTACTTTTAATGAGAGAAAAATGTACGAGGTAAGGTGACCTCCCACTGCACCCTGATAGTGAAAGCATTAAGAGATGACTTTCTCATACAGCTTTCCAAATTAGAGTAACATCAGTTAGCGTGACTAAAGCCCTTTCTGCAGGACATGTTGTCCCGCATTGGGAATGGGAGAAAGACGGGACCCAGACAACACTTATGCACAATGTCATCAGGGTTCCGTCGTTCTCCTGTCCCCAGGTGGCAGTCATGCCCTTGTCCAAAGACCCAGACTCCCAGGACCCATACAAGTCCTTTCTCAGAAGCCACACCCCAGAAACATGAAAAGGCAGTACTTACGGCAACCAGTGCAAGAGATAAAGTCCAGGCTTCTGGCAGCGCTTATATGGGAAGGGCTTATTAATTAGGACACAATTGACCAGGAGGCTAATGCTATATAATCAGAGGCCTCAACAACAGAAGGTTGCTGGAATCTACTGATGCTATTGGTGGTTACAGCTATGGTGATTCTTGCTTTCTCTACCTGTGTGCTTTGAATCTTGGACCTTGACACTTTGCTCAGATTATTGGTTTGGCTTTGGACTATTCCCCTTCAGGACTGTTGTTGTGTTTTTTCGGAGAATTTACTGCGGCCTCAAGACTGTTTTACAGAGCTGCTGTTATCTAGTTCATTAGATAGCTGAGGAGCCTTGGTGGGCTGCCAAGCCCAGGACAGTGGTGCAATCATGCCACAAATCATTGATGGCTTTTATCTGTCAATAGCTGGCAATCTTGCAGCCCTCCCACACTTACCTTATGTACAGAGGCTCTCGAAGTACAATGGCTGCACTTCCTGTCCCAGCACAGCCAGGAACAGTGCTCAGCTGCACTGCAGAAGGAAGAGGCAGTGCAATTGTGCTTCCTCCATTCACAGAGGCAGCTGGTGCAGAGGGGAGCACTCCTGCCATGCTCCCCTCCCGGGAGAGGCTCTACCATGACCCCCACAGGATGCAGCCAGGATCAAGTAAGCAGCAGAAAGGGTCTAAATCAGGATCTTTCTTTTGAGTAAGAGCACCAGTGATCAGAGTAATGAAGTGATGCTGTTCTACTTGGGATATAATTTGTGGTCAGAATGAAAGATCTTCTCATTATGAAAGTCACTGTAATAGGAGTTCAATTAAGAGGACATTGGACTTCCTCAAGAATATTCAGTAATCTCCAATGAACCAGACAGGATACTTAGTTTTGATAGCCTCATGAAGGAAGTCCGTTCATGCCATAACAAGATTATAGCCCTCATTTTGGCAAAACTGGCAATGAGATAAGCACATGATTGCAGCTAATGTCCTCTGAAAGTGAATGTGATGCAAAATGAACAAGTTCTGGAGTGCCCATAATAATAATTCAGCATTATAGAGCCTTTTGCCAACTTGCTAGTTTAGTGCTAATTTTATACAAAGAGAAGTTATTAATATTAAATGAAATATTATTGCAGTTGGGTTACAATGCCAGTTTGTAGTCATCATTAAAAAGAAATGCAATTCCAAACACATGCAGCAGATTTTAGTTGAAGAGTGGGATATATTTGCTCAGCACTAACTACTGAGAGTGATCTAAAATTTGATTTCTCTTTCTGTGTTGCAAAGATCATTCTAAGGCCATTTCTACACTACACAATTACACTGCTATTATGCTACTTTCAACAACCTGTAGAATTCTGTGGTTTGTAGTTTACTGAGGCCAAAGAGCTCTTTGGCTGAGAATTCTAAATGCCCCTCCCTAAACTGCAAACCCCAGGATTCCATAGGATGTTGAAAGTGGGATAATAGCACTATAACGGTGTAGTGTGCAAATGGCCTAAGAATCTTTATATGTGATCTGATAAAGATACTCAGGAATTTTTTGGTGACTGGAACATTGCTTGAGGATTCTATTTTATGTTCCAAATGATAGATAAAGAGAATGTTGTCATTCACATTGGCAATGCGACAGAACTAGGACCAGGACAAGAAGCAATGGATTCAAGCTGCAGGAAAGGAGATTCCACCTGAACCTCAGGAAGAACTTCCTGACAGTCAGGGCTGTCCGGCAGTGGAATCTGCTGCCTCAGAGTGTAGTGGAGTCTCCTTCCTTGGAGGTTTTTAAGCGGAGGCTTGATGGCCATCTGTCGGGATTGCTTTGAGGGTGTTCCTGTATGGCAGGGGGTTGGACTGGATGGCCCCTGGGGTCTCTTCCAACTCTACATTTCTATGATTCTACGATTCTATGATTCTATGACACTGAGGGCCTTTCTGCATGACAATGCTATAGTGCTATTATTCCACTTTCAACCTTCTGTGGAATTCTGAGATTTGCAGTTTAGGGAGGGGCCTTTAGAATTCTCAGCCAGAGAGCTCTTTGGCCTCGGTAAACTACAAACCCCAGAATTCCACAGGATGTTGAAAGTGGGATAATAGCACTATAACAATGTATTGCAGAAAGGTCCAGAATGATAAGATTTTTTGGTCAGAGAGAACTTGCACATTTGAAAGAATAACATCTATGAGTGTGCAAAATTTAAAACTACAATAACTTTTGTCTTCTTGCACGGATCTTCCTTCCTCCTTGCCTCCCTCCCTCCCTCCCTCCTTAATATTTAAAATATTTAAAATTATATCCCAACTTTCAATATGAGTCCAAAGAACTACCAAAAAAAGCAGAAGCACTGGATGACTTGTTTGCATCTTTGTGATCAATCAACTAGTCCTAATTTGGTTCCTTTCTCTCATTCTCTCTCTTTCTCTGTGTGTGCTCAGCCTCACAAAAGATAAAGATAGTAGAAATATTTTTGCACAAATTATACTAAATATCAAACTAAAACACTTCATGCTCTTGCTCTCACAGTGGACACAAAATTTCTTGTCAGTGCTTGAGAATCTTGACAGGTCATTTTGCTCTATTCAGACAGGCTACCTGAATCATATATGAGACATTGCCAAATTTTGTCCACATCCACAGCCTCATTATCCCACATATGAGGAGATTTTGTTAAGTATGCATACTTTCACCAAGAGAAACTCACATCTGGCATACCACTGTTAAAGGTGAACAGATTATATGGGGTGGGGGGAGAGACAGTTGGCTACCCTAATTTAGGATAGAGAAATGGTTGATAGATACCCAAAGACTGAAAGCCAGACTTTTAAGAATTAAGTACTTAGTGTCCTCTAGCTGGCTGAATCTGACCATTTCACTTTCTTCCACATGTTTTTTTTTTAATCACATTCTTTTCTTCAAATTTATGAAGATATTTCCAGTTTTTATAGGATTCTTTGTCAATAAAAGAATCAAATGAAATCTTGCCTGCCCCTAACTATAAATGTCTATTCTGATGCTATTGATGCATCACACACAATTCAGAAATATGTCCAGTTTGTTTCAGCAAGGCAGATAAATTGAAAACATGCAAAAATGGGGTGGGGGGAGTCTTAATTTGAAATTACCTTAATGTGATATATTTTCACTTATTTCTGCAGTTTTACAACATAACATGCAAGAAAGAAAGAAAGATGGGAGGGATGGATAGATAGATAGATAGATAGATAGATAGATTAGACAGACAGACAGATAGACAGATAAATGGTTTAATCAATACTTGCTATTATATAGGCATTTATATAAAACTATTTAGAAAGTTTGACTTTGCTCTGTTTATTCGTTCTTGCTTTAACAATAAATGTTACAGTGAGCTGCTGGTTAAGATATATGGCCAGAAACCAAAGAGTTGCACAACTAGTTTTGCATGTTTTAGGGCAGAAGTGGGTAGAAAGCAGATCTGGATCAACTGAGAGATTTCTAGGTGATTTGTGGTAAACTGGCAAGGATTTCTGTCTCCTAATTGCTTAACAATAACACCAGAAAAATTACTTCCCACCAGTACTTTAAATTGGGCTGCTGAAATGAAAATAGCTTGGAGTAACCAGAAGTGCATTTGGGTGTAGAAAGATGAAGAGCTTTCTGTTGTTGTACTCAGAAAAAAATTTTGGGCAAGGAATTCTTTAGTTCTGTGTGTACGCCTCTTGCTCCAGGCTCCAGTTGATGGATCCTGAGTTTCTGGGGAAAAGGCACAGAAGGAGAAGGAGATAAAGATCCTACAATTCTGGTGTATCTCTGGCTTAGGAAATCACTTGAATGGCAGCCATATATGTGACCTAATGATGTATTACTCAAATTATGGGAATTCAAATACTAGGTCATAAGGTCTTTACTAATCCCTTTTTAAATCTGAAATGGCATGATTAGATATGTAAAAGATCTCATTAAACTGAACATTACCACCACCACCACCTGATGCATGGTGTCATTGTTAAACCATCAGACTGAGGCCAGGAGGAGGAATGGATGTTTCTTATTGAAAGCATGATTTTCTAGGGTTCTGAATCACATGAGCAATCTCTGCAGGAGAAATGCAAATTATGTGCTCCATGCACTGCTCGCGGCTTACCAAGGTTTTCTGCACAGTCCCAGACCCATTCAGAGCTCCCTCCGTCACTGAAAATATTTTAGCCCCAAAATGGATAATCTTGCACTCCAGAAAAACTCCAGTGGATTTGATTCTCCTATTTCACACTGTTTCCGACCTCACTCCTGGTAAATGAATGTTTGGTTAAAGAAGGCAGAAAATGAGAAGGGCAGAAAGTGGAGTGAGCTCAGCCCCTGGTTTCTCCAGAATTGCGTGATCTTTTTGTGTAGGCCAGAGAAGGCTCTTCACTCTCCATAGGAGGAAAGTGACAATGGAGCACTCAGATACCTTGATTTACCTAACCTAAACTTATTAGAGAGAGCCACCGTGGTGTAGTGGTTTGAGCATAGGGCAACAGCCCTGGAGAGCAGGGTTTGGTTTTCTGCTCAACTATGGAAACCCAGTGAGTGACCTTGGGCACATCATAAGGTCACCATAAGTTGAAATCAACCCGAAAGCATACAACAACAACAAACTTGTTCAAATTGGTGACCTTTGAATGTCTTCATACCAAAGGTGGGCAAAATGTGGCCTATTGGCCACATGTTCCCTAGGGCTGTATGTGTGTCAAAAAAAACAACAACCCCACACCTCTTTTTTGTAATTTTGTTTGCTTGTTTGTTTTGCTTCCAAATACCTCCAAATGCACTCTAGGGATATGCAGGGTATTCCCCACTTGTTTGGAGTCCTCTTGCCCTCTACAGGGTCAAAACTATTTTTTACAGTTCTTTCAAATAAATAAATATTTTGTCCCAAAATGTCCCTAAACATCCACTACGGGGGCAAGGGGCACATTCCCATTACATTTTGTGGCCTCCATAGCCAGTTTATGCCCAGGAGAGACCTTTTTTTATAGAAAGTATACAGGAAATTACTTCTTCTTATTAAAAAAGGCCTCTCCTGGACTTGAAATGGCCCAGAAAGGCCCCAAAACATGACAGAAATGCTCTCATACCCCTTAGAGGGTATTTGGGAGCATGTGTCTTTTTGTTGTTGTTCTTTTCTTTTTCTTTCTCACCTCCACTCACATCATTTTAATCTCTCTAATTCTAATCATTCCTGCATCATTCTAATCTTCAGCCATATTCTTTTCCCCTCTCTCCTGCTTTAGCCCATGTGTCGCTTAGGCTCATGTATTGCAAATAAAGCTGTTTTATATGTTTCAGAAAGAAGGGTAAATTTATCTTTTTTGCTCAACCCAATGTGGGGTGGATGTGGGACTGATTATGATTCACTTCTGGTTTGCTAATTTGATTGTTGTTGTTGTTGTTGTTGTTGTTATTGTTGTATGCCTTCAAGTCACTTCCAACTAATGAAAACTCTAAGATGAACCTAACACAAGGGCCATTTCTACACTACACTGTTATAGTGCTATTATTCCACTTTTGACAACCTATGGAATCCTGGGGTTTGCAGTTTAGGGAAAGGCCTTTAGAATTCTCAGCCAAAGAGCTCCTTGGCCTCAGTAAACTGCAAACCCCAGAGTTCCATAGGATGTTGAAAGTAGAATAATAGCACTAGAACAATGTAGCATGGAAATGGCCAAGGTTATCTTGGCAAGATTTATTCAGAGGAGGTTTGTCTTTGACTTTCTCCAAGAAGGGTTTTCATAGGCCCTAGGAACTCTTGTATTCTACTCCAACCTCACCTTGACATGCCACTAGGAATGTTTTTGGAGGCCCTAAATATTTTATAGACCTTAAACTGTACCTAAATTGCCTAATGGATAAGGCATTCTTGCCTCTTATCACTGAGAGTGTGCCTAGCTCAAGGTCACCCACTGGGTTTCCATGGCTGAGTGGGCATTCAAATCCCGGGCCATTTCCTCACTACACTGTTATAGTACTATTATTCCACTTTCAACATTCTATGAAATCCTGGGGTTTGCAGTATGGGAAGGGGCCTTGAGTCCCCTCCCTAAACCGCAGACCCCATGATTGATCCATTACTATTGCTCACATTCCCCAAGAAAATAAAGAACACTTGAACAGAGCTGCGGTGAGATAAAAAGCTTGCCTAGTGACCACATTTGTGGAATTTCCCTGTATTGCACAATAGAAAATGTTCCAATGAAATCTAGGAGTTTCCTTAGTTTGCACAGGCTTAATATCTTCTGCTATGCAACAGTTTTTTAAATATTCTGAAACATGAGCAAAAATAATTGGGATCACTTTTTGGTCTTCCTGGCAGGATATTAAAAATACTGAGGGCAGTAGAACCTGGCATGGCCTGCAAAACTGAAGCATTCAAAAGCTTGAATTATCACAAAATCTGTGTAATTTCATGTTGGACCAACTTGACTGTAATAATGCTAATAGTTTAGATAGATTATTTATAGGGCACCTCCTTAGATTTTGTATTTTCTTTGATGGAAGTGAATGAAATGCTTAAAAGAAGCCTCACTGACTAGTTGTAACTCTTAATTCAAGTCTGGTTCTTAACACTGAAATTCAAATCCATCTTGTGGGGAGGGGGCACTGAAGCATCAGGGAACTAGCTTATAAAACGCACATCTGTTTTGTCTCCGTTTCTGCTCCTGTTGTTCATATGGTGTCTTTGTACAGCCAAGCAGCATTTCAAACACTCTTTTGAAGGTGGTAATCCTAAATAGGCTGGAGGCCACTTTAAATCACTCCACATGGTGGCTGTCACCATGTGGCGAGCCGTTTGGAGGCATCAGCTCACCGCACGGACAGGCTGGTTTTCTTCACATTAGTGCAAATCTCCAAAAAGAAGGAGGAAATAAAGTTTGTAGGAGACTAGAGAATATTGCCATATCTATCTTGATGACCAAACAGCCACATGGTGGAGATAGCTGCCATAAGGAGTCTTTCAAAGTAGGGATGAACAAATTTGCCAGTTTTGCCTTCTCTTAGTTTCTTATTTTTCCGATCCTAAATTTAGTTTTTCCTCAACTTAAAGAATTGTCCTTACATTAAATTCACTGTTTTTGTTTTTTGTTTTTTGTTTTTAAAAAAATCTGTATTATTATCTGTTGTAAAGCCAGCATGATACAGTGGTTGGAGTGTTTGAGAGACCAGAATTTCAATCCCTACTCAGCCACAGAAACTTTTTGGGTTAGCTTGGACAAGTCATACTCTGTCCATAGTCTAAGAGAAACAGTGACAAGCCTCTGAATAATTCTTGCCAAGAAAACCTTGGGCCCTTTCCACACATTACCTTTTTCCAGCGCTGGGGTGCAGGGATCGAGCGAGCAGCCTCTGGCTAGAGGCTCTCGCGTCCGGGGTCCTTTCCTGCACTGGGGCAGGAAGCGAGACTTGTGCAGCTCCGGAGGCTCTGCATGCCAGGTAAGTGTGCGTGGGACCCAGGAGCAATGTGCAATCATGCACCATTTTTGGCTTCCAGCCGAAAATGAAAAGGTGCACGATTGGCGCCTGCCGATCCCTGGAATATTGCGTGATTTTGAGTGCATTGTGGAGATCGCTCCTCACAATCGTGTGACGCTCCGGGTGCCCTTTCACATGGAAAATGCCGTACAGAAAGGGCATATGATAATGTCACCATATATGGGAGTCAATTTGAAGGCACATAGCAAAAACATCAACTGATTATTTGTATATACTTTTGTGTCAGTTTCTTCTAAAATACATTTTTGTATGCTACATTTCTATGCATTGTTGCCTAGCATACACATTTTTTTCTCTGCAAGAGGTTTCATGAGAGAATGCTTTATGGATGTTACATCTATGAATTATACTCACTTTGTGTGTGTTTTATTTCCATTTTTAATGTCTTTTTTGATTGGATAACTTTACTGTAGAGTGGGGCCATTTCTGCACTAGACTGTTGTAGTGCTGTTATTCTGCTTTCAACATCCTATGGTCCCTCCCTAAACTTCAAATACCAGGATTCCATAAGACATTGAAAATGGAATAATAGCACTATACCAGTCTAGTGCAGAAATGGCCCAAAACTCAGCAATGAGCATTTTGAAGGATCACTGACATTCAATTCTTGCAATCAGTCTGAAAGTGTGGAATTACACAAAGTTGCATTAAAATGTTAACTGAACAAATTTCTCCCCTAACTATAATCCACAGCCTATTTATTCCCACAGTCCTACTGCAAACAGTGGTTTAAATCCAATTGCTAGTCCTAACTGGACTAGACTAACTGAATCCTTTGCAGTTACATAAGCACTAACTTACAATTCTGCAATTGATTCATTGAATCTACCATAGGAGAGATGAACTAATAATTGGATTTTGACCAATGCCACCATTACTATTATTATTTTTGTGGTTGTTGTTAATTGTTTTAAAAGTTTGACAACAGAAATTATATGATTTACCACATCTACGTCCTTATACACATTTACTCATACCATATTTGCAAGCTACTTAACTGTTACAAGCCCCCTTGAAACCCATACTTGGTAGAATGTTAATAATAGTAGTAGTAGCATGGAGTAGTGGTTTGATCATTGGATTACAACTCTGGAGGCCAAGATATGAATGCTTGCTCAGTCATGGAAAGCCACTGGGTGACCTTGGGCAAGTCACACTTTCTCAGACCCAGAGAAAGGTGTAGGCAAACCTTCTCTGAACAACTTTTACCAAGAAAACCCCTTGAGAGATTTGTCTTAGGGTCGCCACAGGTCAGAAACAACTTGATGGCATGAAACAAGTAGTGATGGTGGTAGTAGTAGTAGTAGCAGCAGCAGCAACAGCTTACTCTTAGGCCCTTTCCACACCTTCCCTTTTTCCGGCGCTGGGGTGTGGGGATCGCGCAAGCTGCCTCCAGTGAGAGGCTCTCATGTCCCTGCTGCTTCAGCTTCACATGAGCTGCCTGCTCTCACAAGAGCCCCACCTCTTCCTTCCGCAGTGCAGCCTGGGAGTTTCCCAGGCTGCGCTGGAGCAGGAAGTGTGACCAGTGCAGCTCCGGAGGCTCCGCATGCCAGGTAAGGTGTGCGATTGGTGATCAGAGCAATTGTGAGTGCCTCATGCAGATCCCTCCTCACAATCGCGCAACGCTTCAGGTGCCCTTTTGCATGACAAATGCCATGCAAAAAGGGCCTCATTTCTCCATTTTCTTGCATGTATCTCTTCCTATTCACCCATAAATATACTAAGAAGAAGGCAAGAGGGAGTTTGGAAGGTTCATGCATGCAGTTCTCCCCCAAATATTTGAAATACAGTGCATCTATAGCATATCTTCAATTTTATTAGTTTGTTTTCTCATCGCATTACCTGTTTCCTTTCTGGCATACTGCACTAATCTCTCTTGTCTCTACTGAATGCCAAAGGGATTTGCAGACTTCCAATAATAACTGTATTTATGGCTGGGATGCAGCCATAAGTTATGCGTGGGAATGGTGCAACCCTCCAGATGCTGTTAGCTAGCAAGACCCCCAGCGAGCATTGTCACTGGAGGGGAATGCTGAGATCATCCATTCAACAACATCCAAAGGGCTGTGCCATATCCAACAACTCACACTACAAATGTTTCAGTCCTAATCCTTGATAATAATCCGTTAATGAAACCAGCTGTTTTTCTAACTGATGTATTGTCCTCAGTATTACAAATTCTGTGTGCATGGGTCAGGAGGCATTGCTCATTTGAATTCATACAATTAGACTTTCTTATCTTTTTTTCATTCCCGCATGTGATCCCCCATCAATGCTGAAGGATGTCTTACATCTTCAAAGAAGATATTGAAAGTGCGTGGAGAACTGTATGGGTGGAGCTGCAAAGAGGAGAGGGCTCATCACGCCTTATTCCACTGAAACAAAGTGTTCTTCTAATGGAAGGCTTAATTATATACTACATAATTGCAGTCCCATTGCTAAGAATGTGAAATATAGGAAAAGTTCTATCGGCTCAAGTAAAAGGTAAGGCTTAAATAGGTTTGTGAGTCCCAACTTGAGCAAATCCATTCAATCCATGGAATTTGCATCAGTGCTGGCATACTACATTGCAATTCATTCGATAGTCTGGACTAACTGTAGGTCTCAATTTCAATACCAATCCATACCTCCCTTTGGAAATTTAAATGGGATGGTAAAGGCAAAATGGCAGCCTAAGGAAACTGTTGTCTCCAAAGCACCTTTATCATCATGCATGCACATCCATTGTGTGTGTGTGGATCCTACTACCTACATAGGAGCACTGTCTTGGAAGTACCATCATTTTATTGCTACTACAGGAAGTTTGGTGCCTCTTGGAGAACAGCATAAACACTGTTCCATACACCCTAGATCAGCTACATGTGGCCCCATTTTTGAGACAACATTGCACCCGATTTGTATTAGGTCTACCAACAACAACAACAATGATGGCTTATGCCATTCTGCAGTATGACACAGCATGTATCTGAATCCATACTAGGGTGACTAAAGGTCTCTGGCAATCATTGAGTGGTGAGACACGAAAGTCTGGTGGAAAAGGTGAAACAGTTCATTATACATGATGCACCAGACAAATGTGTCAGGATGTCAAGATGAGTTTTCAGGGGTCATGAGCCATTGTGACGAGTGACATAATATTCCTTTGCTGCATGAATCATATAGTTTGATTCCCCATGACAGGGTCTTCTGCTTGTCGTCCTTCAATTGGACCTTTGAAAATTTGCCCTGTCACCTCTGTGAGCCTCTCTTCACCATCTGTAATAAGGTAATTAAAGACTCCCTTATCTCACAAGGATGTCTCGAATATCAACACCATAAATATTGCATGGCAGTCAGGCATTTCAGCATGGGGACAACATAAATAACTTAACCAGACAGCTATAAATCATAACAAGTATTTGAGTTGCTAAATACTGGCAGCAAGTTAAGATTCTTTGATGCGCTGGGTGAGACAAGCAGGAAATTGCAAAATAAACAGGAAAGCATCTGAACATGCTGCATTATGGCTAAGAGAGCTAAGCCCTTCTTTTCCCTGTGAATATGCACTTACAGAAGAATGTCTCAAAGTCAAGTCAGATGGACTATGAAGCAGTTCAGCATTTTAGAGAAGAAAGATGAAATCTTGCCAACAGTTCTCCCACTGCCATCAGATGATCTCTGCAGATTTGTTTAATAATAATCTTCCCAGTGAATAATTTATATTTGTGTAACCAGAGACTGCCTTAACTTTATTTGCAGTCCTTAGCAAGGGAAGTGTGATGTGTGGTCTTTGTTACTGCTTGCCCAAATGGATTGCATTTAATGTACATTGATCAGACTTCTGTACACTGTATAAATCTGTCCCTTACCAGCAAGGAGAAAATGAAACAGCAATTAAAAATGTTCCAAAAGAAACCCAAGCAATTTAACCTAATCTATTTAATCTGGTGCCACTTAACTTTCTCCCTCTACCGCAAACTCAGTTGCATAAAATGTCTTACATGTATTTAGCCCTTCAGATAGCTTTGGGAAAGATACTTGTGGGACCAAATGAAGATTCAGCCATGGGTTGTCTTGGAGCAAAATGATACCTCTTTCCTCATATGGAATACATTGTAACAAGATAGACATTACCAACCTTGATTCCTCTCTGAAAATCATTCCTTCACTTTCTGGCATTACTGCATTCAGTTTGTATTGTGCAACAAGAATTTCAGGGAGTGGCAGCAAATTCAGCAGTTTGGATGAAAAAGAGAATTGAACATGTTATTTAAAAATGTTTGTAAAACATTATTTTTCAGATGTCAGGAAACTGTTAAAAAGAATCCTGGATTTTTGAAAATCACTATAGTTCAGGATGTATTCTACACAAAATCAACCTGGAGATGTTTTTGAGCAGAAAATAGCATTTTCTGAACAGAAAATAATATTCATTTGCAAAAATATTATTTTCTATAAAAAATACTCTTCTTGTACAGGAAATGTAGTTGTGGGACAAAAAATGCAAATTTTGCATGGAACTGCAAATAGTCCTCAATAACTAAGCAGTTTTCAAAGAGTGTCTTACAGTGAAAATAAAATCACTAAAATTACTTGTTGCTTACCTTGAGAACATAGTTAGCAAAGAATTACATATCAAGTAGTGATAGCATTATAGCAATTAGAAAAGAAATATCTAGTACTATAGAGTAGGACTGGGTTATGTGCAGTCTCCTCCCCTTTTTGACAATGCACTAGAAGCACTGCTAAATTTGCAGCTGGGTGTCCCTCTCCCCCAGCTCTAAATCACAAAGGCATGGCTTGCAGTGGGTTTAAGGGCTGCTATGCAGCATCCCCATTCCCCCAGAAACTCAGTCTATACAGACATAACGGGTAACCAGAGTTTAGAGTTTAGGGGGTTAAATGATAGCATTTCACAAGAGTTTAGAGTCTAGGCCATTTCCCACAACCTGTGCCCCTCTACTTGTGTGAAGGTTTTTAATCCTCATCTTCAAATCTGGATTGGGCACAGATTTGGGGACAGAAAAGTTGCTTTCTCCACAGAAAATCGTGCCATCTTGGACTGGCTACGGTAGATAACAATATTTGTTTTTGCAAGCGGATGATAATACACACACACACACACACACACACACACACGCATACAGAGAGAGAGAAATCATGTTCCCTTTTAGTAATTTTAATAATTTACTAATTTTAATGGAGAGAGCCAACCCATTGCATTGGTTTGAGTGTCAGACTATGACTTTGGAGACCAGGGTCTGAAACCTTGCTCAGCCATGGAAACCCACTTAGTGACCATGGGCAAGTCAATCTCTTTCAGCCTCAGAGGAAAGAAAGGGCAAACTCCCCTCTGAATAAATCTTGCCAAGAAAAGCCTGTGATAGATTTGTCTTCGGTTCACCATGAGTCAGAAAATACTTGAAGGAACTCAACAGCAACAACTATTTTAATGAGGGAACAAATATCTATGTTAGGTAGAGGATGGCATAGAGAAGGCCATGATCCTCATGCTTCTCACAATAATGAAAGCAAAAATCCTCCACTCAAGCCCAGGACTACTCTGCTTCAGGATGTACTACCAGCAGAAACATAGGTGGTAGGAGATCTATAGGTACCTCCATGGAGCTTTCTGTGAATACACTGAAAACCACAAGGACTTCCTTGCAGACACACTATCTCTCTGCCAGGACAAAAGTTGTCCATACCTTCCAAACATTTCACAGATGAGAACCAGCACACACATGGCAAAGCACTATCAGAGTATGGTCAAGATGGCAAAAGTTATTAAGGAGGAAGAACAGATGGCCTTTCCACACTACACTGTTATAGAGCTATTATTCCACGTTCAACATCCTGTGGAATCCTGGGGTTTGTAGTTTAGGGAGAGGCATTTAGAATTCTCAGCTAGAGAGCTCTTTGGCCTCAGTAAACTATAAACCCCAAAATTCTACAGGTTGTTGAAAGTGGAATGATAGCACTATAACACTGTAGTGTGGAAAGGCCCTAAGAAAAGCTGCAACAGTTTGCTTTTGCCTGAGCCTACTGGGAAAGGGCAAGATTCTTCCCCTTTTCTCATCTCCCCCCTGCTGAATTTATTGAGTGTCAACTACTTTTGCACTTTGAATTCAGCCTGCAGCAATTGAAAGAAGCTGAGGACAAAGCAGGAGAGGAGACGGAGGAGGAGAGAGAGACCGTGACATTTTATAAGCAGCTGAAAAAGTGGGATGACAGAGGATTAACTGGGACTGTCACTATTAAAACAGGACAGCTGGAGAGAATGTCATCCTAACCTTCTCCAGTCTTGAGGTTCAAGACTGTATTCCTGTAACTGTTTGACATTTAATATATCAACTTCTTTTTCTTCATCAGAAGGAGCAGTTCAACTGAATGAACTCCAGGACTCCGTTGCTTTTGCACAAAGGCCAACACTTACTTAAACTGTGCATGTACAATTACTCATTCCATTTGCCACACTGATAACAAGCTGCAAGTTGCCATGAACTGATACATATCAATGCATCAGATATTTAATACTGCAGCAATACGTGCGTCCAAGAATTTTGTGCAGTTTTATGGTAAACCATATATAAACAACTGTAGGAATAAGTCACTTTTTTTCTTTTTTCCCTGGCACTAATAATCAGGCATAATGATTCCCTTAGCCTTCCATAGAAAAGCTTGTAATTGCAAACCCTTGGGAAAACAGATACAGCTGCTGCATATGTGTTCTGCGTCTGATAAAATATATCGCACAAATTGAACAGAAAAAAGCACAAAAATATATAGAAACATATTAAATAACCATATATTTATATACACACACAGAGCTCATTTTCATGGCAGTTAAAATGTGGCAAGGAGGGTGGGCCAAAAATGATACAGAACCTTTCACCTCTCAAGTTTTAATTCCTCCCAGTCATAGAATGGCTGGAAAACTTTCAGATCTAATGGATGGTTGGCAAAGTAAGTGAAATGTCAGGCAAAAGAGAACAGGGAGGTATTTTGAAATTTGTGATGCAAATGTGTTTCTACTGATTAATATTCCATTCGGAAGGCTGAGAGGGGGTGTTGTACATTACAGAACCATTTCAGGCGTCTATTGGTTTTAAATAATATGTTTCATATTTTGCATAGACATTTGTAGAGATGGGTAAAAATATGAATGTGGAAGAAAATCAAAGTCAAAGATTTGTCCACTCATCCAGAACCAAAGACAGGCCTAGGCCAGCTTAGGACAAAGTCCCTTGCCCTGCCCATGAGTTGTCTCTACTTGTTGTACCTCCTGGACTTGCAGAGTTTTCTCCTCACTCACTCAGACTGTCACTATACTTCACATACTTTTGTCAGACCTCCTTGAAAAGAATAATAGCCATTCACCTATTAAAATCATGTATTTCTCATAATGAGGAAGTCTTATATACTTCTCATAATTAAGGAGTGTTTTGCAACCACTATCTTATCTTTGTGAAATCTCATTTTGCTTCTAAAGTGGTGGGCATGTGACCACTTTAGTTTACAATGTGAGATAATGATAAACCTGTCATCTGTGAATTTTTTTAAGCCTTCTAAGCTGGTGACCATCATTATCTCTCAAAGCAGGAGATTTCTTATAATTAGTTCTATAAATTGTTTATTACATGCAGGAGTTGTCATCCTTGGTCCTACCCTCCCTTCTCTATCTTTATCTTCAGAATAACTGAAGTTTGTTTGTTTTTTAATTGGGAGCTATGAATTTCACTGCTTACTCTAGTTTTTCTCTAATTTCTCGTTTTTAGTACAACAGCTATTGTGTTGTTTCTATACAGTGTACATTATCCATGCATTATTTCTGTGTTTTTTCCCCTGTCTTCTTTTAATGATCAAACTTATAACCAAAGAGCTTAACTAGTGAGTTTTATGTGGAATGGCCTATGAATTATCGACATCTGATGCTATTTTCACAAGCTTAACATCACATTAACATTCCAAATAGTGACAGAAGAAGACACCTAGTTTTGTTAATAATCTGTATGGATGTGTGTGTGTCTGTACATGCACACGTGTTTTCTCAGCTTGTTCGAGGAACAGAATACCTTATCTCTTCCTGCTGCTGATGTGTCATGTTTGCTTTGTGTCACTAAATATTTCATGGATCTCATGTGTAATATAAACTAACAAAGCCAAGGCTTCCTTATGTTCAACTATATAGCGTTTAAGTACATGAACTCCAAGGAATAAAGAAGTCAACCATTTCTCTCTCTCTCAATCTCTCCCCACTCCCCACTGTGTGTGTGTGTGTGTGTGTGTGTGAAAGGGGTGGGGGAGACCTGGTGTTACAAACTGCTTTTGTGTCTGTTTCATTTCCATTGGTTTATTTCACACTGTACAGTTCCAGCACTATGGCCTTTTTCGCACGGGCCTTTTCTCGCGCGACAACCCCGTGAGCCTCGCGGGAGTGGGAGCGTCGCTCCGCATGACGCACTCCCACTTCCGCCGGGCTCATGGGGCTGAAGCGGCGCGAGCGCGGGTTTTTTGATTTTCGCTTCGAAGTGAAAATCACCCGCGCTCGTGCAACGCTCCCGGCGCCCACACGCACTTACCTCTTGTGCGGAGCGTCGGGGAGCCGGCCAGGTCGCGCTTCCTTCCCTCTGCCCCTGCAGAAGGAAGGGACGGGGCAGGGCGCTAGCGCAACGGACGCGACACATCCTGCTTCGTGCGCGCGGAGGGGCGGACGCGACAAGCGCCTTTCTCGCGTGCGCGGGGGGGGTGGACGGGACGAGCGCCTTTCTCGCGCACGCGCAGGGGGGATGGACGGGACAAGCGCCTTTCTCGCGCGAGCGCGGGGGGGAGGACGGACGCGCAAGCCGCCACCGCCTCAAGGAGGCTGCCGCTTCCCCGCTCGTTCCTTCGCCTGCGGAAGGAAGGAGGGGGGAAGTGGCAGCCTCCCAGAGAAGGCTTCTTGTGCGAGCCGCCCTCCTCCGTCGTGCAAGCGCCGGCGCTGCGAAAAGGGCCTATGATTCCAATTTAACTGCCATGGTTGCATCCTATGAGGGTTGTAGTTTGGTGAAGCACTAGAGTTCCCTGGGAGATAATTCTTAACAACTCACAAAACTACATATCCCAGTATTTCATAGGAGGTAGGCCAGCTCCACAGGATATGAGAATATGTGAATTTTGTGGCTCAGTGGGGACAAGGATCCTAGTCCAGGAGCCTCAGCACTACAGGCCTCTAGGGTCATTTCTTCACTAGACTGTTATACAGCTATTATTCCACTTTCAAAATCCTATGGATTCCTGGCCTCTATAGTTTTTGGAGGGGCTTTTGAGGCCCCTCCCTAAACTGTAGACTCCAAGTTTCTGTAGGATATTGAAAGTGAAATAATAGCACTATAACAGTCTAGTGTGTAAATGGCCTCGGTTAGAATGTGAGGGGTACTGTTTTGTCCTTCATCTCAGGCAACAAAACATCTTGAGCCAGCTCTGATATTTCCTGATTTAATTTGTCATGTTACAGATTTAAATCTCTCTTTCATTAGAAACTTTACTCTGACCCACAAGGAATATATAATAATACCTAAACTTAGGGCTGAGGAGAGCGTGATGGCAAAATCCCGAGGGCTGGACCTTTGGAGCATCTGGGCTTCTTGGGCATAGACAGTGGGAAACAAAACTCAGTACATTACCAAATGAATTTTACATTTAGGGAGTGGGTGCTTGATTATGCATCTTGCCCTGGGCTCATTGTCAGCTCTCACATGACTACCTATGTGATGCCTCCATAATTTTCCCCCACAGAGCAGACAGGGATTATCAAAGGAAGCCAAGGAACCAAAACTAACAGGTGGACATGCAGAAGAGTAATCTGGATTCAGGAACCAGGCTGATTCTCTGAGCTTGGACATCTCTCAAAAAGTGGGTGATCAACATTGTTTCCAGTGATCGTGGAGTGTTTGCTGCCTGCCTTATCCAGTGAGGCTAATTGTTCAGTGCAAACAGCTGGGGCCACACCAGTGGAGCTGCAAGTATGCCAAACCTCTCTCCAAATTCCATTTTTTTAAAAAAGAATTTGATATAATTTTCAGGGGATTTTTTTTGCCCCAAATCATGCAGAAAGGTCACAAAGATACAAAAGCACATGAAAATACCCCCTACAAGCAATCCAGAGCCCTGTGCTTGCAGAAATATCCCCAAATACCTCTGTTTTCCTCCATACTCCTTCTGTAAATGGTACCAGGAAGTGATATGATGTCACTTCCTATAACCTTTTTTAGACAGACTGAAGAGGAAAAGAGAAGCACTTGTATTTTCTGGGGGAGACTACAGGGAAGTTTGGGTAGGAATTGGCCCCCACATTGTTCACACTTGGTTTATAGGAAAAGAGTCCTTTTGCCCCAAATATCACATCTTGATGCAATTTTGTGGCATGGAAACCCACCATCCAGTCACTCCATTGCAGTTGTGTCTGATCCACCCTCCTTTGTATTCCTCAGACCTCTTCACTTGCTGAAGTATGTTATTCCTTAGCAGAAATATCTCCTATATCACAATGTAATGTACACAGAATCAGTTCTAAAATCTCAAGAGTTTCTGATAGAACAGGTACATTTTTACTAGATATCTTGAAAATCTGGCAGTCTTCAGCAATTAAAATGCAGCTTCTCGATAACTGGAGGAATTATGGAAGATTCCTCCTTTACGCAACTACTGCATAATTTATTTGTGGGAGGCACAAGAGATTCAGTGGCCACAAAATCTGGCCACTGAAGAAGACTGTTACATTGAAACGTGTCTGGTTGTTTAAGACTATTCAGGTGCCATATCAACCAACAGGAACCATCAAGTTTTTTCCCCCTCCTTTCAGGAGATATTCCACTAGTACTTTACAAGCACTTGGTTATCCACAGGACTATGACTATTTGACTATACTTATGGACTGCCAACCCTGAGTAGCCAATATTGTTCTTCCTCCCATTAGAAGTCGACATGCAATGACTTCATGATTCATTGCATCAGCCCTTCCTGTAGAAATCACAAGGTTTTTCTCTCTATGTAATTTCTGTATGTCTATTTTGGTTTAAAATATTTAATTATTGATGACTTTATATATAGTTCACCAAGTGAATAGTGACTGTATAAAATGTATCTTAGACAATAGTTTTTAGATATAAATTTATTTTCTTATAAGTTACACTTCATTTTATTCCTAACTTTTAAGTTTGTTGATTAATCTGATTTAACCCAATGACCATGTAGGCTGAGTAGCTATGGAAGCCATAGTTGGAGAAAGTGGCTTTCCTAAACTCTGAGAAGGCCCTGATTGTCCCCAGTTCCAATTGGATATTCCAAGTATTATGCAACATGAGTAAAGAACAATTCACTGGCCTGTTTGGAGAGCTTCACCATAAAAGAAAAAGGAGAAAAAGATAACCATCCCTTCCATTTGCAACTTCTGTGCTCCAAATTACTTACTTTGAAGCTCAATTTTCAAAACTTCTGTTACACATGGTGGCATAGAGTTTCATAAACTTAAGCGTTATTGATTGCCTAAACTCAAACTGGACAATCTCTCCTCTTCTACAGTGCAGTGATTGCATGTAGTCCATAATGAAAATGCCTTAAGACTCTAAACTTGCTTACATTTTCAGGGGTTAAATGAACGGAATGTTACAGGACCAGAGCTAGGAAGTAAGGGGAGCAGACAGTAATGTTCCTACCAGTAACTAGTGCTTAGTTCCCATTTGGGAGAAAGGAATAACGGTGTGACTAAGTGGTATTTTAAATGCAATGCAACAAATAAGAGCAACATGGCTTTACTGGTGCAATCATAACAATTTCTAGTTATTTACAAAAGTTATTTTTGAGGGCATTCTAAGAGCTATTTCGATCAAAAGCTTTTAGGTTTTATGCCATTCTCTTATAAATCTCATGTTTCTCCCTCTAACCCCCTTAAAAACAAAGTAACAGAAAGTAATGAAACAGTAATATGCAGGATGGTGAATAATGTGACGATTCAACTTTTGTTATCATCACAATGGGTAACAGGAACAGGCTACTTTTTAAACATGGTCCATTTCTGCACTAGACTGTTTTAGTGTTTTCATTCCACTTTCAATATCCTATGTAATCCTGGGGTTTGCAGTTTAGGGAGAAGCCTCAAAGGATGTTGAAAGTGGAATAATAGCATTATAACAGTCTAGTGCGGAAATGGTCATGGTAACAAGTAACAGATGAAGTTAGTTTGAAAAGTAATCTTCCCAGGTTCCGAGTGGGACTTAAACATGCATAGATTTGAGTGCCATCTGGATAGTCAGCAAGAAGGGAACAAGTAGGGCAGGAAGCTCCATTTTGTGTTCAAATCATGGGCTGTCAACAGGCACAGCCTTGGATCAATGTCTCCCACTTAACAGGACAAACAGCACATGAATTTTATAGCTTGCTCCTACAACCCTTAAAAGAAACCCACAAACCCAAGAGCAATGTTATTGCAACCACTATTACTTTGCTTTCTTGTTAAGAAAGCACGTTTCCCAGCCGTGCTGTGTACACAAGCTGTGCTCAGGTTACCAGACCTTTGTGAATGGCTTAAAGAAAGACCTCACAGATTTTCTGAACTCATCTGGCATTGGTACACAAAAACCCTGAGGATCTGAGACATCGCAGGCTCTGGAATGTTTTTGTTTTCAGAAATCAGTCCCGAAATTGCAATGTTTTGCCACACATCTGGGAAAAGTGTGTAGAGGTTACAAGGAAGGACTGGAACCCTTGGGAAAAGAAAGCATGAAAAGGAAAGACCGGGTGGTAAATTGGCTAAGAAGGGAGGATTGGTGGGGGTGGGAGGGGAAGAGAATAAAAACAGATATCACTTCAAACACTCCAGCTCAATTCCTTTCACGAGGCCTCACTTCTGGTAGGACAGAGGACCAACCTATTTAAGCTGCTTCTTTCTTTAAAAGAGTAAAAACAAGTGTGCTTCAGTTGGCCACTTTTGTATTTTAGAGGGAAAAGCAAATGCTCAGAATCTTCTAATCAAGACTATTTTCCAAATACAAACCCATAAGATGGGGGAGGATGATTTCCACGACATTACTGATGCTGGGCTCCATTCAGGAACAGTAATGTGTTCCAGTTGTGAAACCCACCTTTGGAAAAAGAGGTGGACAGTTTCAGCAGGCAGCCTAAAAAGATGAAATAATGGCCTCCATTTGCTTTCCTCATCCTGTTCTAAAAAACCCAAAAAGTTGTATACATTTCCCTTTTCTTTTTAATCAAAACTGAATGGCTGCTTATATAAAAATACCTCTACCTCTTTGTCTGACATTAAGTAATCTTAATTCTTTTATAACTGTTTCTACCAATTGTTTATAAGTATCAATGGAATGGCTGCATCCAAAAGAACGAGGAGGCCATGATTCCTTCTCCATTAATCCCAGCATCCCCATTCCACACGTTACAAACCTATTTCTGGGAAGAAGTCAGAACCATGTACAGCAGGCTTTGGCAGGATCACAATTCAGAGCAGGACTCATCCAGTACCTGAAATGTCATAAAAAGATCAAAGAGTAAATAGGTTATAACAATTTCATCTTTTTTACATAGTTGTCAATAGGAATATAAATCTTTGACTACTCAACCTTGCCTGTGAAGATAAATAATTACTGTAGTTTTCTCCCCATTGTGGGAAGAAAAACATGTCTCTTCACAGTATTCTCACCATATGGGAATGCTCTGAATTGTTATTGAAGGATTATTCTATGGGAAAAAAGTAGGACTTTTTTTTGGTATTTTTTGCATAAAAACATTGTTTTCTTCACAGAAAACAAATTTCTTACTGAGGAAACAGTATTTTGTGCTTATTAAGCCCATTTGTGGGACAGCAGATAGGTTTTTCCTGGGGTGGAGGGTGGGGAAGGTTTTCTCCACAGAATAATTTCTGCACAACAATTCAGGACATTTGAATACCAGGAGAAAATTGAGCAAAATACTCACTAACCTGTTATGCTTCCTGATGAGAAGGGAAACCATTTTTAACCTCCTAATGAATGATTATGAATACTATTTTACCCGTAGTCTTCAATGAGGAGAGAGTTTTGGAAGCAACGTTCACACTTGGGCCTGAGATGAATGTGGCTTCTTCCAAAGGAAACCAACTAAATTAATCAGCACAACCTAAATGGAATATATTTTTTTCTGTGCACATTCTCGCTCTCTTTTTCTAAGCCAACACCACGTTTATATATTGAGCTCCTCAATATTCAAATAGGGCCTAATAGCAGTTGGTCTTGTGCAATGGTTTTCACATTAGCTGAAAATGTTCAGCAAGATCAACAGAGATATTAGTGGAGACCCTTCTCTCTGTCCCATCATCTTCTCAGGTTTGTTTGGTGGATTCAAGGAAGAGGATCTTCACAGTGGGTTCTTTCAATCAATGTTTTGATTTTATAAATTATTTAATTGCTCTTTAACTTTTATATTTACAATTTTATCAAAGTTTTTGTGTAGTCTTTAATCTATATTGTTTGCTGCTTTGAGTCCCATTATTGGAAGAAAGGCAGGATGATGATGATGATGACGATGGTGATGATAGTGATAATGTTGATGATGATTTTCAGCCGTTGTACTTCTTCCACAAAATGGAGGAGCCAACTAATATATTAACAATCTCTGCCTCTTTTGTCAGATCTCTGTCATCTGTCATACGCATGTGCATGCATGAGTGCATGCGTGTGGTGTCTGTAGAGGGGACTCTACCATACCTGACTTCTGCACATCTTTGAATTTTGTGATGCAATCTAGCCTACATGTGTAAAACCTCACAAATGTTGTTGTTGCATGCAACAGCAAATAATTTTGCTAGTTTTTGTTTTCTGCTAGTGTGAAAAAGTCCCTGAAAATAGCACGGATTTGAGGACTATACATAGTTCCAGACTTATTCTGCACAAAAAAAGGTTTTTTTCTCAGAAAACTGCATTTTCTGCATAAGAATGCCATTTTTTTCTGCATGGAAATCTGAGTTTTGAGCAGAAAATCATATTTTCTATGCAGAAAATTGTGTTCCTGAGTAAAAAGTTCATTTTCTTTGTGTGTGTATGTCACTCTCTCTCTCTCACTCTCTCTCTCTCACACACACACAGAGGAGGGTTTTGCTTGTTCAGAGAGATTCTGCAACATGAAGATTGTTTTCATGGAGAATTTTCTTCATTGGAGTTTCTCAGTAAGGAAACCCCACAGATTAAACATTTTTTATTATTTCCATTCCTTGTCTATCTATCCAGCTTTATGTTCCAAGCTGTAAACAGTAAGGAAAGTAGCAGATAAAGAGGCATATCTCTGGGGAAATGACTGGGAAGAAAAAATGCATAGATTAAATATATACAAAAAGCACACACATTTTCATGCGTATAGACATGCATCTGAAAATATGCATGAATTTTCCTTCAGATTAAAGAGAACGAACATTTGCAATCTGATGTGGAAAAAAGGGTGAAACAACCCTTCAAAATTGTGAATGTTATTGAAAGAAAAATAAATAAAAGGAATCTTCAGGTACTGAGCACAGTTGTTTTCCACATGATTACCTACCATTACAAAGAGGGAAGTAGTAAAACTTTGCTGAAATCCCGTGGTCAAGAATACTGAAAAAGAAAGGAGTTCATGATGGATGGGAATTTCTTAAAAGTGAGATACCGAAGGCACAATTGAAAACTGTGCCAATAAGGAGGAAAAAGGGCAAGTGTCTAAAGAAACTGGAATGGTTGACGAAAGAACTCTCAGCTGAACTAAGTGTTAAAAGAAACATGTACAGGAAATGGAAGAATGGTGAAACCATCAAAGATAACTTCAAGCAAATAACCATGGTATGTAGGGAGAAGGTCAGAAAGCTAAAGCGGAGAATGAACTCCAGCTTGCCAGAGACATTAAAAACAATAAAAAGGGTTTTTTAAGATATGTTTGCAGCAAAAGGAAAAACAAGGAAATGATAGGGTCGCTGCGTGGAGAGGATGGTGAATTACTAATGCAGGGAAGAGGGAAGGTAGAAATACTCAACACCTTCTTTCCCTCAGTTTGCTCCCAAAAGGATAGAAGTACTCAGCCTGGGGGTGGGGAGCAAGAGAGGAAAAGAGGGGAATGCAGCACAGAATAAGTAGAGAAGTAGTACAGGAATATCTGGCTAAACTAGATGAATTCAAGTCTCCAGGGCCAGATGAATTACATCCAAGGATATTAAAAGAACTGGCAGAAGTCATTTCTGAACCATTTGCAATAATCTTTGAGAACTCTTAGAGAACAGGAGAAGTCCCAGCAGACTGGAGGAGGGCAAATGTCATCCCCATCTTCATGAAGGGGAAAAAGAGGACCCAGATAATTATCGCCCAGTCAGCCTGACATCAGTACCCGGAAAGATCCTGGAGCAGATCATTAAGCAGTCAGTTTCTAATCACTTAGAAAGCAATGCAGTAATCACTAAAAGTCAACATGAATTTCTCAGAAATAAGTCATGCCAGACTAATCTTATCTCTTTTTATGATAGGGTTACAAGCTTGATAGGTGAAGGGAATGCTGTAGATATAGCATATCTTGACTTCAGTAAGGCCTTTGACAAAGTTCCCCATGACATTCTTGCAAAGAAACTAGTAAAATGTGGGCTGGACAGGGCTACTGTTAGATTGGTTGACCGACCGAACCCAAAGGGTGCTCACCAATGGCTGCTTTTCATCCTGGAGAGCAGTGACTAGTGGGGTGCCACAGGGTTCTGTCCTGGGTCCAGCGCATTCAACATCTTCATCAATGACTTGGATGAAGGAGTAGAGGGCATGCTGATCAAATTTGCAGATGACACCAAATTGGGAGGGGTTGCTAATACCCCAGAGGACAGGATCAAATTTAAAAATGACCTTGACAGATTAGAGAGCTGGGCCAAAGCTAACAAAATGAATTTCAACAGAGAGAAATGTAAGGTCCTACACTTAGGCAGAAAAAATGGAATGCACAAATATAGGATGGGGAATGAGTGGCTGGATAGCAGTATATATGAAAGGGATTTAGGAGTCTTGGTAGATCACAAGCTGAACACGAGTCAGCAGTGTGATGCGGCAGCAAGAAAGCCAATGTGATTCTTGCTTGCATCAATAGGAGTATGTCTACATCAAGGAAAGTAATAGTACCACTCTATTCTGCTTTGGTCAGATCTCATCTGGAATACTATGTGCAGTTCTGGGCATCTCAATTCAAGAAGGATATCGAGAAGCTGGAACATGTCCAGAGGAAGGCGACCAAAATGATGAGGCCTATGAGGAATGGCTTAGGGAGCTGGGCATGTTTAGTCTGCGGAAGAGAAGGTTAAGAGGGGACATGATAGCCATGTTTAAATATTTGAAGGGATGTCATGTTGAAGAGGGAGTGGGCTTGTTTTCTGCTTCTCCAGAGACTAGGACAAGGAGCAATGGATTCAAGCTGCAGGAAAGGAGATTCCACTTGAATGTCAGGAAGAACTTCCTAACAGTCAAAACTATCCAGTAGTGGAATATGCTGCTTCGGAGTCTCCTTCTTTGAAGCTTTTTATGCAGAGGCTGGATAGCCATCTGTTGGGAATGCTTTGATGGGTATTTCTGCATAGCAGTGGTTGAACTGGATGGCCCCTGGGGTTTCTTCCAACTCTATGATTCTGATTCAGAGATGCAGGAGAAGGGTCAGAATTAGCATGTTGATCTGTGTAAAGAAGCATGCATGTATATAATTTAGGATTACATTCAATTAACAGCTCTCCACATAGATGGATATGCTATGTTGCAATAGAATTACCTTTATGAAAACCTAGGCACTGTTTTGAATATTTTAAAGAGAAAAATGATGCAGAATATTTTTTTTAGGGGGGATAATATTAAGCTATAATTCTTTGAGATGATGTGATGACAGCTCATCTTCCTTTTGAAGCCAGATTTAAGCAATTTAGACTTTTCTTAGCTTATGAAAGAAAAGATATGTCTGATGTTTTATAGCACCTTGAATGGCATTACCAAACTGAATGGAAAAATTGTGGTCTCCAGAAATGATAGACTAAAAAATACAGATCATTTTACTTCAGTTAATGAAAGTGATTGGAAAGAGGTTCAAGAGAAAACAAAAGGATTTTCCACCCATGTAGTGCTTAATGAACCTATTGAATTAATTGCCATAGGATGTTTTGATGATCATGGGCACATATAACTTTATAAAAATGATCAGATGCCTCCATTTATGGAGATACAGGCCTACCAATATTCATGAAAAAAAATCTGGTAATGGGCCTTCCATGTTGTGAAGTAGGATAATAAAACTTATAGCCTGGCGCTGGAGACAAACAGAAACAGAAACCAAGGCTAAATGTTGTTCAGGCTGCTTGTAAAACTCCTTGGGGATTGTCTCTAACCCACAGACTGCTGGGTGAGATATATTTTTGATCACGCATACCAAAGTGATCATATGTTCTCAAAATAAGCAGTAATATCAAGCCACGCATCTGTTGCTTTGTTCAGGAAGGGAAAGTATTTATAGGGATTATGGGAAATGTGGAACCAATCAGTAATAAGATTCCATTAGCTACTGCTGTTATTTAAGAGAAAAGGCGGCTGAACCATGGAAAGCAGAGCTGAAATTTCTAAGGCATTTTTTATTAAGACAGTTACTGAGATCTCCCCTTCACCCACAAACAACAAAGACAGGGAACTTGTGTCCCTCCAGGTATTGCATTACAACTCATGCCATCCTTGATCATTTGGTCCATGCCTGCTGAGACAGTTAGGAGTAAGACCCCAATCACAGCTGGAAGATTATAAGTTTCTCTAGCAAAAAAAGGCGAACATTTTGCATATTCTGGGGTAAATTTTCCAAAATAGCTTTGCTTTTTTGTAGGGGTATGTGTGCATGATGTCTAACCATCCCTCAATTGCTTGGCATGATCCCATCTCTGAAAGGTTATTAAACTGTTTCTCTTCTGCCTGGAAAAATTTGTTCAAATGATCCCCTTCGTTTCTTTTCCTCAAATAAGCTGGAAAATTAGAGACACCATTTTACCATAATTTTATTTGAAAGTAGGCCAGAGCTGTGAGGAAGGAGCCTTATTTTCACTTCATCATTGTGTGACACAGCTGGGGCCTCTGCTCCCAACTTTTAAGATCTGGCAGAGAATAATGTTATTAGCAGTAATAAAACTAAGAATGGCTGGCATGACAGCAAGACAAAGTGGGATAGAGGCCTCAAACATCTGATCTGGGGCAGCATTCAGCATCCATTTACTTATTGGCTTATTCCAAACGTTGCAATCTTAGCCTCGGGACCAAATATTTGTGATCTAGCCCTGCATAAACACCAGCCATTAATCCCACAATCTACTAATAGTATGTCCATTAGTTTCTAATCCTAGTAAACACTCTGGCCGATAAAGGCTTTTGTGAAAAGGTGAAGGCTGAGACAACAACTTAATTCCATTATAAATATGTCAGTTAATTTATTGATACATGAAAGCCATTGGCATTTGGCAGTCACTTGCAAGCAATTTCCCAATAATCATTCATTACTTTGGACAAAGCCAGTTCCAAGATTTCTTGGCCTTGGGTTAAGAAAGCATCAACCCCATCCCAGCCCCAATGTGCCTTTCTCACTTTAGTATATCCCTCTGAGTATTTGTCAAATGGATAAACATTCAGATGCCATAAAAGATTTGTGTCACACAGAACTCTCTCTCTCCTTCCTTCCCTCCCTCCCTCCCTCCCTCCCTCACTCTCTCTCTCTCTATCTAATTATTTTCTACAATCAAGTAGGACAATTTGCACAAGTTCTTTCTTCAAACCTTGATGTCATTTCTCACTTATACCATCTGTTCCTCTCTAATGATGCTATCAAAGATTAAATTAGAGCTTGATTCATGCAATCGCCAATGCTGGGTAGTGAATTCTGAATTTTGTTAACTTTTTCCACGTTTTGATTGGGGGCTTAGAATATGAATGCCTGGAGTTAAGAGTCAATACTCCATACTTCCATACTCCTGCAGGGGGTATGTATTTTATAAATGGTAACTCCAAGTAAGAGAGCCAGTGTGGTGTACGGATTTGAACACTGGCCTACAACCTGAAAACCAGGGTTCAATTCTCCGCTCAGTCACAAAAATCCACTGGGTGACCTTGGGCATGTCACAAATCCTCAGCCCCAGAAAACCCTGTGATAGGGTGTCCTTAGGGTTGCCATAAGTCATAAATGACTTGAAGGAACACAACAACAATTGCAAGTAAATACTATTTTGGACATATGGTCAATTTATACTCATGTATATGCCACCCCCACTACCATATCCTGGTCACTTACCATATTTGCTGGCATATAAGATGCACCCATGTATACAAAGCACCCCATATACACACTGGTGTATAAGATGCACCCCATTTTCAAATAGTATTTTTCAGGGATAAAAGTAAGTCTTACACACCAGAAAATACAGTATCTATGCCTCTCTTTTTTCTCCTTTTTTTCTTCTCTTCTTTTTCTTTTTTCTTCTTTCTTTCTTTTTTCATTTATATTTTTTTTAAAAAACATCATGGGCCTTTCTGCACTCCACTGTCATGTTACTATTATTTCACTTTCATCATGCTGTGGAATCCTGGGGTTTGCAATTTAGGGAGGGGCCTTTAGAATTCTCAGACCATGAGTTGTTTGGCCTCAGTAAACTACAAACCCCAGAATTCCACAGGATGTTCAAAGTAGAATAACATCACTACAACAATTTAGTGTAGAAAGGCCCCAAACAATCTTTTTAAAAAATCAGCCAAATATCAAACAAAAATCAATTTTTAAAAAAATCAGTCAAATTGTTTGGGCCCAAAAGTCACAAAATTCCAGAAACATCTCTTCTACTTCCCAAGAATATAATAATAATAATAATAATAATAATAATAATAATAATAATAATAATAATAATAATAATAATAATAATGATAATAATAATAGAAATAAATATCTTAGAATTTGATGTGTTTTCATGAGATAAGGCAGTCCCTCTCACTCTGCCTAATGGGTGAGCTGGCCTTGGCTGGAATTGAGTTCCATTGTGCTTGAATTCTATGAAAAAAATCAGAAAAATCTGTTATTTTTTTCTTACTGAGGAATCCCCCAACAAAGTTTTAATTGAAAAATTAAATGCATTATGAGATTAAGCAGGAGAAGCTTACTCATCCTTATACGGCAGTAAAGTTTTACCTAAAGTAAAACTGAAGTAAGAACTTGGAGGTTCCTCATCAGGTGAAGCATCTGAAAAGTTTGAAGAGAAGCTCAAATGTCGTCAGTAGGGCTAGCAGATCTTCTTGGCAGATTCTGACCATAATTAAAAATTTTGCCTAAAGCAAAAAATTGCAGCTAATGAGCAAAACATCTGACACATTTTCAAGGCAGCTAAAAAAGAGTTCAAAAGATGTGCAATATTTCTCTATTACTGGTTTGTAAGGATTTTGTGGGGATTGTTCTGGTGATGATTGCTGTTTCTGTTTTTTGTTTTTTTTTTAATTTTTGTTCTTTACCTTTCCCATCCAGACTTCATTTTTTTTAAAGGTGTTACTAATTCCTAACATGTGTAAACACACAGCTTAGTTGGGCATGGCTGACATATCCTCGAAGGTCTCACCAATATCCCCTTCCAGCCTGAGGGAAAATTCCTGTCCGAAGCATCACTTGTACCTTGCTAACTTGGTTTTCTTTCCACTGTCCCTTCAAGCATATGTACCTCTTATTTATTTATTCGTTTCAATTATTTATAATGCTTCCTTTCTATTCCCTGACAACAGGCCCTCCAGGTGATGAACAGTAAAAGAAAATTAAGACACAACAAGCATAATATGTTGTTGCTGTTACCGTTCTTTCTTAAAGGCAGTGACTGACTTAAGAATCTATGACAGGGAAGATAATATAGAAAGGTGTCTCCTCAGTTTTTACATATTCTTGTGGCTTCCAGCCAATGCTACAGATTCCAACAGGGGTCATGATTTCAGGGAATAATAGAGCTTATATGGTGGTTCCCCAGGAGACCATCAGGTTGTCTTGAATGGATGTTTTAAATCATCCCTTGCCCCCTGGCACCTTCATCAGTCTCCAGGTTATCTGGACAAGACAAGAAGCACATCACCCAGCTGTCTGAGTGAGGAGAAGCCTCACAAACAGACAAATCACATTCTAGTTGACCTTGTTTGGTAAACAGCACAACAGTATTATTGCACATAGACACCCAGGCAACATGGAGTCTTTAAAAGAACAACCATGGAAGAGAAGTTGTGGAAGCCTCAAGAAGATTTAAAAGTTGAGCATAATATAGTCAGGCCTCCACTTTCTTAGAGGGGGGAGCAGGACCCGCATGAAAGTGGAAAAATTAAGAATATCAAAAGTGTACTTCTTTGTGGGAAGAAGGTCAAGGCATGATGGGGAGAGTGGGCATCCAGGGTCCACACTGGGTCAGGGAAAGTAGAAGGAAAAGGGGTGGGTTGGTATGGTGGCCCTATACTTCCTCTCTCACACCTGTCTCCTTCCTTGCATGTAGGGGGACATTGGGAGAAGGTTCATGATGCTGGAGGAGGAGGAGGAGAGAGTTAAAATGTTGCGCAGTCTGATCACAGAGGGAAATTTCTCCCAGGAAAGAATCACCTGAGGTGGGGAGCAGAGGTTGGAGAAACTTGTAAATAATCAGGTCTGCAAAAGTTAAACCCATGGATATCGAGAGCCAACTGTATATTAGATGTAAAAACTGAGAAGAGGATATATACACTAGTACATAACGTATATGAAACCACTCAAAATAAAGTCACCAGAATTACATTCTACATCATTTCTTCCCATATGCTTTCATAGATCAACCACAGCCTTCTCCCCACTTCTGTTTTGGGGATGGGGCACACTGGTTAGGCATTATGGTAGGTACAGTTTGACAAAGGGCACCAAGTTAGGAAACATTGCCTCAGTTGTTATTGCAGCTGATCTAAAATGCCCATCTTTCAGGCTGCTTCACTACATGTTAAGCTGATGATCTATCCTTCTTGCAAGGAGTGAAGGCCTTCATCCATAATCTTTTCCTCTTTTATTCTCATAACAGCCATCGGAGATAGGTTGGGCTCAGAGATGGAGAGTAACTCAGTAACTCAGAGAGTAACTGGCTCAAGGTCACCCATAGCACTTAATGGTTGGGTATAGATTTGAATTTGGTTGTTTTCAGGTCTTACTTTTACTAGTCTTGTACTCTGACTACAGTGAAGTAGGTCCTTCTGCCTACCACACTGTGTACTGCAATATGGACAAGGTATAGGGTGTAACTAAGAATTTTGCCCTCCCATGAAATTTTCCTTCAGTTTCCTAATTTCTAGCATTGCAGATATATAGTTTAAATATCTCCCTTGTCCCCTCTGTTCTCTCGCCTCTCATTCATGCAATTGCACTGGCAGCAGGTAAGAGTGTGAAGCAGAGGGAAGAGCTTTCTCCTCCACGATCTTCTGTGCCACTCCCTGTAGGATCCTGTGGGCAGGGATCAAGAGAGTGAAGAGGATGAAAGATCTTTCTCCCCCTTACTCTCCTGCACTGCTGCCCACACGATCCTGCAGGCAGGGAGCGAGAGAGCGAAGGTGACAAAAGATTTTTCTCCCCTCTTGCTCTCCTGCACTGCTGCCCAAGCGATAGTGCGGGCAGGAGGTGAGAGAGTGAAGGGGACAAAAGGATTTTCCCCTGTGCTCTCCTGTACCTCTGCCCACGCAATTGCACAGGTGAGGGGCAAGAAAGCACAGGGAAGGAAGATCTTTTTTCCCTTTGCTCTCCTCAGTGCAAGGGAAAAGATTTCCTCCCCCCACCCCTCCACTTTTCCACTCACCCCGCTAGCAGCAGCCAGCAGGAGAGTGTAGGGAAGGATATTACAGTTTTTTGACTTTACAGAGGTTCTGTGTCCCTAAACCCCGCGAATGTGGAGGGCCAATTGTACAGGTATAAGGGAGGCTTTCCAGATGTGTAACCTTGCATGCCGTAGGTCTTACTTTTGATGCATCTATAGATATGTGAAAAAATTAATTCTCAATTTTGGCACATGTAGTAACACTATACTGCCATTCAGAGCCTCAGCAGGGAAAAGCAAATTTAATACTCTTGGCTTTCGAAAGTAATGTATTTGAAGTTTGCAGAGAAATCTTGGGGTGTTTAATTGTACTAAAAGTTCAGATCATTCTAGCAGGATGACTTGCATAATATGCATTTGCTTCCTAGTCACTGATATAGAATCCAAAACTATTTTCTACACGGACAATGTTGTATTCTAAATTGATTTGCCTTTTGGGAAGCTTTGCAAAATATTTTCTAATTAAAATGCATTAACTGGGTGGATTTTTGTCATTACCTAACAACTTTTCCCTACAGAAACATGAAGCGACCAGTGCCCAAACCCTCCTGCCTCCATTTTTGCCTTACCACCCCCTCTCCATGAAAAATGTCTCACTACAACCCTGTCTAGATTTTCCTCTCCCTTCCTCTCCCTCTCTTTCTTTGTTTTTTTTTCTTTCTAAATTATCAGGGAATGGAAAGCAGAAGGATGAGAAGAGGGGAAAAAAAACCCTTGCATTCCTTATTCTATGGTAATTACTAAGAGAATACATCCCTATGATCTTTTAATTTGTGCCTAAAAGATTAATAACTGTTTGTTTAAGGAACCCAATGCAGACTTTATAAGATGTTTTACTTCAAAAAAAATGAGTCAAATAAACATTTTGCTTAATCTCTTTCTCCCTTCCTTTGTCATCTTCTTCATTCTATTTTGAGTGAGCACAGAAAGATGATTAATTCTATTCTCCAACCACACATGTACTGGCATGTGCAGCACTTCAGCTTATAGGTAGAAATTGCTTGCAAGACAGCTGTAGGGGAAAATACTTTGCTGTACCTGGCAAAGGTGAAGTGGGTTTCTTACACTTTTCTGCTCTGGAAGTGCTAATAGCATGCAAATGCAGGTAGTATGCGAATCCTGAATCTTTTGCTGAAACTTTTTTTTTCTTCTTCCATCAAAACCAACTTTAGTTGGTGAAGAGAATATAGTGGATTCCCTTGAATCCCCATTTCAGTCATGAAGTTCTCTAGATGATCTTAGACGGGGGTGCTGCCTGGCATTGGAGAAATGGTATCTTGTTAAATCTTAAAATGCAGAAGCTCCTCATAGTGATGCACATATGTGAACCAATCTAAAATTGTATGGGGATTTCAAAATGAATATTGTAAAAGCAAATAGAATTTTTCAAGAACTGACCTTTGCTGAAAAAACAAAACAAAAAACCACAACAGCAATATAACATATCCCAAAATAATACAGAGAGAAAGAGAAGTTTCTTTCAGAAAGGATCTATGAAGATTCTTCTCCAGAAGACAGGGAAAGAATTGCACATCATATCTTGTTTATTTTGATAGCAAAGAGTTACCATTTAGGTAAATTCCCTAGTTTGTTTATAAGGGAGCCCAAATGAGTGCAGTAGAGTCTGTTCCTAAGTGAACATTGATTTCCTTGCAACAACCATTATAAAATCATCTCATTAATGTCATAACTATTGGAACAGGGAAGGGTGAGAGTTTTTCTATTTGTTTTTTTAAAAAATGAGATATTCTAAAACTTCACTTTTTTTCTTTTTGATAAACAGGATGGATAATAAAAGTTTGCTTTTAAAAAAAGTCAGAAAAAGGGAAAATGACCATTCACCTGTCCAGAGATTTGAGTGCTTAACTCTTAAAAAGGCTGTATTTGAATTCCTACATATTCAACTAAGATTTGGGCAATGAATTAAGATTGCCATTCTTTTTTTTTTTGCCCCCTAATGGGTTCCTGACTGTAATCCTAACTCATTAGGATAGGCAAGTACAATATGATTACCTCCATATTGGAAATGTCTCTAGCTATTCAATTTGGCCAGTGCAATAATGAACAATTTCCTGCAGTTAATTTTGGAATAGAACTTACCAAAACGTTCACATTCCTTCAAAGGTTCAGTGAATGTTAAAAACTGAAGAACATCAAGTATGGGAGAAAGAGAAAGTAACAGATTTTCCATGTTTACAATAGATGAGATCTTACTGAGCAATTTCCATATATTACAATCTAGTACTGTTTCCAGACTGTGAATGAATAAATGTACATTCTTAATACCCATGTGTACATTTGTAAGGTCTCTTAAGTGAACTATGTCTCCTTGACATAGAGCCACTCTTAGGATAAATAACCTCTTTTTACAATGTAGAAATCATTGCCTATCCAAAAGAGGGGATCCTGTGACATCTTAGTCCCTTTTGATCTTTCCCTCTGTTTGTGTTCCATTCCCACTCTGCCTCTCCTTTTCAGAGAAAGGACAACTAATGCCCTTTCGTGCCATTTGCAAAATAAAATGCTGACTTCCTGCGTGAGGAAGATAAAGCTTAAGTGCAAATGTTCCCACAGGTCATCCCCCTAAAGTCCAATTTATTTAAACAGCTGTACATTGAAGTTTTTTTTTTTTTTTAAGGCATTACCAAGGTCTTGTCTGGTTGGCAATGAGGCATTTTAAAGAACACACTCTAAAATGTCATAACATTTCACATTTAATCTGCACAAGGACATGTAAGCTGGCAAACGTTCCATGTAATGCAAGGACTGCAGTTTCTGTATGAAGAATGATTTCACAACATGAATGGATGTTCTTTTTTTTATATACTGATTCATAGTTGGATGGACTGAGCAGAATGTAAGGATATAAAAATTGCTCAACTGGACCAGTCCAAAGTCCTATCTAGCCAAACATTGTGTCTCCCATGGTGGCCAACCAAATGCCTAAAGAAAGTTCACAAGAAGATGCTCCACATGTGGGCCATAGCCCTCTCTGAGACACTGGTATTCACAGATATTCTTCATTTGATCTTTCAGATACAATGACTAGGGATATCATGTTTCACTAGCTTTCTTCTCAAAAGAACCAACCTGTAGCTTTAGCTGTTTTCTTCTCACTGCAATAAAGTCTTAAAACCTGTGCAGTTTTTGAATCCTCTTCTCAGTTTGAGACTCATTCTGCACAAAAAATGGCACACAACTGTTTGTGCAGAAAATAAAAATAAGCTTTGTATTCTTCATGGAACAGAATGTACAGAAAGGAAGCATTTTTACATAGAAGGTGATATTTGTTCACAGATTTATTTATTCACACTGTGAGGGAGCTGTCTTCTGCTCAAAACTACCATTTGTGATGCTTGTGGAGAATAAGTTTCAATCCATGACAATTCTCATCTGTCCAGGATTCTTCTCACCATGAGTTCTCAACATTTGAGAAACAAATTTTTCAGCCATTTTTCAATTTTTAAAAAATATTATTCTCATTAATAACAGTGATCATTGGTGGACTTATCCTCTATATATTTGTTCAACACCAATACAAAGCCATCATTTTTTGGTGGTTATTGTGATATCCTGTAGTAATAAATTTCATCATTTAGCCATGTCCTCTGTCAAGAACTATTTCCTTTTAAAAAATGTCCTGAATCTCCCTTTCTTCATCCTTTTCTGGATGACCCCAAATAGTTCAGATCCTAGCATTACAACAGAGACTCCATGGATCTCTGTCCATATTATCTTCTCAGTCCTTATGAACTTGCATTGTCTTTCTAAATAAGAAATCTCCAAACACTGTGACTTTTCCTGATATGGAAAGTGATCACTGTATGTGAGATGAGAAATTTGGGTTTGTTTAGATCTATAACAGCAATGACAAAGGAAACTGTAAAGTGCCCGAGTCTAATGCTATTCAGGTGTTCTCACTGAATGTTTTAATAAATGAGTGAAGAAGAGGACTAACACTGACCTTCTATCCTGGTTTCCATCAGAGTTCAAATGTGCACAATGATTTTATGAAAGAAAGATGCTCCTCTATCAATGGACTTATGTAAAGAGCTGGAATTACTGGAACATCAGCACCCCTATTCATACCATTTCTGCCCTACACTGTTATAATTATTCCATTTTCAACATCCAGTGGAATTCTAGGGTTCATAGTTTACTATGGCCAAAGTGCTCTCTGGCTGAGAATTCTAAATGCCCCTCCCTAAACTGAAAACCCCAGGATTCCATAGGATGTTGAAAGCGGAACAATAGTGCTAGAACACAGTAGTGCGGAAATGCCCTCAGAGTGCTGAATAAATGAATAAATGAATGAACACACACACACACACACACACACAAAGAAGGAAGGAGAATATTCACATCACTTCCCCTGCCTCTGATGCCTATATTGTGTGGGGAGTTATTTTCTGAACACTTTTTATGTGTGAACGCTCTCCATGTTATTCAGAATACTGGAAAACTAGCATTCTAAATAGTATGAAGAATCTCCATAAATACTGGAAGCTGTCCTCTTCAGAAGATCTGTCTCCATGCAAGGACAGTGATGGTAATGTGCGAGAAGCAGCTAAGGCCAGTGTTGTCCCTTTCCTATATTTATTCTTCACTACAGTTAATTCAGCGCATCCAAAGAGAGATATACTTCCTGATCTCATGCATTGCCTGCACAGATAGAGGAGGGTCTCCTCTTTAAAAAATTGTCCTCTATGGGTAGAGGGTCAATATATTTATTTATTATGGCAAACAGCCAGCAAATGTAGAGGGTCAATGAGAATGGATGGTTCAAGGGGATGGAGTTACCATACTCCACTTCCTTATTATGTATTTACTCAAGGCATTGCACATAGTCTTTCATTCTAGATGCAGACATGTGATATCTAAATATTGTCTTAAATCATAAATTTAAAAACCCTTCATGTTTTGCTTTTAGCAAATCTCCAGAAATTACACTGTGACCTCGGGAGGTATGCTTGGCATCTCATTTGTACTCTTTCCCCCCTCCCCACCACCAGGTTATACCTTTTCTACAGAGCTATCTTAGTTTGTATAACATAACAGTCTGCCTTTGTAATTAAAGATGTAATTGAAACTTTTATTTTCATTCTCTCATTATGACAACTGATTGTTAGTTTTATTGTATTTTATCTGGTAATAAACTAAGTATTATTTACATTTTTTAATTTTTATTGATTATTTAACAATATAATAATACATAACATTACAAAACACATAACACAATACCAAATACACAATACACAATAAAATACTAACAGCTATATACCATATATTCTTAAACTTAATTTATTCTACAATTAAATCATAAGTGCTCCCCACCACTGGGACCATTAGAGATATAACCACTTTCATTCCCTTTAGGAAGTTCCATTCTCCTTCCAAAATTGTAATGATTGTTCAGCTGGTTTACTTCCTTCCCCCTTTATTAATTCATAGCTAAGTATTATTTATATTACAGGCAGTCCTGAAATAGAACATGATGCAAAGCAGTATAGAAATGTTTTGAATAAATACTACCAGAATCATCCAGATAGCATAGCCAGTGGTGATGCTCACTGGGGGATTCTGAGAGTTGTAGCCCAACTCTCTTTTCCAGGTTCTAATAAATAGAAACATATGTCTCATCCCTGCAAGAGCTATCGATGAGAAATCAGACCTTCATGCACAACTGGTGGTGGAATGTTCAGCTGAAGAATATGGTAAAAACTAGGTGAAGGAACTCATGTTACTAGATGTCATGGAAATATGAGAAATCACACAGGAATGATGGGTACTACAGTAGGGGTAAAGTACATAAAGAAAGAAAATTTCATTTCTCAAGAGCAAAAATATAATGTGTGAAGAGGGAAATCAATTTGTAAAGTGAATGGAACAAAATGAACACCCTTGATCTTAAAGTGAAAGAAGTTAATGAACAAAGATCTCTACAACTTTCCCAATCTCGTTGTAAGTGTAGCATAACCTACATGCCAGTCTCAAGAGGCTGTAAACTTGTTTTATTGCCCTTCTGAGGTGCTACTGTGCCCAATTAGTTTGGTGTTACACTATTCTCTAATTAGCTGTGAAAAACACATCATAGTTAATTACACTGTACACTTTGGAAAAGACTGGAAATAATTAAGAGTGTTTCCTTTTATTCTGCTGGCTTAGAAAAGAACAGGCATTTCTCTAGCAGTATTCCAGAGAGTTTTACAGACCACAAATCAGATGGTTATGAACTGTTCTGAAATCCCAGAGCTCTGAAATTCCAAGACGCAGTGTGTTGTGCATTATCTACAGTAACATTAATCATGTTTAGCTTTTGGATTTATGTATACTTTACAGATTATCTATCTATCCAGGGCCTACCTTTCTACATGGAGGCTGAGGGCCAAGAAACAGCATCAATCTCTCTTTGGTCCCCAGACCCTCTCCCAGGACTATAGAAGAGAGGAAGGTGACCTGTTGGAGTACCCCAAGGGATGGGAGGGACTTATCTCATGCTGCTGATGCTGCTAAAATTGAGGGTGGCTAGGATGTCTCTGCGAGGGAGGGAGGGCAGAACTGGTGGCAGAAACTGAATCAGGAGCAGCTGTGAAGAGACCAGGATCATATGAGATGGACAGTAGAGATGGAGGCTATTATGGGCTGGAACTGGCGACAGGGGAAATGGTGCATGATGTATCCCATTGCTTTATATCCCCAGGTACTGCCTACCCAGTCTGTCTGTCTCTCATCTTTTTATACCATTCTTCCTCCAAAGAGTTAACAGCAACATAAAGCAAATTGTCCTATTGTATCTTCATAGCAGTCCTATGAAAGAGTGAAAAGAAATAATTTGTCCAAGTATTTTCATGGTTCGAAATGGCAGGAACTTGAATTCAAATCTTTCAGGACCAACAGTCCAATCACTGCTAAGGCTGAGCTGTTACGGGTCAGCCCTTCCATCAGAAGTTCAGCAGTTTGTTACAGTTAGTATCAAAATGAAGAGAAATACCATCTATGAAAGAGAACAATCGGTGAATGAGATTATTTGTACGACCAAATCAGGAAGCATTTCCCCAATGTTTAGTTGGTTTCCTTTGCTTTTGAATCAAATAGGATCATGACATTATCACATTCACACCAATTAATATGATTCAGTTGATTTGGGTCACACTAGGACAGAGGGTGGGAGTAACATCTAAGGCCCAGTGGGCATTTTGCTCCCCTCCTGAACCTAAGTGGACTAGACATCCCACAATACCACCAATCCCCAAAAAATCCATTCAGCCAAAAGTGAGAATTGTATCCCCAGGAGCCCATGGAAGGTGCAAATAGCTGCTTAACATTAATTTCTATATTTTTGGGATAAAGCTATAGTCCAACAAAGTAATTTCCTTAAGCTCTGTAAGATAGATAGTAAGAAGCTATCTAGATATACTATCTGTGTCACCATTCTAGCTGCTTTGTGAGTGATAATTACTACTTTTTTATGGTATGTCAGGATCCTTTTTGTTTATTGCAGGCACCCTATTTCCTTCTTTTGACTCATTTGTCTGCTTTTGAAATTTACCTTTTAGAGAAACCAGTTTTTCTAGGTGCCAATACACTAGCGCTATTCATAAGAGCAGTATGTTTTGGTTAATTTATAGGTACCTTTGCTTGTGATGCAGGTGGTGATGATAGGTGTGAGTATATCTAATCTCATCACCATGTTCCCATTGTGTTTCCCTTTGTGTTTTCTGTTTGCAGTCCTCAGGTTCACAGTTCTTTCATTTCTCCTCCATTGTTAATGTATTTCACATTTTTTTTAAACTCTGCAAGATTAGTGCTAATTCAGTCGATTGCAATGGAGTAGTAGCAAAAGGGAAATGAAAAGATTTGCACACATACAAAAATTGCAAGCTGCAAAACAAAACTTCCCTTATATCATGTGATCATGTGAAGAACTTCCCGTATATGTTTCTAGTTAATCCCCTCCTTATTCTGGCATTTGCTGATCCTTGATACTTCCTCCCTCTGTAGCTCATAATTTTTACCCCAGTCCTAGACATATTCTACCTTAAAACCTGTGCCTCCTTTTCCTTCTTTCTTTCTTTCTTTTTTCATCTTTTCACTTTTTATAGGGTATATACAGTATGTGTAGTAAGTCACTATACTTGTGTTATGTTACTGTGGTGGTATCTCTTTGTGTGTAGGAGGGAAAATTTTGTGTTGGTCTATTTTATGTGAAAACTCAATAAAAATATTTTCATCAAAACCTCTGCCCCATTCCCCTCCATTCTGCAGGATGTATACAAATACCAGGATCTTCCTTTCTCCCTTTTCTCCTCCATGTTTTGGAGTATGGACCCTTCATAGAATCAGAAATGTGTTCATCATGTAATTTATGGATGTGGACAATATGTTAATTTTACAGAGAAACACGTAGCTAAGTTAACTGAAATTAATATTTTCATTTGATGTCATGAAAAATCATAGAATCATAAATCTGGAAGAGACCACAAGAGTCATCAAGGACAAACCTCTGACATGCACAAATACACCATCAAAGCATGTCTAACAGATGGCCATGCAGCTTCTGTTTAAAAACCTCTAAAGAATGAGACTCCACCACACTCAGAGCCAGCATATTCCACTGTTAAACTGTTCTTACTGGCAGGAAGTTCTTGCTAATATTCAGATGTCATCGCTTTTCCTGAACTTTGAGATCGTAGCTCCATGTCCTAGTCTCTGGAGCAGCAAAAACCAAGCTTGCTCTGTTCTCCATGTGACATCCCTTAAAATATTTAAACATAGCTATCATGCTACCTTTTAACTTTTTCTTCTCCAGGCTAAATATATCCAGCTCTTTAAGCCACTCCTCACAGAACACAGTTTCTAGGTAATCCTCTTCCGGACACTGTCCAGCTTATCAGTATCCTTCCTGAACTGTGGTCCCCAGAACTGGACACAGGATTCCAGGTGGGGTCTGACCAATGTACAACAGACCAGCAGAATCACATTGGCTTTTTTAGCTGCCACTTCACACTGCTGACAAATGTTCAACTTGTGGTCTATTACAACTCCTAGACCCCTTTCGCATGTATTGTGGTCAAGCCAGGTGTCACCCATCTTATATCCATGCATTTCATTTTTAATGACCAAGACCCTTTCCACTACTCACCCATTTTCGGCGCTGGGGTGCAGTGCTCGCGTGAGCAGCCTCCGGAGAGAGGCTCTCACTTCCCTGCTTCTTCAGCTTCGCACAAGCTTCCTGCTCACACGAGAGCCCTGCCTCTTCCTTTCACAGTGCAGCCTGGGACCTTCCCAGCCTGCACTGGACAGGAAGCGGGACCGGCTCAGCTCCCGAGGCTCCGCACGCAAGGTAAGTGTGCGCGGACCCCCGGAGCAATGCGCGACCAAGCAGCATTTTCGGCTTCAAGCCGAAAATGAAAAAATGCGTGCACTGTCCGTGTCAGGCCCTGGAGCATCGCACAAAAGTGAGTGCGTCGTGTGGACTGCCCCTCACATTTGCGCGATGCTCAAGGGGCCCTTTCACATCAAAAATGTCATGTGAAAAGGACCCAAGTGTTGTACTTTGCACTTCTCTCTGTTGAAATACATTCTGTTAGTTTTGGCCCAGCTCTCTAATCTGTTAAGGTCATTTTGAATTCTGATCCTGTCCTCTGGAGCCTTGGCTACCCCTCCTACTTTGGTGTCATCTGCAAATTTGATAAGAATGCCTCTATTCCCTCATCCAAATAAAGATGTTGAATAGCACTGGGCCTGGTACAGATCTCTGTGTCACCTCATTAGTCACTACTCTTCAGGATGAAGAAGAGCTATTGGTGAGCACCCTTTGGGTTTGGTTGGCCAACCAGTTACGAATCCATCTAACAGTAGCATTGTTTAGCCCACATTTTACTAGCTTGTTTTGCAAGAATATAATGGGAAACCTTGTCAAAGGCCTGACTGAAGTCAAGATATGCTATATGACAGCATTCCTTTCATCTAGTAACTCTCTCTCTCTGTCTCTCTGTCTCTCTGTCTCTGCCTCTTTCTCTGTCTCTCTCTCTGTCTCTCTGTCTCTCTGTCTCTCTGTCTCTCTCTCTCTCTTATATATATATATATATATAGAGAGAGAGAGAGAGAGAGAGAGAGAGAGAAAGATCAGATTAATCTGGCATGACTTATTTTTGAGAAACTAATGTTGAACTGTAGTGATCACCACATTCGTTTCCTGAACTGTGGCTTTCTAATGATTTGTGGTACATTCTTTCCAGGTATTGATATCAGACTAACTGGATGGTAATTGTTGTGGTCCTCCTTTTTTCCCTTTTTAAAGATAAGGACAATATTTGTCTCCAGTCTGCTGGGACTTCTCCTATTCTCCAGAAATTCTCAAAGATTATTGCCAGGAGTTCTCAGATTACTTCTTCAAATTCTTTAAATACCTTGGAGGTAGTTCATCTAGCCCTGGAGACTTGAATTCACCTGTACTATCTCATTACCTATGTTGTGCTGTATTTCTCCTGCCACATCATCTGTTCCATTTTCCCCAGGTTGACCACTGTTTTCCTTTTGAGAAAAGACCAAGGCAAAGAAACTGTTAAGTAGTTCTACCTTTTCTCTGTCCCCTGTTAGCATTTCACCATCTTATTCATGCAGAGGCCTTGCCATTTCCTTTGTCTTTCTTTTGCTATGGACATAACTCCAAAATACCCTTCTTATTCTTTTTAACTTGTCTAGCAAGCCTGAGCTCATTCTGCACTTTAGCTTTTCTGACTTTCTCTCCATGTTCGCTGTCTATTTCTTTGAATTCTTCTTTGGTGTTTTTCCCTTTTTTCCATTTCTTGTGTATGTTCCTTTTAAATCTTAGATCAGATGAAAGTTCTTTAGACATCGATGTCAGATTCTTTAGATACCTTCCATTTTCCTCCTTGTTGGAATTATTTGAAATTGTGCCTAAAATATCTTACTTTTAAGAAACTTCCATTCATCATGAACTCTATTTTTTTTTAAGTATTCCTGACCATGGGATCATTCCCAGTATTTCCCTACGTTTATTGAAATCAGCTTACTTAGTCTAGAATGCATGTCCAATGATGCTTGGCTTCCTCTTTCTGCTTTATAATGAACTCCATGAGAACATGGTCACTTCCACCCAAGAATCCTGCCACCTCAACCACATTAACCAGACTATCATTTTTAGTTAGGATTGTTATCCTAAGGGGTGGGGGGTGTTGGGGCCACTTCAAATGCCAGCATCTCCTTAGATTTGGGGAAATTATAGCTCAAAGGAGACTTGTGAGAGGAGGGTAACAATAGGATCTTTTCACCTGTGTATACCAGTACTAAATGTACAGAGGACTCCAGTTAACAAAATATTTTATTTGAATTGACAAATACATGAGAAATCAGACACTGTTACAAACTATACAAGGTTATCAGAAAGTGATGCAAGAAGGTTTGGATAGAGAGAGCTTGGGAAGAAAGAGGGATAGTTACCAGTCCTGAAAAAGGGATCAGAACAGAGTGGCTCAGATTGCATCTGAGAATAGCATGGAGGAATGGCAGTCTGGGGCACCTCATGACACCAACTACAATTGGCTGGTTTGAAGCTAGGGTTTTTATACCCTATTTCACATGCTGAAGGAGTGGGTTGACAAAGCCATAATGGCTTTTCCTCAAGATTGACAAAGGGGTCTGGAATGGGCTGCTTGCTTAGCTCCTGACTGATAAAACATTGATGGGACTCATGATGATCTCTTAGTGTTTGGTCAGGTAGGGTGTATAGGTAAGATCTTCATAGGGTAAGATCGAGGATGATCTCTGATTGCTCACCAATCTGAGCAGTTAATCTTTCATTATAATCAAAAATGCCAAGAGTCTAAAGTGGTGGAGGAATTAGCTCAAACCCATCAGCGTTGGGTTTTCCACACAATCCTATGTGAACTTTCATGACCATGAGCACATCTCCAACCTTGCATGGCTCTGAACATATTCTCCAGCCAGCATAGCCCCGATAGTATTCTCCAATCATTAATAAGTTCAATTTATGAAAAACTGCATATCTCGTAGGAAGGGAGGTAGTGTATGGTAATGTCATAACATCTAAAATAGCCATTCCCCTTGTTCCCTCTTCTACCTTCTGGATTATGAAATTGTCTTCAAGGCAAATGAGAAATTTGTTGGACTGCATGCTCTTGGCAGAGTTTGATTTCCAAGAAATATCAAGATAGTTGAAATCTCCCGTTACTACTATAACTCTCCTTTCTGAATATTTTGTCATCAGTTTCAGTCCAGCTTGGTAGTCTGTAATAGACCCTCACAATGACATCATTGTTGTTTCTCTTCCCTTTAATTTTTACCTAGATGCTCTCAAGCTGATTTCCAGGATTTCAATCACAAGTGTAAATGTCCCTGACATATAGTGCTACTCATCCTCCTTCTCTGTTTCATCTATTTCTCTAAAATTGGTTATACTCTTCTATTGGTACATTGCCAATCATGAGACTCTTTCTGCCACATTTCAGTGATGCCTACTTTATCATATTTACTTTCCTGTGCTACAAGTTCACGTTCATCCTGCTTATTTCTCATGTTGTGTTCATTAGTGTAGAGGCATCTGAGACCATGGATCACTCCCCCAGCTGGTTATTTAAGTTTCTTTCCCTCCCAGTGTTGGGTTCCTATACTGTTTATCCCATTCTCCCTAAAGATTTGGATTATTATCTCCAGCACTTGATGAACTTCTGCTTTTAAGAATAATGTCTCTCTGCACCCCCCACCTAATAACTCAGTTTTAAGCACTCCTAGTAGCAAAAATATTCCTGCCATCTTCTATGAGGTGCAACCCATTACTTGCCAGAAGTCAAGCTTCATGAAACTGTGGACCATGGTCTAAAAAGTCAAATTGTTGTTGGTTGTACCATCTGCATCATTTTGAAGTCATTTTGATCCTCCAGCTTTATAAAGTATCCAGTGCGGTAGCTAAACATCTAGAGCAGAATCATCCTTAAACAGTGGTTCTCAAACTTCTTAGCCCTGTGATTCCCTTTACATCTACATGTGGATGTTGTGCCCCTCAGATCAACATAGTATGAGAATGAAAATATTTTGTTTGTTTAGTATCTGTATTTTTGTTCACACATTTATGTATACTTATTTTAACATTTTATAAGAAAATAACATTATTCAAATTAGTTTTATTCGGAGTTTTTAAATACATTCAATACCTAATTCAACACAATCACTTACGTAATGTTTGCTGATGTAACTTTTCTCAGGTAACTTAATGTGATGGATGTGCTTGCTTCTGAGTGCAAAATTTACTAAAATGAGGAGTAATATTAGAAAAAGTAACTCTCAGTTCTCTGATGACATCAAATCTTGCACAATGTTAACCCTTCATAGCATAAATGGGGAAGACACTTTGTGTCACTCTTTTTGTAGGGACCAGTCAGCCAGCTATGGTACACAAGCACACAAGTGCTGGCGCACGTGCACACACACATGTACACAGACACACACACACACAGAAAGGCTTGTCCTTTTTTTTTTCACATTTGCTGTATGCACATGCTGACTTTCCTTGTGCCACCCCCCCAGCATCTATTACACCCTCGCTTAGGTTCATACCCCTCAATTTGAGAACCACTATTCTAAATAGTCAAAATTGTGGTTAAAGGGCCTCAGTAACTGCCCTTCCTCCTCTTAATTTGTTTTGTCTGGTCCAAGTACTGGTCTGAGGGACTGGTGTCACCATGCTGGCTTTGAATCCTGATAGACATTGCTTGGATCTGTTCTGCTGATGCTTTTATTGTGCTACACTTGATGGTGCCTATATTGTGCGTGAAGCTAGAAAGTTGCTATTTTGAACAACAGGCCCTAGAATCTCTTATCCACCATGGTCTTTGGACATACTGGCTGAAGAGGACTCTGGGAATTGTAGTCCAAGATCTGGTATGGTCTTCAGTGCTTCAAGTAGGAAGCTTACATTTTATTTTGGGTTGTTTTTAAGGCTTGACAACTATATTTAATGTATTATTTCTTTCTATCTTTAATTTAAAAACCTACATTTAAAAAAAATAATAAAACTACTCTGTAGATGGATGAGAAGGAAGGTAGGAACCATATTTGTGAAGTTATTGGTGTGTGCCATTTGTTGTCATCACCTATGTATTTTCCTCCATCCAGATCAAGACCTCCCAAAAATTTGTAATTGGTTCCTCTTTACACCTCAACCTAGAGCATTTTGCCTGGACTGAACATGGTAACGGGACTTTTCCAAATGACCCTTGATGCTCTCCAACTGTTTTGTTGGTCTTTATCACTTTGGTGCCTGAAAGTAAGAAGTGATTACTAAGAAAGTGTGCTATCTGTATGCTCTAGATTCCCACATAGATTTTGGTGTTTGGTGGTTAGCTATGGATAGCTGTGTTTTAATTACTCCATGCCCCCTTACAGTGCTGATGTGCTGACTAGAATGGGGTTGTTAGCTGTTCCATGAATTCCATGGAGCATTGAGATTGGATTCAGGTCTGCATACTTGTTTATGTCAGAGCAATTAAAAAAGAATAGGAGAGATAAATGGAAAAATTAGAAATCAATCACTTATTCATTAAGCGTTTCAAGTTAGTCTTAACAGCTCTGGTGGTTTTGGAAGATGTGAACATTTATTCCAGGTGAATGAAGTAAATAATGCAAGACAAAAAGAAAAGATAGGCCAGTTTCAACTTGCCTGTAAGAGTGAAACAGAACGAAATGATACTAGGTTGCTGGTGACCTAAAACATTTCAAATCATCCTTTATCCTTTAGAGAAATGACAGGCAAGATTATCAACCAGAAACGCATTCCCTCTCCTTATTTAAAATTTTCATTTCTTGTTTAATCTGATTTTTTATTTCATGCTTTGTCAACAGTATTAAATAAAAATGAAAACCAAACCTGAAACAAATTGTACATCTGTTTGTGATTCAAACTTGCCCCCAAACAGAATAAATGCATTATCTGGAGAATTTGTAATGCTCTCCTTAACAGTCCCTAGCTCCTTTCCATTCATTCTGGTGATCTATTCCTCTCTGCAGAGGCAGAAGAAGGGAAAGTGTTGGAGAGGGCAGGGGGAAAATGGATAGAAACTCATTGGTAAGGAAGCACAGTATATGAGATTACAAAATGTGTTTTAGTGTTTACATGGGATGGAAATTAAGTCACAGGGCTGGTCTGAGATATTTCCCTGTCTGAAGTAGAGCAATAAATGATCCCGCCCAAGTCAAGATGCATTATACGTAAAGTCAGATAAGTTCTTTTGGAACACAAGGCAGAAAATTTCTCCAGCATCTCTCTCCAGCTATTATGTCAAAATATATTTGAAGTAAACATTCCAAACACAGAAGCACATTGTCCAAAGGCCAGGGCTTGTCTCTCAAACCTGGGCTATGAGAATGTAGCCAGTGAAACAGTACTGCATGAGTACCTCATCAAAGAGAAAGAGAGAAAGAGTTAAAGGGAACTAAAAGGACTAGCACACTTTTGGTATAAAAATGAATTAGAATATAAAAGAGGCATGCAATAATACAATGTAAAGCAATGAAATTGATACTGAAAATCAATACAATGAAATCAAGACATAAGAAATCATAGAATCATAGAGTTGGAAGAGACCCCAGGGGCCATCGAGTCCAACCTCCTGCTATGCAGGAACACCCATCAAAGCATTCCCAACAGATGGCTATCCAGCCTCTTTTTAAAAACCTCCAAAGAAGGAGACTCTACCACACTCTGAGGCAGCATATTCCCTTGCCAGACAGCTCTGGCTGTCAGGAAGTTCTTCCTGAGCTTCAGGTGGAATCTCCTTTCCCACAGCTTGAATCCATTGCTCCTTGTCCTAGTCTCTGGAGCAGCAGAAAACAAGTCCACTCCCTCCTCAACATGACTTCCCTTCAAATATTTAAACATGGCTATCATGTCCCCTCTTAACCTTCTCTTCTGCAGACTAAACATACCCAGCTCCCAAAACCGCTCCTCATAAGACATGGCTTCCAGACCCTTCACCATTTTGGTCACCCTCCTCTGGACACATTGTTGATACCCTTCTGGAATTGAGGTGCCCAGAACTGGACACAGTATTCCAAATGAGGTCTAACCAATGCAGAACAGAGTGGTACTATTACCTCCTTTGATCTAGACACTATACTCCTATTGATGCAAGCAAGAATCACCTTGGCTTTCTTGGCTGCTGCATCACACTGCTGACTCATGTTCAGTTTGTGATCTACCAAGATTCTTAGGTCCCTTTCACATGTGCTACTATCCATCCATGTGCCCCCCATCCTATATTTGTGCATTCCATTTTTTTCTGCCTAAGTGTAAGACTTTACATTTCTCTTTGTTGAAATTCATTTTATTAGCTTTGGCCCAGCTCTCCAAACTGCCAAGGTGATTTTGAAATCTGATCCTGTCCTCTGGGGCATTAGCAACCCCTCCCAATTTGATGTCATCTGCAAATTTGATCAGCATGCCCTCCACTCCTTCATCCAAGTCACTGATGAAGATGTTGAATAGCACTGGGCCCAGGACATAACCCTGTGGCACCCCACTAGTCACTTCTCTCCAGGATGAAAAGCAGCCATTGGTGAGCACCCTTTGGGTTCGGTCAGTCAACCAATTACCGATCCACCTAACAGCAGCCCTGTCCAGCCCAAGCTTCTTTGCTATCCAGCCAGCTAAATGTATCAATGCATTGCAATACAAGGAAATCAGTAAATGATATGATCAAATCAATACAGTGAAAATCGTGATAACATCAGCAATGAAATCAATGCAGTGAAATTCAATGCAATGAAATCAATCCATAATCTGAATACAGCCTACTTGAATCCTTATTAACAATTAGTAGATTCTGCTTAATTCCACTGATCTCACTCCCAGTGTGTGACCGCGCAGAGACTGTGTGTGGAATCCTATATCTTAGAGCAGAAAAATCCAGCTTTAGCAGGAGGTAATGAGAACCAGCTTAGTGTTGCGGTTTGAGTGTTCGAGTTCAACTCTGGAGACCAGGGTTCAATTCCCTGCTTTGCCACAAAAACCAATGGCTGATCATGGGCATGTCACACACTCTCAGCCTCAGAAAAAAACATGATAGGTTTGCTTTAGGGTCACCATAAGTTGGAAATTACTTGAAGGCATACAACAACAACAACAACAACAACAACACAAAGGAAGAAATAAGTGCATAGAATTCCAATTGAAGAAGGCAAGGTGTAACATTATCATTGGCAAATTGACAGGAGTAATCTCTGATCCTGAACAGAGTATGCTCCAATGTAACACATCACTTGTTATTGGTTGCTTTTGAAGGTAAAGGACCATTAACTATAAGTAACAGCAGCAATAGCAGTTACATTTCTGTATCGCTTATCAGTGCAAAGCACTCCCTAAGCGGTTTACAATGTGTTTAGATAATTGCCCCCAATAAACTGGATACTCATTTTACCGAGCTATGGAAGGCTGGAAGGCTGAGTCAACCTGGAACCCTGCAGGATCAAGCTCACAACATTTTTTATTTATTTTATTTTTATTTATTCATTTGTATCCTGTCTCTCCATATGGATCGAGGCGGCGAACAACTTACAAATAGCATGTATTTCGAAACATTTCTATACATGCCCCCAACAAGCTGGGTACTCATTTTACCGACCTACGGAAGGATGGAAGGCCGAGTCAACCTTGGAGCCGAGCAGGATCGAACTCACAACCTTGTGGCTTGCAGTACTGGCACTTAACCACTGTGCCACCAGGGCACATAACTATATTATCTTTTCCTCTGAAATAACAGAACAAGAGGATAAATATTTCTCCTCCTACATGAAAATGGTGTGGCATTACTCATTGCCACCACATAGCACACCAACATCAAGGATACACATGCAGCTTTTCTGAAAGTCGAATAGCACTTGGAAAACTTCCTAGATATTATAATGTTGTTGTTTCTGGGAGCATGAGCAGTCTATTGAGCAGTAGCCCTACAGTAGCCGAGCTTGATAGGTTTCTAGAGTGTTTGCACTGTCAGATATCACACTAGCATCAAATCCAGGATGCTTCATTGAGCGCTACTAGGCTTTTGAAGGAAAGATACATGCTCTATGACTACACAACAAAGAGGAAGTTGGCTTTCAGAGAGGCTGACCGCACCAGTTGAAAGGTGGGGATTCTAACTTGAACTGGGAAAACCTAGTACAGTCATTGAAACAGTGAATTTGAAACCTCCGGAGTCAGAAATGGTAATGGTAATAAATCCAGATGATGTGTTTGCCAAACAAGTAGTACAACAGTACTTTCAAGCATAATGTTCAAATTCTGACTATTACGTAAAGAAGTATTTTAACATTTTGTGTCTAAAGCAATCATGTTCCCTTTTGTATTATCTTCCTTTCATGTTGTTGTTTTGTGTCCTCAAGTTGTTTCTGATTTATGATTACCTAAAGCAAACCTATCATGGGGTTTTCTTGGTAAGATTTGTGCAGAGGGGCATTGCCTTTGCCTTCCTTTGAGGCTGAGAGAGTATGACTTGCCCAATGTCACCTGGTGAATTTCTATGGCTGAGCAGGGATTTGGATTCTGGTCTCCAGAGTTATTGTCCAATGCTCAAACAAGTACATCACACCGGCCTTCCTTTCATATTAACACTGATTTTTTTTTTAACTTGCTCAGTTTCCTGTAAAATGATATCTGTCCTATAAATTGACACTGGTTAAATAGTGACTCTGCCTTGCAAAGTAATTCTGGGAACTACTGTTTCGTCTGTGTACTTGTATAAGCCTATGCACAGTCAGAGCCTTAGAGAATATTCAGTGTCTCACAAAATTACAGTTCCAAAAACTACCATTGGGAAACCATGATAACTTAAGCGGCATAGTACCAGTATAAGTTACTGATATTGTAAATATATGTACATAGATGTACACAAATTAATAAATGTGAACTTTGATAGCTAGATCCTAAATATGCTTTTATTCTTTCACAGATGTATCTGATAACTTTAAACAACATTCTTCATCTGTTTGATAGCTGATCTTCTCAAACCTAGAAACTGTGTGCAATGTGTGTAATCAACAATCCAAGATAGTTGGATAGAGGAGAAAATGGCTGCAGTGGCCAAGGTCAATGTTTGGACATTTCTACAGCAAATACTTTATGATTCTCCACCCTCAACCAATCCAGAAATATATTATTTTCAGCTAGTGTACCATCAACAGAGGCAATATTTCAGGGCTAGCTGGTAGAATAATAAACAATTCTTTTTTAAATCACCAAATAGTGCACATTGTTTTCTCTGTCCATTGAAGATTAATACTGAAATGATTCTGACTTGCATGTGAACTGGCTAAGCCTTTAAATTAACTATCTTTACATACTGGAAAAGATGTTTTGCTGTCTTGTGCTTTGCTGCAGCCCAGGTGTCTGGTTTCTCAAGGGACCGCTAAAGAGAGATTCATGGTCATTCCTTATCTAAAACCAAAAGTAAACTCAGACAGACCCAGACATCATCTGTATTGCAAAAGGCCCCATTTGACTAATCGCTGCTGTAGACCATTCTCATAAAAATCAGTGTTATTCATGCATGCTGCATAGCAAAAGATAGCACGTGTCTAACCTCTGATCTCCCAGCTGTCCGGAGCAAGCTGGACCTATGCTGACCTGCCTGGATCATCACTTCCTCTCTGGAGCTGTAACAGAGGGGTTTCTCTTCCTAAGTAAACAGCAGAAGGCCTCACCCGCTTCCTGAGTCACCCTGCAATCTCTGGGTGCTCCCATCTCTATTTTTACAGCTTGTCTCAAGGTCCCTTGCATTAAAGGTGGGGAGGGTTGGCGTGAGCTAACTTAATGCCAATGCAGGGATGTCATCTGATAAATTCAAGCCAGCTTATATAGTTATCTCAGGCCACAGGCGTCTATGCTTCCTGAGATCTTTTTGGAAAGGTTTGTAAGGCAGACTTCATGCATAAGGGCTCCGTTTGATCCCAGCAGGGAAATGCATGGCTCCATTAGCATACTGGAACAGGTGTGTTCTCATCTGGTACAAATGGGTACAGCTCTGTTGCAAACAACAGCACCTGGCTGTTTTATGTCACCTGCGGATCTGGCAGGAATTTAATCATAATGGTGTAGATAGTCACTGAGATGCTAATGCTCCATCTGGTCACAGTTTCTTTTCTTTCTTTTGCTTTTGTTTCAGACGTGCAAGGTGGAGAGCAGGGATGTTATGTGTTCATAAACGGCTGTGAGCTCCTTTCAACCCTCTGCAAGCTGCTGCTACTCTCCTTTTTGGGAAATTTTTCAGAAAAGGACTAACCTGCAAGGCATAATTCCCTTGGGCAAAAGCAAACAGAAGGAGATCTATATTAGCCAGCCATAAGACTGATAAGCCATCCTTTCAGATACTGGCAAATGCTAGCCAAAGGATATTACTAAAATGGAAAATGCATTCTACGCTACTAGGAGAGAGATTAAAATAACTGATGGTCTGATTTAAATTAGATTGTAAACATTTCACATTCACATTTGTTTGTGTGTACATGCATATGAAAACATCTCTGATTGGTTTCTTGACCACTTGATCTTTTCTCCAACTTCCAAGCTCTGTTTCACACTCACATTCTACTCCTCTCATTTCTAGATCCTGAGTGAAAGTTTTGTCCAGCCCACTTTCTCCTTGGTTGTTATTGCATTTCTGTGGCCCTTGTTCTCTGGTTCCTTGGAGTTAGAATGCCTTTTCTCTTCTCTTTTACACCCTTATGCAGTTGCAACAGTCCTTCTTGCACACTAAAAATTGTCAGTTTTGTCAATATAAGATGGAATCTATGGATGAAGGCTGAAATCCAGTTGGTTATCTAGAATTAGGCTACAGCCAGTCGATGAATTGTTGAATGGTAAGCAAATACACAGGTAAAGCCCATTGATTCAATGGGTCTACTTTAGATAGTACTAGCAACAAAATTCAGGCATATATTTTGGTGGGAAAACAGAACACAGACTGCTGTAGTTCATAGTGACAATGTCCACAGTTGTTTTACAGCATATTCCAGAGGGATTTGTTCCAAGTAGATGTTGCTTTATCTATTACCCACATTATATGTTGCATTCTCCATGTGAATACAAGCCTGAGGTCAACTTGGATGCATTGTAAGAAGGAAAGTGTTAATTGATCTAAGCTATGAAACAAAATTAGCCTCCTCCAAATGTCACTGTTGTTGACTTTATTTATAGCCCACTTTTTCCCCATAACTGGGACTCAAGGTGGTACAATGACTACAATATTGTTAAAAACATGCAGAAGATTAACATTACATTAGAATTAAACTATTAGCAATATTTAAACAATTTTAAACTTAAAACTGACTTAAAAAGCAATTAAAAATAGTACCATCAAAGCAATACAGCACCCTCTTAAAATCCCTTCCCTTAAAAACCTTCAGTTCTAAAATAGCAATAGCAATAGCATTTATTTCTATACCGCTTATCAACTGAGTGTTATCTAAGCGGTTTACAATGTATTTTAGCTAATTGCCCCCAACAAGCTGGGTACTCATTTTACCGACCTGCGGAAGGATGGAAGGCTGAGTCAACCTTGGAGCCGGGCAGGATCGAACTCACAACCTTGTGGTTGCAGTACTAGCATTTTAACCACTGCGCCACGAGGGCTCCTTGTAAGTATCAAAAAGTAGTTGCTAGTCAACAGAAGAGCAGAAAGAAAGGGGTCATTCTAACTTCTCTAGGAAGTTGGTTCCAGAATCTAGGAGTAGGGACAGAGAAGGCCCCGTTCACTGTAATCACCAGCTATACTTATCAATAGAATGGGACTGAAAGAAGAGCCTCTTCTAAATATCTTAACGTAGACTCATACAAAGAGATGTGATCTGAGAGATAGTCCATACCTAATGTGTATGGAGTTTTAGAGGTCATGACCAGCATTTTGAATTATGCCCCAAAATAGACAGGCAGCCAAAGATGCTGTTGTAGCTGAGGAGTTGTATAATCTCTTACCCAGCCCCAGTTAACAATCTGGCTGTTGGTAGTCCATACCAACTAATTTATATATTTTATTTTATTTATATCCTGTTTTTCTCCCAACATGGGATCTACGTTGGTATACAACCTTTGCAAAAGTTTCTGAACACTCTTCAAAAGCACCCCCACACAGAGGGCATTCCAATAATTCAGATGGGATGTAACTAAGCCATGGATCACTATAACCAGATCAGATGTCTCCAGGAATGAGTGCAGTTCGCACACTAGCTTTAAGTGTACATAACCACTCCCAACCACAACTGAAACCTGGGATTGCAAGTTGAAAACTGAGTCCAGGTGCACACCCAAACAACAAACATACTTCTTCACAAGGAGTGTAACCCCACCCACCACAGATGGAATCTCTGTTCCTTTGCTTGCCTTTAAACTGAGCAGAAGCACCTCTGTCCTGTCTGGATGAAGTATTATTTTGTTTGCTCTTATCCAGTCCACGACGGATGCCAAACACTAGTTTAGAACAAAAATGGCTTCCTTGGATTTTGTTGGAAAGGTAAAGTAGAATTGCATACCCATCAACATCTCACAGAGGAAAACTGGGACACATACAGTCAAGCAACATCAGAATGTGGTCAAGATGTAAAAAGTTATTAATGAGTAAGAACACACAAGTTAGGAGAGACTGTAAGAGTTTGGTTTTGCCTGAGCCTTGCCTCAAGAAGGGCAAGACTCCACCCCATCTTTTCCTCTCATTTCCCAGTATGTTAATTGAAGTACTCTGGTACTTTGAATTAAGTTTGCAGCCACGAAAGTAAGCTGAGGACAAAAGAGGAAAGTGAAAGGAGACTGAAGAAACTTTGACATTTTAAAAGGAGCTTTTAAAAAATGGGATGGCAAAGAATTAATTGGAATCTCTCAAGCAAATCAGGACAGTTGGACAGTATGGACTTGAGTATCATCATCACAGTGGTGCACCAAATCAAAAGCTCTGGAGAGTGTCTCCAAATGATTTCATGTAAATGTTGACTAGCTTGAGAGCGGGCAGAGATCTGACCAGGAATCTCCTAACACCACCTCTTGGGTTTGCTTTGAACTTCTGTGCCAGGAAGGAATAGATCCAGTGGTTCTGTCAAAATAATACATCCAGTACAATTTTTGCTTGTCCCACCCTTAGTAAAATCAAACAAAGAATTCATATCATCAATACAAAATGGCATCCAACTGTAGTGATGTGAAGTCTCAGAGCAAAAGCTGCCATGGTTATCTTCAATGGGAAAGCTGTCATGACGTCAGAAATCCTGTGTTTCGTGAACAGCATTTGAAGATAATTATGAGTGGCCTTTCTTATTCCATTTGAGTCATATGTTGGGATATAAAAAAAAGTCTTGGATTAAAAAGTAATTGAAATCCAGTTGAGATGACTCTTTAGTGTTTTATTGGGCCCTCGATGATCTGTAGAAACTCAAATATTTGTTATGAAAAAGCAAATTCCAAAGAACATCCATCATTATGATTCTTCACGCTACCAGAGAGCTCTGGAGCAAGAGGCTGACTGTCAAAGCCCTGGGCTATTGGTATTTCTATCTAATGAGTGAAGAAATCATCCTCCATACATACCACACACACCCATCCTGAGGAGTAATACAGGAAGCATATTTCTTCATTATTTTCCCAATATGTATTGAGGAGATTTTTATATGGTCAATAAAGATATTGCTCCAGATTTTTGGGAGAGGGTGGGGCACCAAGATTTATTTCTGTAATAGAATACCTTTTCCGCTCATACTTTGTGTATACCTGTGCTATTCAGTTATACCTGTTTCATGTCACTTTATTGGAAGTGGATCCATTCTATGGCACCCTGGGATTTGTAGTTTAGGCAGTTACTTAATCCTGTGCAGACAGACACTGAAAGCTCTCTCACAGAGAATTCTAAGTCCCTGACAGAAGGTAAAAATTGGATTCTGTAACCTGGAGCTATAACCTGGAGTTGAAGTGATGTGAAATTGATACAACTATACGGTGCAGATATACCACAGTGCAGTTGCTATATAACTCACTTGGCCTGTCTGAAACACATTATCCCTTTTTTTCCAGTGGTTGGTCACTCTCCTGCCCCCGTATATGAAGTGACAGAGTGGTTGAAAGTTCACTACTTGAGGCAAAAACAACATGGTGCTTCCTCCTAGCAGTGGCCCTTTTTAAGAGTCATAACAGTTAGAAAAGACAAGTGGAGAAAGTCAGGGTGGACTCAGGCAATAGTTCTGTTATATCTTCCAGCAGGGCTGCAGATGTCCATACTGGACTAGAAGATTCTTAACCATGTCTATAAAACTGGTGCCACTTTTCCTGATGTCTCAGAAACTTCTTCATCAGGCAGGAGTTTATTGTATCTTTACAGTAGGGTGTATTTTGGACATCAGCTACCATAGTCCCACCATAAAAGAAAAAAGGTTCTTATGGTACTTTTAAAAATACAGTACGGCATAAGCTTTTCTAGACTAGCCTGTACTTTCTCAAATTAAAATTTATTGTTCCACAAAAGTTTTGCCTGGAAAAATATTCTATAGAATTTTAGGAAAATATGAACAGAATTCATACGGCCAATTTCTTTTGCAATGTTTCTGTGCAAAATGTCACCATAAGGTACTGTTTCTGACACAAATTATGCACAAAGCACATGGTAACACATTGTCATTGCTGAATGCATGCATAGATATGCACGCTGGTTCATCTGATTCCATTCATAAGAGGAAACTGAGGTTTCCTTTCAATATTTTCCTCTCCCTTTCACTTTATCAACCAAACTCTGCAGAGTACCCTTGGAGCCTCTCTGAATTAATACAAGGTATTAACGAACATTTAGGTCACAGATAAAGGTCACTTCAGCCACTTTTCTGCTCTCCTGTGTCTGAAAGGTTTGGCTAGACTCACTTTACACTTCAGTCTTGTGGGTTGACAAGACTGTAGACACTGTTATCCAAGTTAATCCCCTTTCCGACGTCATAAACATGCCAGGAAGGGAATGTTGTTCCCAGGGAATTGTCACCACTTGTAGGTTATCGAGCCTGTTGTCACTCCACAGGTATCTGACGTCTATATGCTGTAAGGAAGAAGCAAAGCTTTACATTTACAGCTTGTATCATTGAAACCTTTTTAATTATTAAGTAGTGTTGCCCAAAGGAAGTGATAGCTTTCTCACCACTTGAATGTCTTAATGCAAGATTAAGGAAAATCACTGTTAATCCAGCCCTTCAGTGTAATATTATATTGGTCCCACTGAAAGATGTCATGTGCTTTTAGACCATAGGAAAGACTTTTTGTTGATTATTCAATATTGAGGTAATTCCTCTTACTGGAAGATTTTTCCCAAACCTGAACCTATGCTTTCTGAGCATATTGCATGCAGTTCCAGAGATTTTGGAAATGACCTTTGAGAAGTAATTTTGGAGGACATCTTTCCCTGTTCCATGCCTCACAGAGTGAAATCTGAAGCACATTTGAAGGTTCCTCTTTGGCTGAAACAAACATGAAATTTCAAGGTGTTTAAAAGAGTTTCGATGAAACTAGAGAAGTTTCTTAAGTATGATTGCAAGGACAAAGTCTCTTCTTTTCTCCTTGACCATCATCAAGTGGTCAGAGATTCCAGTAGCTTAATGGACCTTGAAGTAGAAAATAAGTTGATCTCAGATGAGGTTGAAACACTGTATTAAAATGGTGAGATGCTGCCTTTTTTTACTGTAAAAATCTGCTTTCAAGGAAAAAAAAAAGCAGAAAGAAATTCCCTGATCTGTATAATTTGATTTTCTTCACAGGAAAGGGCCTTGATAACTCTTTCAGGAAAAGCCTGTAAATCTGGAAGATGGAAACAGGAAGCCAGGCCAACTGAAACAGCACGGTGGAATGTGTCACACTTTTGGTTTAACTAAACATATCTTACATTACTTATCAGACAATATATTGCACCCAGCTGATTACAAAGCTGTAAATTTGTTTGAAGGGCTGTACAGAAAACCATAAAGAAGTAGCTAAGTTTTCTTATTTTACTGGGTCACCGAGGGTCTGAAGAATGAGCTACTCTTTTGATATTTCAACTATATTCAGTCATGGATTCTTGTTAATAATCAATGGGCCTATTTGTTTCAATTTCAGGGACCCAACACACTTGTAGTGTGGCATTTCTATTTAACCAAGGCAGAATCATTAAGCACTGGCTTCTCCTCTTTCCTTATCTCTCTCTTGCAACCACTGATATAGTTGAGAATGATGTTTCCAGAAATGAAGTAAAATTCAAGGCGGGGGGAGGAAAATAGGAAGAAATGAGGAAACTCTACTTTGGCAGTATGTGTTACCTAGATAAAATATGTCGGCTGGAATCTTGACTCAATTGTTATCAAGCACAGTCCATCTAACTTGTTTTTAACCTATCTAGATTTCCTTTAATTTGTTCACTTTATACAGTTAGATTTATCACTTGCCTAGTCCTCAAGGGCTTACAATGTGCAACAACCTTAATAAAAACAAATTTCTCTGCAATAAAATACTGGAGATTATAAGATAAAAAATAGATGAAAGCACTATTTAAATGCTACTAAAAGGAACTATAACTTATGCTCCAGGGCCCCTGTTTAAGGAGAAAAATTGCTATATCTATTTTGTCTCTGCATTGCCTTAAGGCCAGGTACTGGGGATACCTTATGGATATTTAGACTTTTCTGAGGATCATAACAGTTGAAACAATATATAACATTCATTAGATATGTCAGTGAAGCTCAAATGAAGTTCACCTTAGACTTCATAAAGTTCACCTTAAAAAACTTTATGCTTACAATTTATCAGGCTTCGATTAAAATTAGCAATTGGGTTAGTTTAGAAAACAAACCGAGCTATTTCTGGCATTTTGGGAAATAGCTCAGTTCATTTCTATGCCAACAAGATGTGGCTTAAGGAAAGCTTACCCATCACTACTATTCATTCAGAGATTCCAGCTTACCGTGTAAAAAGTTCCATCAATGAAATTTACTTCTGAGTATATTAAACTTAAACACAATACACAAATACAGGATTATATTGATAACTACATATTGTGTCATGCTGTATTCTACATATATATATGTAAGTAAGCCCCATCATGATGAGTGAGACTTACTTTTCAATTCTAGCTTATATTATTCAACTTAAATTAGCAGAACATGTTGTTGTTGTTGCTTTACGCCTTCGATTCATTTCCTACTAATGGCAACCCTAAAGTGAACCTATAACAGGGTTTTCTGGGGCTGTGTGTATGTGAAAGAGAGAGAAAGAGACAGACAGACACACACACACACACACACACACACACACACACTTGTTATTGGCCTGCACACCACCCAGAACCAATATGGTTTAATTGGTGAAATATGATTTAATTGGCAAAATTTATTAATTGACATGGATATAAAAGGGATTCTGATGTGACTGTAAGGCCAAGCTGGGCAAAGGGAAAACACTGGCTGAATATGTGTGCTGCAAAGTAGGTCAGAGATCCCCTCTAGGCATAGCCAGATCATTGTCAGGAAGTTGCCAGGTAACTCCCAAAATAATAGCTTAAACTAAGCTGTAATGACTCTGCTGTCAGACAACAGTGATGGCATGTTCCCACCAAACTACTGATTGTTTCAACCTTTCTTCCCATTGACTTGGGCATTTCCCTCATTGTCCCCACACCTGTCCACCATTACAGAGCTATCAGGACATCCATTAACTCTTTGTCACCTAACACTAAGATCGTTAACACAAACCAGACCTCATCGTCTGTGCTGCAGCTTCCATTGTTTACTTAGACAGAGAGCCATTCACACCCATGCCCTCCAGCTGGAAATTTTGAGCAGTGAGACGCAACATCTTGCTTGCTGAAGCCACGCTGCTGCTCTGATTCCTGAACTAGTGCTGTCCGTCGTTACAAGTCTAAGCCACATCACTTCTTTCTTCACTGCTCTCTGGACCAGTAATTTGTTGAGGAATTCCAAGGGGCATGCCATGGATTTAGCATGACCCACAGTTCAGCTGCACTTAAAAGTAAGCCAAAAACTTGTTAAGTCCCAAGAACAAACCGCCTGAGAATGAGGCCATCAAGGTAGTTTAAAAACTACGTTGTTTATTGAAAGCAAAGCTGGAGTACATCTAACCCTGAAACTTTGCTATCAACCTTTCCTCCCTTTTCCTTCAGCTAGCTTTGTGTGAACGTTTGGATCTTGTGCGTGCATGATTGAATTCTTTTTAATACAACAAAGTTTAGTTTACTTTTGGAATCTCTGACTGGCTCCTTGCTATGGAGACCCCATAAAAAATGGTGGAAGATGACGTTAGGTTACCACCCCCCACAGGCCCCCTAATTCAGCTAAATAATTCCCCACTGTCATATGGGGGTACTAGCATTGTGAGTGGTGTTACCCCAAATGTGATCACCCACATTTCGGTTAACAACACACCTAAGGTCAGCCAGTGGGTTTCCATGGCTGAGCAGGTAACCAAACCTTTGTCTCCAGGGTCATACACTCAAATCGCTACAGCCATGCTGGCTTTCACTAGTAGGACATAGAAACATTTAAATTTTACTACATTTTGCCTTGGCATTTAATATTTATTATTTATTTATAGTTTATATACTCCACCGTCCAGCCAAAAAGACTTCCAGGGCAGCTTAATTTGACAACTCCCTGCCTTCAGACTTCCAATCTAAGTAAGAATGAAACATAACAAAATGAAATTCAACATAGAGAAGTGTAAGGTCCTACACTTGGGTAGAAAAAATGGAATACAGAAATATAGGATGGGGGACACGTGGCTGGATAGCAGTACGTGTGAAAAGCACCTAGAAGTCTTCATAGACCACAAACTGAACATGAGTCAGCAGTGTGATGCAGCAGCCAAGAAAGCCAATGCAATTCTCAGCTGCATCAATAGGATTATGGTGTCTAGATCGAGGGAGGTACCACTCTACTCTGCTTTGGTTAGACCTCATCTTGAATACTGTGTCCAGTTCTGGGCACCCCAATTCAAGAAGGATATTGACAAGCTGGAGCAAGTCCAGAGGAGGGCGACCAAAATGGTGAGAGGCCTGGAAGCCATGCCCTATGAGGATAGACTTAGAGAGCTGGGTATGTTTAGTCTGCAGAAGAGAAGGTTAAGAGGGAACATGATAGCCATGTTTAAATATTTGAAGGGATGCCATGTAGAGGAAGAAGAGGGCTTGTTTTCTGCTGCTCCAGAGACCAGGACAAGGAACAATGGATTCAAGCTGCAGGAAAGGAGATTCCACCTGAACCTCAGGAAGAACTTCCTGACAGTCAGGGCTGTCCGGCAGTGGAATGTGCTGCCTTGGAGTGTAGTGGAGTCTCCTTCTTTGGAGGTTTTTAAGCAGGGGCTGATGGTAATCTGTCAGGAGTGCTTTGAGGGTGTTCCTGCATGGCAGGGGATTGGACTGGATGGCCTGTGTGGTCTCTTCCAACTCTACATTTCTATGATCTATGATAAGGAAAAGGGAATGGTGATGGTAGATTAAGATTGGCAGATACTGCCTATTCTTTGTTCTATCCAAGGTCACAACAATGGCAGTTGAAACGGAGGGGAGGGCATACTGCTGGGGCTATTGTACACTGGAGCTGGCCCATTCACAGATGTCATCAGTTGAGAGATGTGCATTAACACATGAACTCTCCTACAGAAAGAGCATCTAGTGGATTTGATTACCGGCAATGTTCCTGATCAACTTGGAGAAGTTGTCGGAGGAGAAGCAGTAAAATCCAATGTGCATTTGTGGAAGTAAATCCAGAGAGATTCCCATGTCCTACAGTGATCCAATTCAAATGCTTAATGTTTCAGCAGTTCTTATATGAGTTAGACCACTATTCTTTTAATTGTCATTTTCTAAGATGAGGAAAGTCACACTGGTACAGTGACTTAGAAAAGAAGGGGGGATCTATGGCTGCAGAAATTCTCACAGAAAACAGCAGCACTATCCTTTGAGACTTTTGAGACCCCAACTAAAATGAATATTCCCCCTCTATATGGGAACAACAAGATCTGGGATACAGATTTCCTTGGCAACGGTAAGCGAGTATACCTTACATTCCCATGTCTTCCAAAGTCATTTTTCTCTTTGAATGAACTGCGCTCTCTTCAAAGTAGGTAGATCACTTAAGCATGGAATGCTCACTTCAAGGACTGGGGAAATGTACTGATTTCACTTACTTTTCTGTCACATTAAAAACATTTCCCCCTTCTAGTTTATAAAGGAATTGCAAACTGTGGTCAGTTTTAACCAAAACTAAACTGAACAAATTTTTCCACCATCTATACTAGGGATATCAATTTTCCCCTATATTGTCCCTGTGGTCAAGATCATTAAATGTGCCTGTCATACTCTGGATGCATCATGAGATGATGTGATGCATTAGGACAGACAAAAACGAAAAGTGGAAATAATATAATGTAATCATGCAAAATGAAAAGTGGAAAGCAGTAGGAAAAAAGGAAGATTGCACTACAGGTGGATTGATTAACCCTGAACTCGCAAGACTTGAGCTAGGCAGTTGATGACAAGGGATCTTAGAAACCTCTCATTCATAGGATTGCAATGAGTCAGTTGTCCTGATGGCAAATAACAGCAAGTGGTCATTGTATGCAACAATAAATAATTCATATGGGTTTTTTCCCCTCCCTATATGGGAAAAGACAAAAGAGTTTAACACAATGTTCTCCTAGGATTTGCACCCTATGAAGTGTTCTGGGAATTATTCTCTAATGAAATACATTGTCTGCACAGGATACAGTGTACTTTATTCAAGAAGCACTGTTTCCTTCAGAGTAACATAGTTCCAGCACAAAATACATGGGGAGTTCTGCACACAAAGATCAACTTTCTGCACAGAATACTTCTCCAAATGCTTTTCAGAACATGAATACTGGGAGAAAAACTGCACAGAAACCTCACTGCTGCATTCTTTTCCCCAGCACGGTTTCCTGGATGTCAAGAAATTATTTCCTCTAAAGACAAATATATAAAAAGGTATATTCATTTCATCCCTAATCAGCATAGTTTAAATTTAATACGTAAAGTTCTTCTCCACATAGAAAGGATCCTGTCTATTTCTCATGTAGCTACTGAAGATAGGGAGCCTGTCAGGGGACCAAAAAAATATATGGAGGTGGTAGCCCTAATTCAGCACCATAAACACTAATGATTGATACAGGGATTCAAAGTCAGACTAAGAGCTGTTTCCTCAAGAGCTGGAGTCAATCTTGCAGCTTCTTATTGTCCCACATTCAGAATTGTAGGTCTCAAGTTCTCTTATGTTGAATTTGAGAAGAAATGTGCAAATTTTGAAAAATTCTTATAAAAAGGCCTACCAAGTGAAATTCTCAACCATCTTTATTTATACTGGTAGTAACGTGGAACATTTCAGGTTCCCATGAAAGTTTTTTGGGGGGAGGAGAAGCACAAAAACTAAGACAGTTCTGCCACATGGCTAAAGTATATGCCTGAGTTCTCTGTGAACTAACCCTCAGGGAGCAATGTCCAGAAACCATATCAATCATCTCAACTGGTCCTCAATTGGTTCTTCAAAGCCCCTGCATGGATCAAAACTATTTGTTTATAATCTTCAAGATCGTAACCTTTTCTTTTCCTCCAGTGAGCTCCATGTCACATCTGATAAATGTGTTCTGCCATCACAGATGGCAATTTTAAGTATGTCATGGCCATCCAATGTCTGTATTTTCTTTTTCCCTTTCCTTCTTTTTAACTCCACTGTTTATATTGGGAAGCTAACAATCAATAAAAGTATTCACCATGAAGAAGTGGAAATTGTACAGAAGATGACAACATCTTTTATTGTGGACAAAACAGTAATTTCTCCCTAACATCCCAACTGTGAGCTTTATGGTTGCATGTTGAATGCAGCTGTTTGTGTTTCATAACGATACATATTAGGCTTGATTGACATCTCTCATTCATGCATCTCACTGCAAGATGTTTGGGAGTTTGCAATGCACCAGAGGTTTTAATTACTACATTGAACAAACATGTACAGAATGTTTTCCAAAAGAGAGAGTGACTGGCAGCCACACGAAACTGCCATTGATAGCCATCTGTCAAACATGAGCCATTTGAGACCTGACTCTCAAGGGTTCCAGAAGGCAATGCACAAAACGAACTGACTCTCCATGAAAGATCAAAGCACCCAAGTGATCATAGCACACATTATTGTAACTCTCGCTTCTTTTTTTGAGTCCTCCCCATGTTAGAATCCCAAAACCTAAATCAGTCAATATAGGGTGGCATCACATAGCAGCCTAATATCTGAGCATTAGAAGCTTGGGATCTTCTTTTCTTATATACATAGCAAATAGATAAGGAAATACAAACACAGGGAAGAAAATCAAGAGTCATAATCGTCCTGATGTGAGAGACAAGGAAAGAAATAAAACTAATAATGATGGTTTCTCCTGATTTGCTCCCCTCCATTTGCATTTTCTAGCTAGAGTAAATTCCTTGTATTTATTTTTTGACCCTTAAGGCCCAATGACTTTCATATCCTGAACTTTTTGGCAAGCAAATTCTGCACTGGTGACTTATTGGTTGTCAAGAACTTTGAGAAATATATAGATGTACTGTATTCATTTATGTGACATGATTATTGCTATAGTTTTTTGCACTTGATTTAAATGTGCGAATCTCTTAAAAATGTAATCGTATTTGAAATATTTAATTTCTAAAGTAGCATCGTAGAACCCAAGAGAGTGATACACCAACAAATGAAATTTTTAAAATTTCAGTAATCCTTATAAGATACATTCCAATAAGGTACCACAACAGTTTTTATGAAAGAACAAGAAAAGAAGAAGATAGGTTTGCTCAAGTTAAGAGAACTGAGTTTCTCATGGTAAAGGTAACATATTCCCAAAAGGCTTCCTGGTTCACAACTCACACTGCAATCCATGCTTATCTATGCACAAGTACATCATTTGAATGCAGTGGACCCCATTCTTAGGTAAGTGTATGCAGTTTCAATCTTACTTATTTATGTAAATATTTACATAATATTTACGTCCAAGGATTTCAGGGCAGCATACAATGAAATCAATTCTAACAGTTTACGTAAAACAATTTAAAACAGGAGGAGTAAACTAAATAGACTACAAATGTCGTAAACAACATGAAAAGTGAACAACTTAAAGGTTTGAGGCCATTTGAAACCATGCACATGCACAGATTTGGATTAAATCAGCTGCCCCCAAAGGTTCTACCAAAAAAATAAGAAAAAGTTATGGGGTTTCTGTATGGTATTCCATTCAGCAATCTAGTTGCTTCATTTTGCATTAGCTGCAGCTCCTGTGGGTCTTTCTGCCCTACACAGTTATAGTGCTATTATTGCACTTTCAACATCCTGTGGAATTCTGGGGTTTGTAGTTTACTGAGGCCAAAGAACTCTCTGGGTGAGAACCCCAGGATTACAAAGGATGTTGAAAATGAAACAACAGCACTATAACAGTGTAGTGCGAAAAGACCCTGTACCTCCCTCAAGAGTAGCTCCATGTAGAGTACAGTGCAGTAGTCTAATCGGGAAGCTATCAGTTCATGAACTACGGTAGCTCAGTCATACCTACGTTAGGATGAAATCCTATGCACATTTTTCTGGCAATAACTGCAACTGAATTCAGTGGCATTTTCCTTTTTGCAGATCTTTATAGGACAGGTTTTGATTCCCCACTCAGCCATAGAAACCCAGTGGAAAACTTGGGCACATCATACACTCTCAAACCCAGAAAACCCCATGGTTCACCCTAAGGTTGCCATAAGTTGGAAATGACTTGGAAGGCACACAATAACAATAGGACTGTACTGTCACCTACAAAATTGGGCACAGGAAGACTCTAGGGGGAAGATCACATAGCCTAAGCTGATTGTGACCAAAATGAGTTGTTGAAAGCAGTGCTTTTATTGTCAATCCCCATTTTATGATTAAATGATTCCTTGCTCCTTTGGCAGTCTAAAAAGAGAAAGAAAGAAAATAATCTGGCTCATCAAAGGCATGTCAATAACTTTTGACAGCATGCACTCAATCTAAATAGCATCATAAAAAATGTCAAGCAATAACTGTGTTTAATACAAAGATTAAGAGGAGATAAACTATTCATGACTCAGAGTAGCTTAGGCATCCATGTACCATTTATATCTGGTTTTTACTTTATACTAAATACCTCTGCATTCTATTTTTAATTCCTGTTGGCTGTCAGAGCTGTTCTCCCAAATGTCAGGCTTTCAAAGCCAAATATAAGCACAAAACTTATAGCAGCATGTGGAGATTTATATAACAGGAGATGCAATGCATGCGGAGGTTTTAGAGAAATATGCAGTGTTAAGATGAAAAGCAACACAGGCAAGAGTTTACATTCTCGTCATATCATTATAAACCTGAAACAATTTTGTGGGGTTTGGGTGAGTGGGATGGGATGGCTGTGTATTAGCAGACTTGTCAGGCATGAAATCCTGTGTCTTATGAAACACCATTCTGCCAATATTCAAGTCTAAATCCAGTAGGGAGGAGGATGCTGTTAACTATGACTCTTAACCTGAGTTCATTGTTCAAGGCCAAGGACCAACTCTGTGTGTGTGTGGGAAATAATGGGTCACATACACACAATGCCTGAATGAAAATGCATCATCAAAAAAGAGGATTAATGAGGACACAGATAAACAAATACTTTGCATAAGCCAAGGAATGTGTACAGATGGAAATTTGGATATAATTAGTGTCATTTGAATGACAATATATATAAATGGTATCACAACCTAGTGGGGAAGACTAGGGAATATTTTTGCTTGTTCTGTCTAACATCTGTGTGCTTAGTTTTGATGGAGAAACTCAAGATCCTTGTTCTCCTTTTTCATGGCCCTTTTGTTTTAAAGCAGATTTGGATTGGGTAACCTTTACAACAGAGGAGGGGCAACCAAAGTGCAGCCCTCTAGATGTTGTGAGACTGAAACCCCCATCAACTCAAGGCAGCATTGCCAGTGACAAAGAAAGCTGGGGGTTGTAGTCCAATAACATTTAGAAATTATCTGTCCATGGCCTTTCCACAGCTTATTTTTTTGAAGCAGCATCCAGTGGCAATCCCAGCAGTGACTCTTCTGGAAAGGAAGTGTAGTGGCCACACCTCTTCCCTCTGCAGCCAGGTACTTTCCCAGGCTGCACTTAGGTAGGAAGTGCAGCCATTGTGCTTCTGGGGCTTCTGCAGTATAGGTAAGTAAGGGATGGCAGTGTGATCCTGGGTCATTGATGGGGAAAACTCATTAATGATTTAACTTGTGATCATGCTTCCTGGGGATGGGAGAAGGATGGGACAGTGACGACTTCATGCAGAAGCATTGCCATGGTCCATCCTTCTCCCATCCCTATGCCAGGATAGGAGGGCACTGCAGAAAAGGCCCCTATATTCTGTAAAGTTGAATAGATTGCAATTGAGGAGGTGACCACAGTAGGATTGGCCAAACTGTTCTTCCCAGCTTTCCATGTAATCTCCTGTTTGTCATCTAGTAACAGAGCCATGGCTAGGCAGCTGCTGTTGTCAGGCACCATGTTAGGGAAGAAAAGATCCAATATGCTACTTTCTCTCCATTTCCCCCCCTCCAAAAGTTTTTGAAAGGAGCCCAATTTTGCATCCTCTGCTTCTTGTTTCAAGATTGTTTCAGGTATCCCTCCACTCCACCAGGGGTGGGTGTGGGTCAACATTTGCCCCCCAGAGTAAGAGTTCTGTCCTCCATGAAATTTTCGTCAGTGCTCCATTTCTAGCATCACAGTAACTTACAATTTCAGCAGAGCTTTTATAAAAAAACAGTTTAGGTATCCAATGAAAAAGGGCAGGCAAAGATACAAACAGAATGTGAACACAGCAAATAGAAATGTTCTAAATGTGAACAGCTATACTTCCGTACCCTGACCTTCTATTGCAGACAAAGCTTGATACTGCTGTTGCAGAAATCAGAGATAGACACCCATGGAAAATGGAAAAACATTTATTGTAGCTGGCACAGTGTCTCGGTGGAATCCTTTCCAAAGACCTCTTTAAGTTCACAACAATTTATACATTTTCCAGTACAGTGTTATCACGGTGTCATCATATGTTCAAGGAAGGAAACAGATGTGTACAAAGGTTCCCATCTCTCCACAATAGACCATTCTTCTAATAATCTTCAAATGTTGCAAACAAGAAGCAAGCCACATTCCATTTTTCTATTCCCACAGTTCCTTACAAACACAGAGAAATAACTATAAACTGCAAAGAGAATTAACTGTTTATCCCTTACACTGCTATCTACTGCCTCTTTAAGAGGTAAACTCAGAAAAGCATAGTGACTGTCCATTTGGAAGGGAATGCTCTCCATTCTGGATGGATTAGCGGCAAAAGTTGAGGCCTGTGTTGCTTCCTTAGAGAAACTGTTGGTTTCAAGCCATTTAGATACATAATATAGGCCTTATGATACTAGACTTTCAAATGCATACATGTATTCTTTAAGGAAACTCTTTGACAACAGTAAGGGGTATGGCAGCAATATTCTGGATGATGGATTTAAGGAACTAGTTCCATAATGCTGCTCTTACCTGAGAAGGTACAGTTTCTCCAGTATTCTGATTCCCTTTTTCTGACCACATCTGGTGCATCAGCTCCTGTGGGAATCATGGGTTAGATCCTCAGCTGTATTTTAGTCAGATTCTTTGAAGCCACATTATTTCGTAGACACCTCATCCTATCTGTGCACTTGGCTAGTCATGTAGAAAGCAAGGCAATGTTCATCCACTTACACGTGATATCAGCAGTTTTCCACGTTAAGCTCATATTGTTTGGGGAAAGCTCAGTTTTTGACTTGCAGTGACATAACACGTGTGGCTAAGCAACATCAAAATGTGTCCAAGATGTCAACATTTGTTAACAAAGAAATACAGACAAGATGGGAAAGGGTGCGGCAATTTGCTGTTGTCTGAGTCTACAAGGAAAGGCAAGATTTTTTGGAAATGCAACAATGGTCAGTGTTTAAAGAGTTAAAGGTGTGTTAGAACAGCAGCAATGATAGAGCAGGAGAATTTCAGTGACCTAAAGTCCCCTCATGTCTTACCCACCTATCCTAACCTATCTTAGGCCATTTCCTCACTAGCCTGTTATAGCGTGATGATTCCACTTTTAACATCCTCTGGAATCCTGGGGCTTGCAGTTTCGGGAGAGGCTGGCTGGATGTTGGAAATGGAATCATCACGCTATAACAGGCTAGTGTGGAAATGGCCTCAGACTGATAGACCTCTTCTCCCTGTGTCTTTTTTTGCTTTTTCACAGCTCCAAAAATAAAAGTAATTTAGTCTTCTTTCTGATTGAGCTTAGCTTAGCCTAACACCCTTCCAGAGCTTTCCTGTCTCTAATGGAGTTCCTATAATAAAAGTTTAGTTTATTTCTTATAGCCTTTGGTGTCAATGCTCCTTAACCATAGTAGCTAGTCATTGCACTCTCTCTCTATCAAGAGAGCATACACTCTCTGTGAAGATTCTGCCCTCTCCTCCGCTCTTCTCTCCTCTCCTCCTCTATGTTCCACCATATCCAAACTGATTGAAAAGTCCCAGATTTTGTTCCTATTCTTTCCCATTTTATAATGGGTTAAAATAAACTGACTTGGGGGAGCTGGTATAAGAAGTCTTTAATTGTACTGGGAGATGACAGAAAAATATTCTGGGATAAACAAAACACGTATGGATCTCCAAAATAAAACTGGTAAAAGCAAAATATAGGTCTTTCTGGTGTTTTTAATCAGCCTGGATGAATGTTTAATTGCATGCAACTATGTTTGATTTCAGTTTGCACCGATAGATATAAGCCAAGGACAAAGGGGGAAAGTAGAAGAAGAAGAGAGAAACTTAAGTGGCATCTTAAAATCCACTGGGAGGGAAAGGGGTTGAAAGGGCGCTAATGAGGACTGTCCATGCCAAATTGCCAATTGGAGGTTAGACAATGAACAGATAGTAGTTGCAGGCCAGCTCTCTTTAAACTATCATCTCTCATTTTTTTTTCTGCTGTTTCTCTCTCCCTCCATGATGTTTCTGTATGATGACTCATTCATCAATCCTGCCCATATCCAGTTAAAGACAGCTACGGAAAAATTGCTCAGATTTCATTGACTTAGAGATAAAGAAAAATCTGATGAGACAGAGCAAAGGCCTTGAAGTAGTTCATCAACAAAGAGCACCTGGACAATGGATGGAGCAGGAAGAGTGGTGAGATATATTTTGTGTCTATCAAAATGATAGCAATTGTTTGTAAATTTGCATGTATGGCTATAAATCTGCACATGTAATCTTATGGAAATCTGTGTCCTTTGGCGGTATAGTGCAAATCTTTTTAGAGTAGCTGGGTAACTTGTCCTACACAATCCAGGACAGACTATCATTGTAATTTATTCATGGAGTTCTTCATTCTGAAAATTCATACCCTATGTTTCAGATGATAGAATCTTAGCATTGGAAGGGACCACAAGGGCTATCAAACCCCTGCCATGCACCCCTGAAAGGTAGCCATCCAACCTCTTTTTAAAGACCTGTATAGGAGAGTCAGTAGCAATATGTTCCATTATCATCTTACAGTCAAGACATTCTTCCTGAGGTTTAGAATAAAGAATATTCTTTAGAATAAAGAATTCTCAGGATGGCTTACAAAATCTGGAAAAACAAAATTCCATCTCTTTCACTTACACTCAGGCATACTTACAGTCTATAATTTTTCATTTGATGGAGGGAGCCAGAGAACACTTCCCTGGAGTTACATGGCAGTATTGCCCTGAGTTTGGGCCAGATGTTCTTTGTGACAGCGAAGAGGGAAACAAATTCTTGTTGCTTTTTCTTCTGCATATTTGGAACAGGGTGATCTTCCTCATGCCATCATGTTCCCCTGGGACGTGGAGAATACAATCATACAATGACCCTTGGGAGAAGACAGATGTGGGCACCATACAGTTGGATAAAGCTGAGGGATCCTTCTGGTAGGACTGAGGATATTTATTTCAAAGTGAAGTGGGCTGGGTAACTTTTGATAGTCATTATTGCTTAAACTAATCTACCACAGAGGGTTGTTGGGGAAGAATGGCATATAAATAGATAAGTGTTCACTGTGACCATACATTCTGAAGCTTTTTGTCATTTCAAATATGCAACAAAACTGCTATACATTATAAAAGATTTTAGAGGAATGTGAAGGATGGCAAAAATTAAAAACAAATCAAGAAAAATATAGGCCATGTTTTCACGGAAATTTTTTGATTGTTTTCAGTGGTGGTTTTGGTTTAGCAAAAAGCAGTCACACAATTTGGGGCACTCCATTTTCACCTATTTCTCTTCTCACTCAGGTAAGTCTGTCTTTATTCATTTATTTACCTTGCCTTTTTCCTAAGATGGCATTTAAGGCAGCTTAGAATAATTTTTTAAAACATCAATCTAAAATATTAGTTTACAAAGCCTAAAAAAAAAGGAATTAAATAACAATATTATTTTTTAAAAAATTGTTAAAAACAATTTAAAAGCATTTAAGACATATTTACCAGCAAAAGATTAAAAATACAGTACACCACTTCACACACACACACTATGGTTCCATAATTAAAAATTCAAAGGTCCGCTTGGATAAAAACATCTTCATCTGTCTGCAGAAAGATAGCTGGGAGGAGGTCAACCAAACCTCCCATGGAAGGGAGTTCTACCATCTTGGGTGCAGCCACTGAGAAGGCTCTCTCCTGAGTCCTCAACAAATATGTTAGCAAGGAGAAAGAGAAAGCCCTTCCCTGCAGATCTTAAAACTCAGCCTGGCTAGTGGAAGGACATATGGTCATTCAGATAGTCTGGACCCAAGCTGTGATAGACGACAGCTCAGAGGTCAATGAGCAATTGATTGTGCCAGAAACAGAGCCAGTGGTAGACCAAACTATCTTGGAACCACCTCCATCAGCTGAAAGACAAACTGAGACACAGTTATTGCAATCAGTGCCAGCGGGAGAAGGGACCAGCATGACTTACAGGAATTAAATCCACCTTTGCCCCCCAGTCTGCAATCACAGAGGAGACAGAAACAAACAGCTCAAAGGGAAGCCATTTGGGCAAGATTGAGTAAACAGAACAATGAGTCACACCTGTTTTTGTCAGCTATATAAGTGTGTCGGCATGGTTTGCTGTTTGCTTGTAGCAAATCTCTACTCAAGCTCCCATAACCTTTGTATTCCAGCTCTCTTGACCTTTTTGGACTGACCTTCAGCATTCTGGACCTTTTGGATTTGACTTTCACTTTGGCTCAACTCAGTGGCTCTACTTGTTTGTTTGCATTTGGACACACGCACCCTGCCACCTCCTCCTCTTCGCAACTACTATTGCCTTCCTTCCCTTGCTGGCAGAAAGGCACAGGCAGGGAGTTGAACAAGCTGTGTAAGGCTTTAATGTTCAAAACCAGCATTTGAATTCTGCCTGGAAGTGAACTAGTAGCCAGCAAACTATTTCAATAGGGGAATCACATGACCCCTATAACCAGTTGAAGTCAATAGCCTGGCCACAACATTTGGACCCACTAGAGTTTCTGAAAAGTTTGCAATGGCACCCCATATAAAGTGCATTACAGTAATCTAAATGGCATATAATTAAGGCATGTGTCACTGTGGCCAGATCTGATGTCTCAAGGAATGGGCACAGCTTCTACACCAATTTTAGTTGTACAAATACACTCCTAGCCACCACAGAAACCTGGGTGCCCAGTTTCAGACCTGAGTCCAGGAGCACACCTAAATTGTGTACCTGAGATTTCAGGGAGAATACAATCCCATCCAGCATAGGCTGGATCTATATTCTCTGACCTGCCTTCTGACTGACCAGGAGCATCTCTGGCTTGTCTGGATTCAGTTTGTTCACCTTCGTTCAGTACATTACTGAAAGCAGATACTGTTTTAGTACAGAAACAGTTTCTCTAGAATTGGATGGAAATGAGAAATAGTTGTGAGTCATTAGCATACTGGTAACACTGAAACCCAAAACTCCAGATGATCTCTCCCAAGGGATTCATGCAAATATTGAACAGCATGGGGGACAGAACTGACCCCTGAAAGACACCACAGGCCAATGGCCAAGGTGTCAAACAGGCATCCCCCAAATCACCTTCCAAGCTTGACCCTCTGGATCCACTGTAAAACAGTGCCCTAAGTCTGAACCCAGAGAAGAAATCCAGAAGAATACCACAATTGATGATATAGAAAGCCTCTGACTGGTCTAGCAGAACCAATAAGGACATGATCCTCTTGCCTAGTTCCTTCTATAGGTCATCTACCAAGGTAACCAAATCTGTCTGAGTCCCATAACCAGAACTGAAGCCAGATTGAAATGGCTCTAGATAATCTGTTTCATCCAGGAACCCCTGGAACTTGGAGGCCGCCAAACAGTCTAGAACCTTGGATGAAAAGAAAATGATATTGGAGACTGGAGAACAGTTTTCCTGTACAGTGAGGAATTCTAGAGAGAAATTTGTTTTTCAATGATGGCCTCACCACAACCTCTTTTAGGCAACATGGAATACTGCCTTGCTGTAGTGAGGAATTCATTACTCTCCTTACCCAGTCTTTGAGATTTGTGGATGCTCCAGCACAGAAGTAGTTATGGCATGGAGGGCATGGTGGCTCCCATGTGAATAGGGGAGTAAATCAATGACAGTTTTTAAATCTGAACATCCAAGGAGCTACTCAAGGTACTGAGGTTTTTGGGGAATGGGGCCAGCCTCTTGGAAATCTCCTTTGAAATCTGGATTAAACCCTGGACTTGACTCATCACCCAATTAACATGGGAGCCACTAGCTGCCACTGATGACAGAGAGTGAAGATAGTAAGGAAGTGGGAAAAATTGGAAGCCCTGGCATGGTCAACCAGAAACACTATTCCCCAGGACAAAGCATCCTTTGGAGATAATGGCTGTCCATTTTGTCTAACCTGGCGTGACTTCTAATGAGAAGGCAAGCAAAAGAATTTGAGCAACAACAGTATTTGGCAGTTTAGGAGTCATGTGAAAAGGCTTCCCACTTAATGTTGGTTATCTCTTAATTAACAATGGATTGTTGCTGTTAGGCAAACTGCCACTGTGGTTAATCGCCTAAGGCTACCAGATTATGAAGAGATCTTTGAAGCAAGTAAACAGCTGCTCTGAAACAATAGAGTCCACTTTACTGCCAGATGACTAACTCCTAAGGTCAATTATTCTCATTAAAGAGCTGTGTAAATCTGATAAATTCTGCAAAAAGAAAAGTTCTTTTCACACATACACACACACACAATGAAAAGCAGAAGTGTTGCAATATCTTTTCAGCTGAAATAACTGTGTCCTCAGTAAGTCTTCTTTTAGAGGCAGAGTCTCCAGTTTCAGGCTGAGATCCTACACATGCACATAGTTTCACGCACACAGCTTCAGATACTCTCACTATTATCAAGTCTGGGAGAACACCTTGCTGCCAGCACTTGCTGGGGCAGGGGAGGGAGGGGTGAGGCAATTCAGACCATGGAGAAGTAGCTAGTCTCTGCTTGGTTCTGGGATCAGGGAGAAGTGAGAGTATGCTTTCCTTTTCCTTCCCCTAGGAGCCCAGAGCAATTTGATCTTTTTGATCTCAACTGACTCCCCCTGTTCCCTCTCTACCAGCAAGAGACAGCAATAGGGGCCCCACTTGAGGCTTGACAGCTGCTGGATGGTGGGAGGTCTCTGGATGTAGTACAGAAGAAAAAGAATAGACCTTTGTGCCCTATCCAAAATGGGGCTGATGCCCCTACACAGGTGTAAATCACTAGCAGGATATTCAGTCTCTCTCTAGGAGAAAGAAAGAAAGAAAAAGCAACAGCAACTAGCAATTCATTTCTAGAAAGAGCAATGAGAAAAAAGGAAATGAGAAACGAGTTCATCAAACTAGGCATGCAAGTGAAAATAAGTGGGTTAAACTTAGGGCAGGGAGACGTAAGCATTGCTTTTGAATGGTCTGAAGTATTTGTTGGTTTGCTAAAATAGATTGAAGGCAAAATAGTACTTGAAATTCAGCAGTATTTAAACAAACAAAGCTATTGTTTAATATGAGAACAAAGCCTAACAGCACACATCAAGGCCTGGAAATAAGTATTTTCCTCCTTTCATATGGAGGGAAGAGAATAGCACCAAGGTCTACACCAATCTTTTTAACTGGTACAAAAGATGTGAAAAGCTAAAGCTCCTGATACTGAAGGCACCAAAATGCTTATACCAATGACACATACAGCAGCAACAAAAGACGTTGAAAGACTTATAAGACTCTCTGAAAGAATGACGAGAGCTGTCATGCATATTCCTTACAGCATGGCCTCTGGATGGCCTAAACTAGAATGAAAAGCTGACCCTGAGGTTTCTGTCTAAAACAGACCTAAGAAGGAAAACCTGTTGCTCAGAAATCAGAATGCTTCATGGGAGGAGTTGGTGAGAAGATGGAGCTGAGACACAGAAGAGGAATGGTGGAAGGAAGCAGGACCAAGGAAAGCAGCACAAAAGTACAAATAACTTGTCAAGCCAGTTGTAGGACAAAGGGAGTCTGGTTTCTTCCACCATTCCTTATTCTACCTTTTGAGCCCTGAAAAAAAAGCAAAGCTATGGCTGGCTGCCTCTAGATCTCAACAGGAAGACTTTTGTTAAGTCTCTATCCAAAACACTCTCCAAAAGTCTGATGCAGCCCTACCTTATTTCTTTCAAGGACCCAATTCTGCTACCTTTTACCAGCCAGAAAAGCCAAGTTCTGGAAATGCCCACCTCAGTCTTGGCGTGGTGAAGCAATAAAGGCCTCTATGAGCTCCCACTGTTATACGGAATCATAGACTGCTGTGTCAAACCTGCTTGCAATGTGGCAGGGATGAGCAAATGCCCGTGGTCACTTTCATCTCCTCCATTTCCCTAGAGTGCTAAAATGGCACACTGGACAATAAACAGAAATGATGTTTTGGGCAACCAAAGTCACTTCCAGTTACTGAAAAGGATTCCCCTCTGTTTTGGAGACCTTCTCCCATAACATTTACTGGACAAGTGTTATCTACTCATGGATAGTACCCATGGAGTATATTGGAGTCAATTTTAGACTGGATATACAACACTGGCTCTCTATTTCTATGTTCAACAGTCCTAAACATTATAATTTTGCCTCATGGGAGAACTGTTCCTTCCCCCTTTATTGTATGGTGCTTTGGTACCTTTTCCAAGTCTCTTTTTGAGAAGTGGTGACCAAGACTGTAGACAACTCCTGATGTCCTGAGAGATCATGGCATCTGCAAATTCCAAGAAAAACATTAGTTCATGCCTATCAGGAACAATTTTATACCCCATGGCATTGTCTAGCATCTGTAAAGGGAGACATTACAATCTAAGGCCAGATGTGTAGAATAAAATGCGAAGAAATCAAATCAACCTTTCTTTTAATGCAGTACAAATTATCAACTCTCATTCTAATCAGTCTAATGGCATTAAAATGTTGGCCCTTTCCGCACGAGGCTAGTGAATCGGTTCGTGGCGTTTCTTACCAGATTTTCTGGGCTCGAAACAAGGCAGACTTTCCCTGATTTCCTTCTGCACAGGTACTGCGTATGTTTCATTCTGATTTGGAGGAGTCAGAGTTCATGAATCCACACTGCCTCTGCCGTGGCCACTCCTCTCCTCACTCTACTCCCTAGGCCGAGATTGCCCCTCCTTTTTACATGGTTTAGTATGTAATTTTTATTATTATTATTATTATTATTATTATTATTATTATTATTATTATTATTTTTTTTTTGCATCCCGCCTCTCCATATGGATCGAGGTGGCGAACAACTTACAAATAGCATGTATCTCTATACATTGTGTATGTGCTTATGTGCATAAGTCCATGCTACCCCCTGGCCCCTCCCATGAGCCCTCCCCTGACCACCAATTCTCATTGGTGCAAATGTACATGTCTGTACCACTGTGAAAGTATGAATCGGATCGATCTGGAAAATTCGAAAACTGATTTCTTCTGGTTTTCAAATAGCGCACTTTACCACTACATGGGGCGCATTTAGTCAGAATTACATGCGGAATGAAGGTAAATAAACCAAACCTAGTCTGCTCCAACATGCAGAAGACCTCCATGGCAAGACGCATTGGCCCGCCTTAATAACCACATGTGGAAAGGACCATTCAAAGCTTCAGGGCAAGGTAACCTTGGATATTTCTGTGAAGACATGGAATAAACTGAGCATCTAAGTTCTGACCCTAAGTCTTTCCTGTAAGCTATTAGCCTGTATGGGAGTGTCTTGCTGCCTTGAGCTTATTTGCTGTTTCCAACTTTAAACAAATGGGCAACGGCGGCACAAGAATGTTCAACAGCTTGCCTAAGGTCATGCTACAGCAAAGCAACAGACCATGCTCATGTTGTAGAAGTGCTCCTGGTGGTAGGTGAGCCTTTTAATAACTAGATGGTGCATGGTGTACAGTCAGGATATCATCTGATAAAGAGACTGACTTTCAGTAAAATACTATAAGAAGAAAGATCTGACTCTTCCCAGTTTGCAGTGAAAGAGTTTGAGAACCTAGCCATGTGCGAGATGCAAAGTGTAACACAGACTCAGTGGCATTTCCTAGCAGTTGGAGGTGAAGCAGAGAAGTAAGGTAGGCAAAAAGGCTTATCTCTTATCACCAACCACTGCTTCTTGACCCTAAACACTGCTTCTTGACCCTAAATCTCTCCCAGATCTGTCTTACATGCATGTTTCATTCTTTGAGTTCAGAATCTTATGGGAGTAAAACAGCTTGTGGTGATTATTAAATGGGGAAAGGATTAAGGACATAGAGCATCAATTATTGGTCGTGTACCCTTATTTAGACCTGATTGGTCCTTGAATGGGAAATCACAATGTCCCATAAAAATTATTCTGCCGGCACTATCAAAAGTAAGTAGCTACTGTCATTAACAATAGCAGCAACAACATTATCCACTATTATTCAAGAAGATAAATACAGTGAAAAACTAGATAAATCAATTAATCTACTGGCATCCTTTTTTGTGCTTTACTAAGTGAAGAACTTAACAAAAGCCGGAGGAAACCTAACTCTTTCTCTTTCCCTCTCCTTGGATTCATTACATTGCTAGAGATTACAGAGTAGGTGGAGTAAGCCCTCTTGGGATACTGTCTCCTTGGAGTGGGGCATTCCTACTTATCCTATCATGACTTCACAAGACAGGCCAACCTGGTCTGTGATATCAGATGAGTGATTAACTCACTTCCACTCAACCACCACAAAAACAACTTCCCTAGAAGAATAGGAGCTTTCACCAGAACCAAGCTGAGACAAGTTGACCTGGCTGCCCTGGAACAGTCATCACAGGATTTCATGTAGTCTGAAGGAGATATTTCATTGTCCTTTTCCCTTTGGATTTCCTGGAACACACTGCCTAGTAAGTGAGAAATATATTCAAACTAACTTTCTCTTTAATTAAGAAAGCAAGTTAACAGAAGGTAACTTATTTTTCTTTATGGGCTTCTAGCCCTGCTGTTGCTCCTTCATAGTATGCATAGATGACACAGTTTAAGGAGGTCAGACCACAATTGCTGTATATGCCTGAGGAAGTAAGTATGTACAGGGAATGCGCTTGAAATAATCCTCATCATAAATATCCATTTGCTCCTTACTGTAGAAAGAAATTAGGTAATTTGGGGGAAATTGTCTTATTTTTACTTAATGAGAAGGAGAAGCTTCTTTGTTACCATTTCTGTTGTCATTCTGTAAAATCTTTTCTCCCTCTCATTATCTAGTTGATCCAATTTCTCATTTGATTTCTTTAATTCCTGTTTGTTTTCTAATATGCTTCAGATTTTTTTCCCACTAGTAAAATTTGATTACAACACTGAAAATGAAATATGCATATGAGCATCGGGATTAATGCAATTAAAGAGATGAGCTGAGGATACAACATTTTTGCATCACTGATTTTTGCAAAATTGAAGTCCTATGTTTGCTGTTCTTGTGTTTCTATACCAATTGTTCTGCTATTGCAACACAGATAAGAAAAAAAGTGTCACTGCAAATATGACACACTTTGCTTTTGAGAGAAGGATATAGCCTCTTTATAAGTTATTCTTACTAGACAAGGTACATTCTGGAAGTGGAGGCTGACTACTACAAATTATTTTGCATATTTACACCAATGCAAACATAGTTTTACCAGCAGACGTATGTTCAATAGGGGGCTACAGCTCATCATGACCACGTATGTACAAAGTGCACAAAGTATTTTAAATTCTGTTGGTTTTGGCCTCTAAATACATACTTAAACCTGTGTCACTGAAATCAATGAAAAAATAGTGAAGAATGGGTACACTGTGCTCATATATATTGTTGCATTTGCACTTTGTAATTTTGCAACCCTGTAAAAATGTAGGGTTGGATTTACACTTAGGCATAGAACAGATCAGATGAAAGAAATGGGATTTAAGCTACTCATGGCTATGATCATTTCTATAGATTTCAGTGGGATGGCTCTAAGGATAACTAAGCTTACAGAGGTTGGGAAACCCTATTTTTGTAGCCTGTGAAGCCCCTGATCTTACATGGGGGGGGCAAAATGTGGGTGGGTTTGCATCTGAAAATGGTCTCAGATGCTAGAAACCCACTCCTAAATGTGGTGATATAGACTTCCAGACCACCTGCCCCAAAACTCTCTTGTTTTTAGATGAAACCTGGCTGAAGATGGTGATTTGAAATGACATGAGATAGACCTGTGGCAGCAGAAATTGGCCTCCATTCCCTGTGCATGCTCATTCTGGCCATAATACATAAAGTGGTCCTGATGTCAGTGATATAGAAGTGAGTACTTATGTCTAGGGTTTTGGCTTTTTGTTTGTTTGTTTGTTTGTTTTTTGGTTAAAAAAATAACCATAGCGAACAATTATCTGTGAAATTAAATGTATGTGTAGAATAAGCTGCATCCATTTCAGCTGGGGCTGGACATAGAATAGATATTAAGAACAGTGAAAAGCCCTGACCAGGTGTTGAAAACCTCATGAAATAAAAATGAATTGAGTGGGATATGCCATCTGGTCCTGCCCTCTCCACCACATGCCCATCACCAGGTTCTACCATCCTCCATATATTAGGGGGTGAAGATCTGCAACAGAGTTTCAGAACGTCACTGTCAAGCCACAACTGCCTGAAGTCACCAGACCACTTAGCATCTGGGGGATTTTGGGAGCTGTAGTACAAGAAAATAATTTTCTGTGCTTAAGTTATATGTAAAGGGAAAGGGCATGTAGTGATGAAGAGGTCTTGGTGAATGGGAATAAGAGTTTTGGGATAGGTAGAAAGGTGAAACAGGATTTTCTCTTTATTCTGAATGTAAAAGACAGAGTGGTGTAGCAGTTTGATCATTGAACAATAACTTCAATTCCCCACTCAGCCACAGAAACCTGCTGAGTGACCTTAGATGTGTCACACACTCTCATCCCCAGAAAACCCCATGATATATTCACCATAGGGCTACCATACGTCAGGAATGACTTGAAGGCAGACAACAACAACAAAATGCTCATCTCTTCTTTAAGGAATGGTCTATGACCTCCTCATAGCTCATCTCTGAGCTTGAGCCCAACAAACTTTTATTCCCCAATCTTCAAAGGATCAACTCTTTGAAAAACAAACAGCTTTATTTTACAGTCTAGAAAACTGAATTACCAGCTTCTAGTATGATTGACACCACTTATCTTCAAAATGCCGCCTATATTCTTGGCATTGTTGACCAACTACAAGGACAAAAGACAGCCTAGTTATCCCAGTGATGTCACTTTATGATCTGACATCTCAGCCCATATATCATGAAAGTGGAGATTTTTCAAGGTTTCAACAGTCTGAGGCATTTATTGCTGGATTTTGAGATAGTGTATCTTGGTGGGCTGTTCCAAGAAAGGAAGCTAAAGGGATCATGAGTTTTTATTGGTGGCATTGCCAAATAGTCATTCCATTGCAGGGAATAACAGAGAGTGTTTGCTTGTCTTCTCTTAGTGGATGATAACATCTTCTGATTATGGAACTCATGGATTTCCTTCAGTTAGACAAAGGATAAGAATGGTTGTCCTTGACCCATAGTCATTAGGACTGGAGTGTACAGAGGATTGGCAGATTTATTTCTATCTTAATTTTAAAAAATGAAGGCACATTCCATCATTCGATGAATACATCTGTGCTATAGGAGGAGATTGGCAAAAGTCTCAATGGAGTCTTTTCTCTCTTTCTCTCTCAGTCTCTCTCTCTCTCTCATTGCATACACATGGATCATCATTCCCCTCCCTCACGGGTCATGTTTCATTCATCAATGTTCAGAATGGAGGACTGGTCTGTATCTCCCTTGTAGGAGATATGCATGCACTAGATCTTAGCTTGCAAAGTTGTCTATGTTCTTGGCAAGAGTAACGTATAGTCAAGGATGTTTAGGAGGAGAAAGATAAATGATTTCATTTAGGGTGGTGAATGTGGCTCCCTGGGACCTCAAAGACTAAAAAAAAATTGGAAAAGATGAAAAACAAAAAAACAAAACAGACCAGAATTTACCAGAAAACCAATAGTCTGGTTCTGCAAAATTATAAACACACACACATACCCCACACATATATATACAAAACGGTACAGAGCAAACCACTTAAAAGATGAAATAGTGCAGAACTCTCCAACAAACCACTTAAAAAATGAGCCACCATCCCTGGTGTGCTTCTGTATCTCTTTCACATTTTGATACTGCTTTAACTGATATGGCTCTGTCCTATGGAATCCTGGGATGTGTGGTGTTGACGCCAAAAAATGAAAACAGGAAGTGATGTGAGAGCTCTCGTGCCTCATCAAGCTACAAATCTTAGGATTCCATTTCAGAGTGGTATAGCTGTCTAGTGTGAAAGAGATACAGGAGAGGAAATTCACCCCTTGACTGACCAGAAGATAGGATACTCAAGGGTTGGGAGGACACATGAGGCCCTTTTTCCCAACTCCAAATTTAATCAGAGAGGAGGAATGTTCCACAAGTTTTTCATTTTGAGCAATGGCAACTATACTGCAATACACAAATGACTCAGTTGAATCCAGTTCCTCTATTTTTAAAAGTGAAACTATATTATTGTGCAAATTGCTTATGTAGGAGATCTCTAAGCCTTTTTGTGCAAGAAATACCATGGTTTGGAAAAGTTACTTTTGGACAACAACTCTCAATCTCGAAGCCTGACTGTGCTGCCTCATGTGCCTTCTACCATTATTCCCCCACCCCACCCCACTCTTCCAGTACTCTCTTTCAGGCCTATTCTGTGTTTTCCAACAGTGAAGCACCAGCTGACAGGATTTGCTCAAAATAACTTGCATCCAAAAGGGATCCACCTACATTCCTTGCACTTTCAAGGCACTAGCTCTCTGTGTCTGTTCTAAGAAAAGAAAGGCACTGCATTGTTAATACACAAGCAGTTAGGTAGTGAGGAATACAACCATATGAGTTGCGTGGGCCTGATGGCACAAGTTGGAGATTATTTGCAGCATGTATGTGCCTGGGTGTGAATGCTTTGCACGTGTGTTGGAGAGGCAAAAACACAACATTCGGTGGGGGTAAACTCTCTTTTACAAAGACAAGTGATAAACCAAACAACCTTGACTGAACTTTTTGTCTTAAAAGTAAAGGGTTTGTCCTGTTGTTTGCCAGCTTACAAAGAAGCTTTCAAAGGAATAACAATGACAGGCCATTGAAAGATTGAACAATGCATGGGATCAAAATGAATGCGAAATTGTTTATACCATTTTCACTTTGCCTGCATTCTTTTCCCCTCCCACCTTCAGACATTTTTAGTTTTAAGGCCTTTATGGGCCTTTGTTTTTGTACAGATACATGTACATTGCCTTCCTTTGAAGGTTGTGTAAACAACATTCATCTTCATCTCTCTTCAAGGTCACTTCATAGGTTGCAATTCAGTACTAACAAGATGACTTGGAGAAAACATGTTACAACCAGAGCTTTGGAAGTAACTAGTTACAAATAATGACTTGTCGATATTTAGGTCCTTGTTTCAGTAGCTAGGGCATAATTAAGTTTCATTATGATTGCAATGTAATAAGGATAATTTCCTTCCTTCTTTTTGTGGTGTCACTCCTTATAGTTATATGGGCACATGTGGCTTCAAGGCCATTTCCACACTATACTGTTATAGTGGTATTATTCCATTTCCAATATCCTATGAGGTTTGCAGTTTAGGGAGGGGCATTTAGAATTCTTAGCCAGAGAGCTCTTTGACCTCAATAAACTACAAACCTCAGAATTTCACAGGATGTTGAAAGTGGAATAATAGCAGTACAACCATGTAATGCAGAAATGGCCTTAGATAGGTTTTGTACCACAGGGCAAAGGACATTTTTTTAAAAAAGATCTAGCTAAATGTGACTGTTAATTACTTTAGAATAAAAAGAAAGTAAGGACACACCAAGAGAATCTTTTCACGGGGGAATAACAGGACGCGTGAAGGTCTGCACGCAAACAAAACATATATTCAAGGGTTTAAAAGTTTTCTTTTTTTATAAAATAAGCTTATGAAGTAGGAGTGTCCTACTCTGAAACATAGTTATTCACAAACATCTCGTAAAGTCAGGAGTTGTAAACCTTTTTCAGCTTGAGAGTTAGAGTGTTCTATGAGAATTTCCCAGGGGGATCACATGTAACCACAAAAGGATATTCAGAGCCCAGATTAAAGCATTCATGTCCTACTGGTGGGTTTTCCATAAGCGTCTGGTTAGTCACTAAAACCTGGAATAGATTCACTGCCCTACTGGGAAGGGAGCCACCAGCTGCCACAGCACATACCTCAACAATAGAAGGAGGGGAAAGGGAGAAAACTTAGGTCATTTCCGCACTAGAGTGTTATAGAGCTATGATTCTACTTTCAACATCCTATGGAATCCTGGGGTTTGCAGTTTTGGGAGGGGCCACCTGGCCCCTCCCGAAACTGCAAACCCCAGGATTCCATAGGATATTGAAAGTGGAATCATAGCGCTATAACTGTCTAGTGCGGAAATGGCCTTAGGCCAGTCACTGTCAGCACAATACTTCATAGAGTCGTCACAATAGAATGGTTCAGTGCCTTCCATTTTTGAGCTCCTTGGAGAAGGCATCAGATGACGACAGTTGCCTTGGTCCATGTACACTAACTGAGTACGTGAGCCTGTTTTGCAATATATATAAAAAAAACTGTACAGTGAGTCAGAAGATTTTCAGTAGATTTCCACTCCCCATGTCTAAGCTGTGCTATGAAATATGAAACCAAGGGTTTGGGGTTGCTTGTTATCTGTCTGGCTTGCTTAATGGATGCTTAGACGCTGAACAATGCCGCAAGAATGAATGCTTCAAAGCAGGAATCTCCCTTTCAGGGTAAGTTGTGTCTGTGTCATGGTACTACCTTGGACACATCTACCCTCCTCTGCTTTAGGAAGCTAAGCAGTGTCAGGCCTGGTTATTACTTAAAAGGGAGACCACCAAGAAACACCACAGATTTCCAGGTAGGGCTGCAAAGGAATCTGCAAGGACAGTTGCAGCTGGTCAGAGTTGATGAAACTGATCTACAAGTCCCAGTGCCCTTACTCAGAATCATGCATCTCTCCTGTGTTCTTGTTCCTGACACCGGAGCATGGGTACTCTGTATACTTAACACAGGGCCAGTATATCCAAATACACTTAAGTCTGTTTAAATAACTGTATCTAAAATATCACAGCTAATTATGTGAACTTGTCCTGCATAAGGGTACTAGAATCATGTGATGGACAGGATGACCATTTTTGATAAGAGAGATTCGGCTAGTGTTCAGGCAAAATTATGAACAGCCTTGGAATCCTTGAGATTATTTTTCCCTGCCTTTTGAGATGAAGGAAAAAAATACGAGGCAGCAGTTGGACTGTGTGGGTGGGTGAAATAATAGCTGACAAGTCATTGGTAGCCAACAGACTTCTGATAAGCTGTGAAGTAGGGTGGAGGAACCATTCTGTGGTATTTGATTAAATATATGTTAGCCCTGTATATAACCTAAATTCTCTGTCTGTTTTGCTTATCAAAGAGTAATGTGAGTGACCTTGATTACAGGCTTGAAGTACCTGCACAGGAAGAAGAGTTAGTTTATATTCAGGGACACTATAACAGAACATATAAAAATATAAAGAAATGTTATGATTAGAAAATTAAGTTACAATCACGAAGCCATTTCTTGATAGTGGAAATTATTTCTCTTCCAAATATGCTTCAATTCTTGGACATAATTTCAGTCTCCTTCTTTGTTTGTCCTATACTGGTGGATTCAATTAGAAATCTTGGGTCATCTCAGAAGAACTGAGTGGGACTGGAGGTGAGTCAGGGAGTTTCTCTTCTTCATAGTTGGGATTGCAGATGGAAGAATATTTTGAAAATCTTTGAAAAAACATAGTTGAAAAATTGGTTTCAAAACTATCATGAAATTCTTATGAGGAGAGTTCCCTTGATGGACAAGAATTTTCATAGTTCATGACTTATTCCACATAAACATGCATTTTTAATTTTTTTTTTAATTTTTTGTGCATAAAATGGCATTTTTCGCACAGAAAACTGGATTTCCTACATGGAAACCAATTTTCCTACATAGAAAACACTATTGTCTGAACAGAAAAAGCTGGGGTTTTTTGTTTTTGTGGGTTTTTTTGTGCAAGAATGCCAAAAAAATTCCTTTTTTGTGTGTACAAAATCTTGTGAGGGGTTTTATGCAAAATAAACAGACTAAATCCCAAAATGCAAATGCTTTTTGAAAACTGTAGGGTTTTAGAAGACTTTCTCTGGAGCAAGGAGAAAAGATGGTGAAATTATTTGTTCTTATTATCAGCAACACATTTTACAAAGATTTACATGCCTATTTGGGATGCTTTGGGCAATTATGTAATACAGAAAGGGCAAGCTTTATGTCAGGATTGGCGAAGTGTAGCCTTGAGGTTCCACATGGCTTCCAAATGCTTTTTGTGATCTGTCCAGAGTCCTAGACCACTATATTATTATTATTATTATTATTATTATTATTATTATTATTATTATTATTATTATTATTTTTTTTTTTTTCTAGAAGAAGAAAAGAGTGGGAAATAGTCTTTTTTTGGAAGCCCAAAGGACTGACAATTCACTTTTAACCTAAGTTGCCAGCAATGGAAGTAAGATAAGGAAAAGGGGGTTAAGTGGGAGGATGAAAGAGAAACTAGGACATTTTAAAAGCAGATGGAAAGTGGGATGACAGAAGTTTAATTGGGGCTGTCCCTGAGAAATTGGAATAGTTGGAGAGCATGCACCTGTTTGAAGCCTTGGACTTACTGGGACTGTGTCTTAGAGTCAACTATTCTTGACTGGATTGCTGGGGTGCACTACTATTCCAAAACTGAGGATCAAACTTATCTTAAATTCATCTCAGGCCCTAAGAATATGGATTAAATTCATCTCAGGCCCTACCTACGGAACTCACTGCTCCCTTCCTCCTGCAAAATAACTGTGAATTACACTTCAGACAGAGATACACTGGAAGGGTCAAGGGGACCTTTTGTGTTTTCATAAGTAATGCCTCTTCCTCCTCCTCCTCCTCCTCCTCCTCCTCCTCTTCTTCTTCTTCTTCTTCTCTCCCCCCATTCTCATTTTTGACAGACCTGGGGCTGGATTGAACCTGTTTTAAGGATCTATCTAAGTCCTCCTCACATACCATCTGAACACAGTATTCAGTGGTGTGACTCTAACACTGTCATTTTCTTTGTTCCTCTGTACATGATTTTTATTTTTTGCCTGACGAGGAAAACTTTTAAAAACTTTGTTTTCAAAAGCTAGTACTGAGATTTGGATGCCCTAATAAAGATATCACCCCAGGGTGGACTTTAGGATATGTGTCCTGATTATTGTTGCTAATCTCAACTACAGTAGGCCCATTGAATCAGTAGTATTTACCTATATGTCAATTTACCATTCAAATATTGATTCAATGAGTTTACTCTGGTGGGGACTAGCCAATAGGATTCAGGGCTGTATAAGTTCTTTTCCCTTGCTTGGAAGTAAGCATGGAGGATTGGATCTGCATCAGCACCCTGATGTGGAAGATGTAACCCTCTGTCCCACTATTGTGTTCCTTATGCAGTCAAGAATCTGAATAGGTGGAAAAGCTCCCACTCATATCACTGGGAGTTTCCTCTCCTCCATAAGCAAATTTCAGGCACAGAAGGCAACAGTGCAGATTGGTATGTCAATGACTGGGTAAAAGGTTAAAATCCTCTTTTTGCCTTCCATGCTAGGGTCTCATTCTGGACTGAATTCCCCTAAATTTACCATTGAATAAGGAAAAAAGATCAGACCACATCAACAGATTATCTACTAAAGTTAATGTTTAATGTGACCCCTATTCTATCAGGGCTGCAGTTGAAGCAAAGTGCTGACAGAGCAGGAAACAAAGTGGTAATGTTTGATTTCTGGGAAATCTGGTTTGAGACATCCTTTGGCACTTTACAGATAAGGCTATTCCATGAGAGTTTGTTTGGATGTATAGTTTGTTTAAACATGTCATGCGGAATTTAAGATGGTGCAGTTTCATAAAAGGGCAGTACCTCATTAGATATAGGAGTTTTTAATCTGGCTGATGTGATTGTGACTATGCTTCAAGTTGATGTCAAAGTAGGAAAAAAAACAAATATTTCAAAGACAACAGGCCCATCTTCTCATCAGGTTCATTTCCCTGTATTTCTTCTGTTTCAAAATGAAGCACTGGCCTGCACCCTATTGCTTAGTCGCAGCCAGAGTAGACCCATTGAATCAGTTCTTGAATGGTAAAGCAATACATGGAGCCAGTCTGGCATAGTTGTTTGACACTTGGGCTAGGACTCCAAGTGACCAAGGTGAGAGGTGACATGATAGCTATCTTTAAATATCTAAAGGGATATTTCTTGTAGAAGATGGAGTTTTCTGCTGCTCCACAGACTAGAACATGAGCCAATGGATACAAATTACAAGAAAAGAGATTCTGCCTAAACATTAGGAAGAACATCTTGTCTATAAGAGCTGTTTGACAGTGGAACAAAGTGCCTCAGAAGGTGCTGGCACTCTGTTAAACAGGGGTTTGATGAACATCTTTCAGAAGTACTGAAGCTGTGTCTCCTACATGGCAGGGGGTTGGCAGATGGTTCTTGAGATCCTTTCCAACTTTGATATTCTATTATTCTATGAATTCCCATGTACCCATGGAAATCTACTGGGTGAATTTAATGAAATGAAATTCGATAGGGATAAATCCAAAATTCTACATTTAGGCCACAAAAAAGGTACAGATATAAGATGGGGGATGCTTGGCTCAGTAGTATGACATGTGAAAAAGATCTTCAGATTGTTGTTCATCATAAACTAAACATGAGCCAGCAGTGTGATGTTGCAGCAAAGAAGGCAAATGCTATCAGCCTGCATTAATAGAAGCACAGTTTCCAGGTTGAGGGAAGTAATAGTCCCAGTGTATTCTGTGCTGGACAGATCTAATCGGGAGGACCGTGTTTGGTTCGGGTGCTTCATTTTAAGAAGGATATAAACAAGTTGGAATGGGTTCAGAGAAGGGCAACAAGGATGTTAAGAGGCATGGAGAAAAAAAAATGTAAGGAGAAGCTAAAGGAACTCGGCATGTTCAGCTTGGTGAAGAAAAGACTGAGGTGTGCCATGTTTGCACTCTTTAAATATCTCAAGGGTTGCCACAAAAAGGAGGATGCAAGTTTGTTCTCCGCTGCCTCTGAAGATAAAACTGGGTTGAATGGTTTTAAGTAACAGGAGGGTAATTTAGAATATACTTCTTGACAGCAAAAGCAATTCAACAATGGAATCCTTTGCCTAGAAGGGTGATGGGATCTCCTTCTCTGGATGTCTTCAAAAAGAGGCTGGACAGTTACCTGCTTGGGATGCTCTAGTTAGAAATCTTGCACTGATTCAGGAAGCTGGACCTGATGGCCTGTAGGGCCCCTTCCATCTATATGATTCTATGGCCTTCAGCAAGTGATATTCTTTCAGGCTTAGATGAAACCAATGGCAAACTTCCTCTGAATAAATCTTTCCAAGAAATCTCTGTGTTAGGACCCACGTAAGTGAGAGTCAACCGGAAGGCCCAGAAAAACAACCACAAAATTGACGTATAAGGAAATTTCATTGATTCTATGGTTCTACTGTAATTGGGCCTAATTGGGCTTTAGCACCAAAGCTGTTGAGCAAAAGCAAGCATTCTCATATCCCATTCTTCTGGCTAACTTCTTCCTGTGCTTTGGCAGACGGTGCTAGCAGATTGGTCATGCAAATAAACATTCTTGTTACTTGTGTAAACAAGGATGTTTTCATACATTTGCAGAATGAAAATGTTAATAAGCATCATCAACATTTCTTGCTTGGACCGGCTTGGAGGTTATGAGCGGCATTGATACAAGGCCAGGAAAACCAGAGGCAGCAAAAGCCGAAAGCAGTTAGCAATCAGTAATGGATGATCGAGGAGCAGTAAATAATTAAAGAGAATTCCAACGAATGCAGAGAGACACACAGAGCATTCAGAATGCTAGCAGATGACAGACAGCTGAATACAGACAAATGAATCGTAATTATGACTTTGACAAGCTTTTATGGCATAAGACTTACTCTTTGTTCCTGATAAAATATGATAAGTAAAGAGGGGTTTGGTTTTTTTAACTTTTTTTTTAAAAAAAGTCAGGAGGCAAGCCATTCTGTGCCATTAATGAGTGATGGGAATAGAAAGGGAAATGTTAAAAAAGACAAATCAGTATGTTTAACAATAGCCCAGTTGTACAAGCTTGTGTGCTTCACAAAATGTGAGTACTGAGACAGTGGGAGGAAATAAAAGAGCCTGAAAGTTCTTTCTTAAGCGACTTGCTTTTGTGGCTTCTTTATTCACAGTTCTCTAAAGCTTTCTTCCCTAGCCACAACCAAAAATTGCAGAGTGTTCAAATAAGTATGTTATTGGTTAAAGCTTTGCTGATCTAAAAACCTAGATGAGCACAAAAAGGACTCTGCTTTTCATTCCTCAAATGTCTATGCATATGAGAAATTATGATTCACAGTTCCCATCCAAACCAAGGAAATTTACTTCAAATTTGAACATATAAAAATGGTATGATCTGCAGAACTTCAGGGTAGAAACTTCAGGACTTTGGAGTAGAAATTTGAGTGGCATTGCATAAACTCAGACCATAAAAATAATTATAAACAAAAGGAACAAAAGAAAAATAGACATCAATGTTTAGAAAATAGACTTTTGTTTTGTTAAAAAAAAAAATTAGATGCAAATGTTGAGCACACCAACCCATATAGCTTCAGAACAAGAAGGCATACTGAAAGTTTAACTCCCAGAACCCCTCAGTCAGCAGTTCCAGGATTGTAAGGTTTTTGTTTTTTTTCTTATAAAGTGATTAGAAGTAAATTATTTTCTGCAAAGACACAAGGAAGAAAATAATTACTTATAAAAACATTGCATGACAGTAATTAACTACTATTTTGATATTTGGACTGTAACTGCAATGGGCTATATTTAAAACTGTAAAACTGTAAATGAAAGTAATTATTTAATTGTCCCAATGCAGTCACTCTTGTCAGGTTACTCAGACTGAAAAACAAATGTGAAACTGAATGGTTTTAAGTAAATCCAAAAAATGCTAAGCTGTAATGGATCCTTGCTTTGACTGGTTCAGAGTGACTCAGCAAGACAGCCAAGGCAAATGGAGATGAAAACATAAAACCAGTTACTTAAAGGATATATATATATATATATATATATATACACACATACACATACATACATAAACCAGTTACTGGAAGGATGTAAAACATTCCACCAGAATGACCTGTTCTCTAATACATACTTTCTTGGATCAAGGCAGACAAAGTTTGAAAGAAAAAAAATGGAAATATAACTTTCTTTAAGCTCATCCTGAGCTCACCAGAAGACTTTGGAAAGGTTTTACAAATGTGTTTCTATGTTAGATGGGTCTTCTCACTATTCTGAAGAATTGGTAAAATCCTGTATCACTGTGCTTATAAAGAAAAAAGAATGCAATATGGGAATAAATGTGACTCATTTCAATGTCAAAGTATTCTTTATATAACATCAAGATGAATATTAGCCTCATACTTTTCAACTGTGCTCCTCCCCTACCCGCAGTACTGAGCTCACACCTCATTAAATTAGCTCTCTTCTATCTTTCTGCTGTCAGAGATAAGTTTCCTGAATGGGTGCTGAATGTTTCAGTAGCTTTGCACATCTGCATTTACTTTTGCAAAACCATCAACTCTCCTAATCATCTGACAATAATGAAATCACTGGTTTCACTTTATGTGACTTAAGAATTCAGGATTTACCACACCCCTTCTCTTAACTAACTTGAAAAGCCTGACCTGCTTGAACATATTTGTTCTATATTTTATTGTATACACCTCTTCTGTAACTATATAAAATGTAAAAACCATTTACTGTTTTTTTAATGATCTTTATTGCATACACACATTTGTACAAGGTATACCTAAACATATACAAAATAAGAAATGGGAAGCGCTGCATGAAAATGAATTGTCGAAGTAAGAATCAAATATATCCATAGTTCCCGTCTGCCATTATTAATCGTTTCAAATTTAAACAATGTCACATTAAATTGTATTGTATTATATATATTAAACTATAAGTTTGTTTATATCATAAAATAAATAAGAATAAGTACCACTTGTCTATGTTTTATGAAAGTTCTATTAATAAACACATACACACACACACACATATATATATATCAAGAAAAATAACGACCTCTTACATTCCTTCCTTAGCAGACTTTTGGGTGTGCTGTCAATATTTATATTAAGAAGCTTCTATATCAACTCATTCAGCTCCTGGCCTAGTAACTCCAGAGTCTTTTGGTCGGTCTAGAGATAGACTTACATTTCAATTCAATTGGGAAGCCCATCCCTTAATATTGTCGTTCTGACAGATACCTGAAAATATTATCAGACTTAATTTCATGAGTTAAGAACCATTTACTCTTAATATAAAGCGGTGTAAGAAGATGGTGTATACACCAAGGACAAGGTTACAGATGTTCAAAGCCAGCCAAACACTTTAAGAATATATGAAAAGCGAAAGCTCTGATATCTACAGCACAAAAAGAATTAGTGTTTCTGAAGCAGTTCATCTGAATCTGGAGTATACAGAAAGAGAGAAGGATTCATGTGGCAAATGCCTGGCAGTATAAAATTTACAGACCGCAGTCTACTAAAATACCTGAAAAATGCTAAATGTGTCTGGGCAAAAGGAAAATAACATCTTTATCAACACCATTTAATCTTCTATTGAATGCTCACATTTGTTGTTGTTGTTTACTATTAACTATTGGGTTGCTATCCTTCTTAAGCACTACTGGCAAAATGGAAGGACTGTAGCAAAATCTAGCTATTATTGCCAGCTGATCACAGAACAAAATAAAGTCCTAGCCCAAGGATGGGTGCCTATGGGCTATCTGTATATTTTGGACTAATCATAAAATTTTATGATATAATAATCTAATCATAAAATTTTATGATTAGCAGTGCTGGATGAGTCTTTTGGGAGTTCAAGTCCAAGATATTTGGAGAGCAAGAGGTTCCTCAGCCCTTGGCCCTTCTCCTGACCTGAATCAGTCAGCAAATGAAACATCTTATGATATGAAGCTGATGAATTTGATCGCCTGACAATGATGTCAGTTTTCTGGCAAAGGTAAAACTGGAAGATTTTCCAGTGCTTTCAATAATGTTATTTGGTTTAGCACATTTAAATGTCATTTTCAAACAGGTTTGTGGCTTTATGTGGTAATTATTTTAACAGGATATTCATAAAAATGTAAAGAGATACATTTCATATATCAAAAATGACTACTCCTGTATGAACACTATTTTTTTAGGACACATGCCAAAAACAGCTGTACCTGATATATCGTATATCAACAGTTCAACTTTCTTTTGATGAAGTATAACTATAATACTTTCAGCTTCATTCACTCTCTGCACTATGTATCAGTTCCATATCGAGAAAATCTGATTCAGTACAACTATAGACTATTTTATTTCAGTAGAGGATTGATTGTGGTACAACATTTCTGACAACTACGGAATAAATGTGTATGTATGTGCATGTCTATGTCTGTGCACGTATATGTATGTGTGTGTGTATTTCCATGGACATTTTTACGTACCATACATATATATGAGATGTGTAAAATTTTCCATGGAAATATATAGCATCATTTCCCCCACATCTTTGTCACCTGATATTAGTTACAGATCAAGTTCTTTTCAATGTCACAGGAGCAGAGATTAATAAAAATTTAGCAACATAACACACACATGCAACTTATAGAAAGATAACTTAGTATTACATTGTGTGATGTGCATTTGAATTTAAACTCTTCATTCTAAATGCTCCTATTTTGAATCTTGCCACATTATGATCAAATCAATTTTCAGGTATGTGATACAAAACCTGCAATTTTCTTCTAAAAATTCTCTCATTTTGCATTGTCAGAGTGGATAAACTGGTTGTTATACTTGAACTCTTTGTTGTTGTGTGCCTCTGAGTCATTTCCAAGCTATGGTGACCCTAAGGCAAAGTTGTCACAAGCCATTTCTGCACCTTACCTTGCTTTGTTGTCATCCGTACATCATCTCGGCAGCATGTTCGCCAGGATGAGAACATGTCCCCAACGCTCCTCTCCACATCCTGCCAGCTGCCTGTGAAAGGAAGCGCAAGGGACATGCTCCTTCCTTCTGCAGTGCAGCTGGCCTTCCCATGCTGCAGTGGGGAAGGAAGCGCGTTGATCATGCTTCCAGCCCTTCTGCATAACTGGTGGCAACAGAAGCCTCACATGATCGGGGGCATTGATGGAGTTTTTCCACCAATGATATACCCTGCGATTGCACCAGCTGGAGATACAAGAAGGCAGAATTGCAACAACATCATGTGGAAGCATCATTGCAGTCCTGCTCCTCTCATGTCCCCATGCCAGGACACCAGGACAACACAATCCAGTGTTTTCTTAGCAAATCTGTTTAGGGGAGTTTGCCTTTGCCTTTTTCTGAGGCTACAAAAGTGTGACTTGGCCAAGGTCACCTAGTGGAATTCCACGACAGAGTAGGGATTCAAACCCTGGTCATCAATTATAGTCACATGCTAAAACCACGCTGGCTCTCTAATACAATATGACATTTCCTTAAATGTTTTTAGATTGGCTTTGGTAGAATTCAGGTTCACATGTGAGGATGCATAGCCCAGCCCAACCAGAAATGTGATAGTTTTCTACCAGACAGCATCATAATGATAGACTTATTCTGAGAATTTTGTATCATATTTATCCATATGTAAAAACAGTGGCATCTGTTCAGTCAATATTGTTTGGTACAATTCACTGTTTACATTTTGTTCACTTTTCAAGAAAAGCATGCCATAATGATCTATTTAAAGTTTATCAGCACAGTCCCATGAAAGTTAAATCACCAAGTGGATTTCATTGTGTGAGGTGGAGCTCCCTAGTAAACATTTTTAGAACTGCAGATTAAGACTAAAGATCTTGGGATTGTACCAAATAATATCTTTGCTCTAGAGGAAAGTGCTATTTCTCATGTGAGATAAGACCTCCATTTATTTCCAGTCCCTTTACCATTTGCAATTCTGTTCCATATTTAGAGATGTAAGAGGAATTTGTTTGTTTTTTAAAAAGTGAACTTGTCCAATTTCATGCCTTTATACCATATATGAACCAAAACTCAATTATCTTTCAAAATTCTTTTCTAAAATTTGTCATCACGTTCTCCAATAAAATATGAATTTAAAAAGAGGTGTATCTCTCTCTCTGTGTATGTGTGCATTAGGGAAAATAACATCAAAAAGCTTTATCCTCAGAAAATTACTTGCAAAAATGTGCATATTAGACAATAGTAATGCATAAAAAACAGGCATGCATTACAAGGAATATACACAAAAATTACCTCAGGAAAAAAAGCCTGCTTTTGGCAACTGAAATGGTAAGCCATTTCTGAAATGGTAAGCTGTTTCAGTACTACATTGTTATGGTGCTATTATTCCACTTTCAACATCCTATGGAATCTGGGGGTTTGCAGTTTAGGGAGGGGCATTTAGAATTCTCAGCCAGAGAGCGCTTTGGCCTCAGTAAAATACAAACCCCAGAATTCCATAGGATGTTGAAAATGGAATAATAGCACTATAACAATGTAGTGTGGAAATGGCCATAGAGAACAGGGCTTCTCACCAGCTTGGTGGCGTATTTTTCATAGGGATACACTTTTATTTGTGTTTTAAATTTATTTAAATTAGGCTTGCATGTTCAGGGGTAAGACCTGCTACATACAAATAACACCCAGACACCTACAAGATCGAGAGAGTTCAAACCATGGTTTAAACTCTCTGGCTGTTGCTTTCCACTTCTCTGCCAAGGCACACAGGGACACACAGGCCCCTGGGAGAAAGAATCTAGCAAGCACTCTGCTCCCACCCCAATGCTGCAATGACATTGTGAGGGTAAACTTCTACAGCATTCTTCATTCATGTATCTAACTGATATCCCACTTTTTTTCTCATGGGAAGAGGCTTATGCATTAAATTGTTAAAACCATATGTTAAAATCATTTATCTAAAACAATCTTTAATATAAAATTTAAAAAAGCATTAAGCAAAAACCCACTGAAAAACATTAATTTAGAACAGTTAACAGTCTCCTACCTCCTACCTGTCTCCTACCTTGGAGGTTTTTAAGCAGAGGCTTGATGGCCATCTGTCGGGAGTGCTTTGAGGGTGTTCCTGCATGACAGGGAGTTGGACTGGATGGCCCGTGTGGTCTCTTCCAACTCTACATTTCTATGATTCTATGATTCTATAAAACACATTTTAATTCAATTCTTTTTTTTTAAAAAAAAAGGTTGATCTTGTTTTGTGTTTTACTTTTTTTTAGTTAATATAAATATGAGCTAGTTTGATGTTTCTCTTTGAAAGAAAAGTAATACATAAACTTGAAAAATAATGCAAATACACACAAATTGTCATCATATGGATTGGAAAAATCAGTTTTAAAAAAATAAAAGATTGGATTGATTGGAACTTCAGCTTGGAGTTAACAATGAAAAACTGAGAGCAGCTGAAAGTGACAAAATTTATCCTAGCCACATTGCATTACCTCAGCCATTTCCAGAGGAAAATTTATACTGGCTATAGTCTGGAGTGTTCTCCACCACAAGGACAATTTTCAGGGCACAGTGAAGTTTACCACTCTTGTAGAAACAGAAGGGTTTTCTTTTCCCCTAAAGGCACTATTGACTGTAACTTTTGGTGTAGGTCCAAGAGCCCAGTCTCAGAAATAGACCTGTTGATGCTTATCACAACATTGCTCTATGCCACATGTGTGAAACACAAGACTTAGGGGCCAAATCTGACCCCCCAGACCATTTCATCTGGACCTTGCACTTCTCTTGCACCTGTGGCAGTCCCCCCACCTGGTGAACCCAATCTCCACATTGCGGGTTCCCAGCTGCCAGTATTCTGAAGAGGGGTGCAGCAGCCAGCACTTGTGATCTAATTCTACTGCTGATGGCTCCTCTGTCCAAGTCTCGCCATCAGAGCGTTGTCGCAGGTTACCATGACAATGCTCCATGTGGCTCACAAGAGTTCGACAGAGGAGCAGTCAAAAGTAGAAGTAGATCACAAGTCCTGGCTGCTGGGCCCCTCTTCATAATACCAGCAGCCAGGGGCTCACAATGTGGGAATTGGGCTTACCAGGTACAGAGAGGGGCAGGGAGGCAGAAAGAACCATGGTGGGGGGTGCAGAAAGAGGCACAGGGGAGTGGGGAGAAGAAAGAGGCACAGATGATATTTGTCTGATGATTTCTGTTTTCAAAGCTCATTTTTTCAATAAATTGTACTATAGTTGTACACTTGAATATCTGCCTGCCATTATTTTCCTAGGCTTCTAGTTTCAGAGCTAGTTATTACTAAAACCAGTAATAATCAAACACAGAGGCAATTATTTAGTATGATAAAATAGCAGGTATATTTATATAGTCTTATAGATATAACCGGCCCTTTGAGGGCAACCATAATGCTGATGCGGCCCAAGATGAAATTGAGTTTGACACCCCTACTCTATGCCATTCAATTAATTTTGTCAGGACTTCAGATAATATTATTCTCCACTAGTTGGCTAGAATTGTTTTTTTCTACCACTTCTACTCCTCCTCCTCCTCCTCCTCCTCCTCCTCCGGAAAATCTGTCTTAAAAAAAACCTGTAGGTTTTTTAGGTATCAATAATATAGCTGGAATTTTAGCAAAAAAACAAAAACCACACACACACACATTTTTGATACCACGTGTGGAAATATCTTTTTAAAAGAACATTGACATTTTCACAATCCTTGAAAATCTTTCTCAGTAGTCGGCATTCACTTGATTTCAAGAAGAATTCAGAAAAATGCCTACTTACATAAACATTCTTTTTGATGATGCTGTCAGTCTGTATGCTGTTGAAATCACATTTGAATTAATAAAACTCAATTGGTATAATAGTAAATTACCTATGTATTTGGCAGTATTTTACTTTATGAAGAATGTTCTTGCACATTTCTAATGGCTAAAAGTTTACAGCAGTTTTATTTGAGGAATGTATGCCCAGCTGTTCTGATCAATATCTCTTTATTCTGGAAAAGAAGATAGAGGAAAGGGTGAGGGCCAGAGGGAGTAGAGGAAGGAAGCAGCTTTTAAAAAAACAAACAAATAAAGAACACTGAGATACTGGAAATTTTACAGATCTTGTCTGTTCTTGGAAGCTAAGCAAGGCCAACCCAGGTAGTACCTGAATGAGAGACAGCCAACAAATAATATGTGCTTTAGGCTGTTTTTCAGAGGAAGGCATTGGAAAAACCACTTCTAATCATTCCTTGTTTAGGGAAACTCTGTAGAAATTCATGGGGTCACCAAAAGTTGACAGGTGACTTGAAGGTGTGTGTGTGTGTGTGTGTGTGCACGCATGCGTGCACACATACACACAATAATCCTTCAATTTCAACCCTCTGTAGTCCATCCACTTATTTCTTCATCTTGAATATTCCTCACAGCGCACATTAGTTTCAGCCGACCTTGAGAGAACATGTTTGTTCAGGTCAGCCACAACATACTACTCTGTAAGAATAAAAAAAGTTTGCCTCTCACCGTTGATTTCACATGCACCACATAGCCTATATTTTCAGTCAGAGCATTCTGAACATACCCTTCAGATTTGATGAAAGTTCTTCCAGCCATTTTTATGTGATATACTAACAAACAGGAAAAAAGTTTATTTATATTGATATTTCATTGAAGCATATCAAGTAGTAGCAAATATTCAGATTGCAGGCTTAAATCATATACATATCTATGGTACAATACAGATCCACTCCATATCGTGTCTTGAGACTTGGAATTGGGATTGGAATTGAATGATTTGGCTTTATCAGACCCAAACAGTGAAAACTGGTGGTTTTCAGGTCAGCGGATTAGTGAATCTACTCTTAACTCTGGATGAGTTGTTCCAGAAGGTGAACATGATCCCCTTAAAAGATTCAATTTCTTTGATGGTGTGTATAACATTCAGATCAGAATGTGGAATGACTTTATCACTTTACTAACATGGAGGTCACCAGCCACTACTGGACCCAATCTATAAGTCCATCCAAACTGGCCAAATGTGTCAGGATGCGCTGTTTATCACTTTTATTTTTTTAAAGAGCCAAATGATGGTCCCTTTTTCCTGGTGTATTTCCTGGGAATTCCCATCAGTTATTGCAACCTTCTACTCTTTAATTGAATGGAACACTTGTTCCTTGCTGATATATTTTGAATTCCAAATATCTATTGTGGCAATTAATTTCATTCTGAGACAGTGCCTTATAATGTGGGTGTTAACTCATCATGGATTTGTAGCCTACACACTTTCCCATTTCATTTCCCTCATTGCCCAGTACATCTTCAGGGAAACTGATCACCTTTCCTTAGAAAAATCTCTTTTTTAAAAAATTCCTTTTTTCACAAAATATTTTGCTCTGTTTCTATAATGTGCTATGAAAGTGTTGTTGTTGTTGTTGTTGTTGTTGTTGTTGTTGTTGTTGTGTGTGTGTTTTCTCCTCACTGTGATATCACCCAGGCTCTCTGCATAAAATGAGGCATTACAGGAAAGTGGGAGAAAGAGGGAATATGTGTATGGGTAATCTTGCCAAGGGAAAACATGGCAATGCCATCATAGTTGCTTCTAGCAATTAGTGCAGTAACACCGTAGTTCTGAAGGGAGTTAAAAATTTTATAAAAGTTTATAGTAATGGTGCTAATGTTCTAGTGAAATTTAAAGAATTAAAATTTGCAAGGAGGCATGGGGAGAGAGAAGACCACATGAGGACTGCAGCACATCTGGAAAGACATCTGGAGGCAAAATGGGGAGGGGTGTGAAGGGGTTCAACACACCCACATCTAATATTACAACCCACATCATAAGCAAGACACCCACAAATGAACCAACAGTTGTTGCCTTTCTACTAATTTTTTTTTCTAAAGTCAAGAGAACATTTGGACAGAGAAGTGACATGAAATGGTACAGCATCATGTGGCACCAATTGCCAGTCTGATGAGCCTAAGAAGGATGATACAAACATAAATACCTCTTTTGGCTTTCTGGTAATTGGAGGCAATTATCAGAGGTTTTGATAACTGGAGGCAATTGTGTTTCTCCTCTCCTTTTTGCTTTCCCTTGCTTCTCGAACACACACACTGGCAAACAGTGTAAGCTCTCCTGATGACTCCAACTGCAACTACTTATTTACATGTGTCCAGGAAGACTTCAGATTGGAATACATGTTTAACAAGGCAAGTCAAGGTGATAACAGAAGAACAAACACAGAGAGACAGCTGCAGGAAATCATGACCTTAACATTACTTTCCCTATTTCATCTCATGCTTGTATGGGAAGGACATGCCTGTGGTTTTGTTTGTTTGTCTTAAGGAGAAAGGAAGCTGTAAGCAGAAGCTGTAAGCAGAAAAAGCATTGGCACACCCTGGACGTGGTTCAGATTTACACATGGATTGATGTGAATTCTTTTCCTTTGCCAAAATGCCTCATAAGTGTTGGAAATGCATGGATTTTTAGAGAACAGAGGAACTTGGTGAGAGTATCAACACATTTGCATCCTCAGATTCTGAGAAACTGCCAAGAGTGAATCTCACATATGATTGGCTATGGTTCAATCAAAAGCTACTCCTCCTTCCAAAAAAGAAGAGGAAAGAAGGAAGAGTCTGTCAACTAAAATAAATTGCAGCACCTAATGGGATGAAGTGAGCTGCTACTGGATGATATCATAGTAACTCTCTCATTAAAATACACTAGACAAGAAAAGAGAAAAAAAAAAGACAGTTCTTTAAAGGGAAACAGAGAACAAGAGATCCGATATATTTCAGTGACTCTCCTGATGATTTCTAGCCAAGGAACCAAGCACAACACTTAATTCTTTTCCCTGAATAAGTTCTTAGCCATAAAAGTGTGCATTTGAGAAAAACCACTTTAACTGATGAGATCTAAACATGCTTCTTGCTTGTTATTGAACCCAGTGTCAGAGGATAAGAAAGATTTGACCTCTTCTTAAATATACACTAAGTTGCAACCCATTAATCTCTTCCAGATTGGTCTTAGTGTGAACTATTTTGATATAGCTCCTTGTGTTTTGCCAGTATTTTTTTTCCTCCCTCTGCTTCATATTGGGGAAAGGGGGCACTGTGTGTAGCAATTTCTCAGACCTACATGAGGGCTGTTCCAAAGTTGTTGTTTTTTTAAACAAACAAACAAACCTGGGATACATCTTACTGAGGTGGTTCTATGTTTTGAAAGCTTATTCTGATTGTTTTGTTTTGTTTTTTAGAATTCTTATTACAGTGCAAAAGCATTGTTTCACTAATCCACTGGTGCACTGCAACTCTTAAAAAAAATTAAAAATAGAGAAAGGAGGGTAGAGAAGGCTACTTTATTATTCTGACATGTCTCAGAATTAAAAAGAAACCCACTTAGCGTGAGAATAAAATGTTGCAGCTGGTGCAGGGAATTGCCAGAAAATAATCTGGAACAACAGAAAAATCCTTTGGATTTTTATTTTAAATGACCTGAAAATTACAGCAGCAAATATCATAATCTCTTGACAACATCTGGAGGAGTCCTTTCCTTTTGCATGGGAGCTATTTAGAATTAAGTAACTCCTATTTGCATCATTGCTGTGTGCCTTGAATCATTTCTAACTTATGGTGACCCTAAAGTGATCCTATCATGAGGGTTTCTTGGCAAAATTTGTTTAGAGGGGGTTTCTCTGTGCCTTCCCAAGAAGCTGAGAAAGTATGACTTGCCCAATGGGTTTCCATGGCTGAATGCATATTAGAACCCTGGTTTCCAGTGGTGTAGTCCAACACCCAGATGACTACACCATGCTGGCTCTCTATCCTAAAAGCACCAGATTGTGTCTAAACTTGGAAGTTAGGCAGGGTCAGCCCTGGATAGTACTTGGATGGGAGACTGCCGACAAATACTGGGTACTGTAGGCTAAATTTCAGAGGAAATAGTTGACAAACCACCTCTGAGTAGTCCTTATCTAAGAAAAATCGACAAAATTCACAGTCACCATAAGTTGACAGGTTACTCAAAGACACATGCACACACCTATTTGCACCAGGGATGTGAATATATTTGTTGTTGTCATTGTGTTTCCTAAAATCCTAACCCCACTGGGTTGCATACAATTTTCTTTCATTTCTATCTAGAAATTCATGCACATTTTGTACACAATTTTACTAAAGTACACATTTTCATATATATATCCCATTGAGAAAAGCGTATTTGTGCTTATATTTTAAATATACCTTGATTTAGTTGGAACTTTATTCAGATTTAAACATGGCTTTGTGTGCACATTTTTCTTTGCCAAAATGCATAAAAAATCATTGTGAGCGTACAGGTTTCTAAAGCATGGCATGCTTCATCCTGTTGCCAATTTTTTTCTATTCCAAATTTGCATAGCCCCACTCCTTTTATTTTCACATGTCTGTCTTTCCTCGCTCTTCTCCAGCAAGCTACAAGATGGAAAACTGGTGGATAGGTAGAGAAAAAGGTGTGTACAAGTTTGTTTCCTTGAAGGTGTTGGGGTAGATTAAGGAACGGAAAAGTCCTTTAATTGCTTGCTGCTAAATGGGTTACATCAGTGAAACAAGAGTGTACCTGTGGCAAACAGAATTGTCAGAAAGGGTGGGGGGAGGAGAGAATGAATTCTTATTTCCACCAGAATGTTACTGCTGATTAATGATGAATAGTTTCCCCTGAGGAAGAATGCAGATTTTTGAAATGCATCCAGAAATCTCATAACCAATCTGTTAATAAACCTTCTTGTATGTATTGGCTGTGCCTTTTCTTCACGGATCGGTTATGTGTTGTGGCCCTTCTGTTGGAACCTTGAGAGGTTAAAGGCTACTATAGTTGCTGCTACAATTGATTAAAGGAGGAAAGCATACCATGTGTGAAGTTTATACACATACACACATCCCTAATGTTTTCACTGTCCACTTCTAATTTTTAATTCCAACTCCAACACCTTTGTAAAGAAAAGCATGCATAAATTCATCTATCTAAACAATTACAAGAAGAAGTCAGTTAAAAAAGTGGACTATCTGTTAATATAGAATGAGGACTTATGCTTCTCAGTTTTCTTAGGAGTTTCAAATGAGCTGAACACTTGATTTACAAGCCTGTCCTATGCATATTGGTTGGTAAACCCCATGGGAAATAAATCCCATGGAACTAAAATGGGACCCACTTCCAACTAAGTGTGCATAGAATTGCATTCTAGTGGATGGAATTTAGGTAAATTTTCTCAGAAGGAAGTAGCACAGTGTTCAATGGGGCTTACTCACAGGTAAAACTGTATAGACTTGTAATCCTAATGAATAATAACTGTATTAGTTGTTACCCTGTTAACTGGGGGTCCCAGGAGGGACACCTAAATACCAAAAAAAAAAAAACCCACACTTTGGGGGAAATTAGCTTAGAGCACTGCTGGCAAAACAAGAGGCAGGGTAGCGCAGCAGGATCTTGTAACCCAGTGTTTACGGGGTCAGGCCAAGTCAAGGAGCAAACCGTGTTGAAAATTAAATGAATGATCTTTATTAAATACAGGCACACAATGTAAGCAACACACGCACACAGATAACTAAGGAAAATAAAAGTTTGAGTTGGATAGTAGGATTTTTGAGAGGGATAGTTGATTTGGGTGATACGGAACCTGTTCCTGGAGCCTGGAAAGCAGATAGACAGCGATGCTGGGGTGCGATGTAGCTCAGTACGTGGGGCTGAGGGAAAGCTCACCGGGCAAAGCAGCAGCAAGACAGTCTAGAACTCGGGAGCGATCCGAGCAAGGTCTCGAAATCAGGGGTTTTTATAGGGAGAAATGTGACTGCAGGCTGTGCCACACTTGGGGAAAACAATGCGATTTAGGAGCGGGAAAAAGCTTTGGAAAGGTCATAACTTAGCATGATTAAGTCCGAATTGACAAAGAGTTAGCCTGTAGGCAAATGCTCAGTACTTGGCAGTTGACTATTCAGCTTGCTAGGTTGCCTGCTTGGGGCAGGGAGTCCTTTTGTAAACAGCGTGCATACATAATGAAGGCGTTTGCAGTGAGGTCTCCTAAAGCAAGGATCTGGCTATTTTTGGCCTGCCTGGGAGGAGAATGGAATGTTCAGCAATTAGTGGCCGAGCCTAGCTCTGTGCTTCTCCGGGGGCCTCACAAACACGTAGAGAAGGATGGTGGAAGAGAACCAAATTATTGATATCAAAATGATATCTTGGGGTATCTCCAAGTAGGCCTAGTAACTGCAGTAACATAGTAGAAGCACCGAGAGGAATTAGAGATTCTGTTTTTAAAATATTTTGGATGATCAGGTATTATTATGGTTATTTATTTGCAGTCCACTCAAGTATATGCAGAGACTCATTGGCATCAAGTGGTCATCATTTACAGACCCAAAACAAATCCTATTATTTTCCCTACTTACAGAATGAAATAGCACTTCTGTGACTGATTTGGTTTGGTGTAAGAGTGGAAGGATTATTCTGTTTTCCAGTCTTGTGTTAACTGGCTTTAAAGTCTTTCTTTCTCCCCCCTCCCTTATATGGAATAGATGTGCAATTCCATGCCCTGTCCAATTATACCCACTGAGTGGTATGAGCACTTAATGAAAAGGGCTGTGGATTGAGAAAAGGCTTGCACTTAGTGACAGAGCAGATTCTTTATTTGCAAAGAATTGCTTTTTAATTCCTAATATCTCCAGGTAGGGCTTGGAAAAGGCTGTTTTCTGAAACTGTTAAAGAGTTGCTGACGGTCTCCATAGATGCTACTGAGATGGACAGGCAATTTGATTTAAGGTATATCTCCACAGCACTGTTTATCCTTTTGATACCCCTTTCACTATCATGACTTCTAGGCAATCCTGAGATTTATAGTTTAGTGAAATATAATTCTCTGCAACCGAGTGGTAGTGCCTTTGGCTAAGGCGTTTGACCTTGCAGTTGTTTTGGATTTTAGCTCCCAGATCCTTTCAAAGTACACATAGCCAAGGAATCCCGTGTCATGGCCGTGTGCTCTAGGGGTGGTGGTCCTATCAGTTGAGCAAATATAGAGAGGAAGATATCCCAACTAGAAATTTCATTTAGTTTCTTCTCTGGCTGCCGATATATTCAGCACAACCTTATGTATATGTACTCAGAAGAAATGTTCCATTATTTCCTGAAGAGATTTACTCCAAAAAAAATGTGACTAGTATTACAGCCTTACTTAATTGGTATTTCCCATCTGCTTTCTAAATATCTCCATAAGCTAGAATGACTAAAAAACTGGTTATATTAATAAAATGAAAACAGGAATTCTTTTGAAGTTAAATGAATTGCCCATAAACACATAAAATCATAGAGCTGGAAGGGGCCCAATAGGCCATCACGTCTAAACCCCTGCTCAATGCAGGATATCCAGCTAGAGTATCCCCAGCAGGTAGCTATCTAACCTTTTTTGGAAGATTTCCAAAGGAGACTCCATCACCTCTTTAGACAATTGGTTGCATTGTTGAACTGTCAGTCAAGAAGTTCTTTCTAAAGTTCAATCAAAATTTACCCTCTTGTAACTTAAAACCATTAGATCTGGTCCTTCCCTCTGAGGCAGGAGATACCTGTCCTACCCACTCTGTGACAAACATTTAAGTATTTAAAGAAAACAGTCATATTACTCCTCAGTCTTCACCAATCTGAAAATGCCCCCCCAACCTTTCCTCATATGTTTTGTTCTCTATACCTCTTGTCATCCTTTTTGCCCTTCCTTGAACTCACTCCAATGTGTCTATATCCATCTTAAAATGGTGAACATGGTACTCCAGATGAGACATGACTAGCATAAAATATAATGGAATAATAACTTTCCTTGTCTTGAAAACTTTGGTTCTACACACTACTGGATTATGTTCAATTTATGTTCAACCATAATCCCCAGGACCTTTTCATATGCTAAGCCAAATATCTCTCATCCTATCAGTGTGTCTTTAATTTTTGTGGCCTAAATGTAGAATTTTGCATTTGTCTCTGTTGAATTATACTCTGTTAGTTTCAGCCAAATTTTCTACTTTATCAAGGTCCTTTTGAATTATGTCCCTATCTTCCAAAGTGTTATCTACCCTTTCCATGAAGGATTAACTTCTACATTTGAAAAATGTATAGGATTGATCTAGAAAAGACTCACATGAGACGATTAAATAATTTCTTAATTGATCACCTCAATCAGGAATGGGGGAACAGATGATCTTCCATATAGGGTTACCAGATCTTGGAGCCTCCAGTTTTTGCAGGTCCTCTCCAAGTGATAAACAAGGGTCTAAATGTTCCAGTTTTGGTGGATTCAGTTCTAGATATGGCAAAAGGGCTGTGTACAAATCTAAGCTCAGCTAGTAGAACAAGTCAGTCCTTCTTCCATCCTAAACATTGTGGGGTCAGGACTCACCCTCTGCTCTGCTTTGTACCCATCTTCTACCTAAAAATGTGTGTGTATGTGACTTCAAGTCACCTGTCAGCTTATGGAAGCCCTTTGAATTTCATAGGATTTTCTTAGATGAGGAATACTCTTGCCAGTTCCCTCTTCTGAAATATAGCCTAAAGCACTTGGTATTCCTCGATGGGTTTTTTTCCACCAACTAAGCAGGGTGGACTATGCTTAGTTTCCAAGATCAGAGAAGATCTGTTGCTTTTAGAATATCTAGGCTCAAAACCAAGTAGGTGAAATTAAATGTTCCTTATTCCATTTTCCTAAGTAAGTGAGAACTAAGCCTGTCATTTCACCTTGATCTGGGAACAGTCCCTTAAGCTAAAATGTCTGTCTTAATCTCCAAAGAGGAAAATATGCTCGAGCTCTCTCTCTTTTGAGTGAAAAGCTGTGAGCAACTGTGGTTAATACTTAATGTATAATGTTTAATGACATCACCAGCAACCATCCCCAGGTCTTATGTTTTAGCCCAGAATTCTCAGGCCTCAGGATGATTCTGAACTTGGAGCCCTATTCCCAAATGTTGTTGGACTGCAACTCCAGTCATCGGCCATGATTAGATATTTTGGTGAGGCCTGGTCCAGCATCTCATTCTTTACACTCCTTCCCAGTCTCTTCAAGTTTGGGGGTGGGGTTAGTGGTGACACATGCTCCTTTAATCACTTGGTGGCTATTCAGAAGGACATTGAATGTAGTTGCCCCCAGACTTAAGGCAAAGATTGCCAAAGATTGTGAAGATTAGGCACGTGCAAAAATATTTTTCCTCTCTGAGCCTTTCTCAGATTAGTTTGTGATCTATTATGTTGCTGGCTATTCTTTTAGATACAGTAGGCCCTCTGTATCTGCAGATCAGCCAACCACAGCTTGAAAATATTTACTTATTTTATTATCTATTCATTATATTTTTATGCCGCCTTTCTCCTGGTATAGGATCAAGGCAGCTTCCAGCAACAAATTAAAAAATCAAAACATCCAAATAAATTAAAAACAACACATAAAAGCATTGAAAAACCTAAAATAATATGCCAAAAGCAAACTTTGATTTTGCCGTTTTCTAAAAAGGGTGCCATTTCACTAGGCCATTGTACATAATAGGACTTGAGCATCCATGAATTTTAGTATCCACAGGTGGTCCTGAAACCAAACTCTAGTAGATACTGAGGGCCAAGTGATATGCCATGGCTCCATCCAGTGGAATCCTGGGTTTTGTAGCCTAGTGATGTACTTAAGATTTTCAGTTGTCAGTAAATTGCAAGCCCCTGGATTCTATACAATGGAGCCATGCAGTTAAAGTGGTATGAAACTGATACAACTATGCAGTATAGATACACCCACACTGTGGCCCTTTCCGCAACACCTTTCTAACCTGGCGTGGGGATGGGAGAAGGATGGAACCACAACAACTCTTCTGCACCATTGTGGTCCCATCCTTCTCCCGTCCCCAGGTGGTGCAATCATGGATTAAATCATTGACGAGTCTTCCCCATCAATGAGCCATAAATTGCACCACCATCGCAGACTTACCTGTCCTGCAGAAGCCTGGGAAGCACAATGGCTGCACCTCCTGCCCCAGCACAGTCTGAGAAGATACCAGGCTGCACTGTGAAAAAGAGGAGGCACGGCCATTGCGCTTCCTTCACCATGGAGCCAGCTGGTGCAAAGGGGAGCATTTCTGTAGTGCTCCTCTCCTGGCAGAGTCAATGCTCGGACCCCCACCAGAGGACTCTGTAAAAAGGTAGGGTACAGAAAGGGCCTCTGATCCAACTCCTATGGTGACCATAATTGTTCTTGCACCTATGGCTTATGGCTTAATACTATATTTTATCAGTGCATCTGAAGAAGTGGACTAAACATCCACGAAAACTCCTGCTAAAATAAATCATTTATTCTCAAAGGTGCTGGCAGATTCTCTCCCTATCTATCTATCTATTCTTTCTTTCTTTCTTTCTTTCTTTCTTTCTTTCTTTCTTTCTTTCTTTCTTTCTTTCTTTCCATAAATGGAGCAAGCAAATCAACCATCTTTCAGTGCCACCTTCTGGAACCGACCACCCCTAATGGCAGGGCTGGCATAATGGGTTTCCAACCTCCAACCCAGGCGACCTATCCCGTGGGATACGATCCCACAGGCAAGATATCAAAAAAGCCGCAAGAACTCGTGTGGAATGTACTCCTCACCCCTACTCTCTAGCTGGGTTTCGAGTAGGATGGGCGACTAACCAGACATCCCTCGGGTAGCGCTTCTGAATAGAGCTGGTTGGTTGGTTGAAACATAACGCTGCTCCAACTGGCTTCCTTTTCCAGCCCTGGAAAATATTGAACGGGGTGGAGGGGTGGAAATACATATTTTCAAACACCTCACGCTCCGGTTTCGAAATAGCAGCGTTTAGGGGCTAAGTAATCAGGCGCTAACCAAAATTAATAACGGGGTGGGGGGACGAATTAAATCAGCCTGAACGGAAGGAAAAGAAGAGGGGCGGGGTGGAGGTTTGAAGCGTGTGTGTGTGGGGGGGGGGGAGGCGGTTCAAGGCGAGCGTGTCCCCGCTTGTCAGATTTTTCTCCTCGGCGCGGCTGGATGCGAGCGCGCGGCTCCGAGGGGCCTCCTCCTAGGCTATACTGCCCTCTTGGCTGAGGAGAGGGATTTACAGGCGGCAGCTGTAACGCACGGACCGTTGGGCTGCGGCTCCGGAGGGGTGGTTATAAGTGGTCGGCGAACGCCTAAAGCGAGCCATTCCTGCCCCTCCGGCCCGGTGGGAATGGCTCGCTTCAGGCGCCCGCCGTTCCCTCAAACCATAACCACCTCCGTCGCCTTTCGCTGTACCGAAAATAAGTTCGTTCGTTGCCCCAAGGCTTTCGCCTAGGGTTAAATGACCGCCAAGGGCTCTCCCTAGGCGGGAAAAGCGACAAGCCCCCTTCCCTCACAGGTAACATAGATCGGCGACAGACCTCGGTGAGAGCAGTGACTTCCACACAAACGAACACGTGCCCTCTCATTCCGACGCGGCGGAGCAGGAAGGCCGCTCCGCGCGCCGCTTTCCCCATCTCCTCGCTGAGAGAAGCGGCTCTCCCGCTCTTGGCAAAGTGCGAACGCCTCTGACAGGGAGCCCGGCTGTCCCCGGCCCAGGAGAAATGCCTCCGCTCAGGTTTATGTCGGAAAGGAGGAAAATGGGAGCGAGAGGGAACGACCTGCGTCTCCTTCGCATCCCGAGCGCGTCCGAGTAGGAGACCGGAGTAGAAAGAGGCTAGAGCACCGTTTGGGTCCCCCTCGAAATTACCTCAAGAGGAACCTTCAGGGATGAGAGAGGGAAGGGAGTGCGTGAGGGAACGGCCGTTGCTTCTCCCGCACAGGTTTCCAGAATTCAGAAAGCACACACGTACGCCTGCCCCCCCCCACCGCTCTCGACGCTCTCTTTATTTTGAGAAGAGGAGCCCACGAGAGAAGGAGCAGTGATGGTGGAGGACGGGGAGGCACCGTGTGTGTGAGGAGCGACGCCACAAAACGTCCGCTCAGTCCACTGGAAACCTCCGTTCCCCGCTCTTTAAAGGGTCTGCCCTACAGACACCCCCTCGCCCGCCTCCCTTCCCCGGTGTTCAGTTTACCACACGTATCTGTTCTCCCCCCCCCTTCGAAAGGGTTAGAAAGCGCCACACCACGAGGCGCGAGAAACAGTCCTCCCTGCGTGCGCGCGTGCGTGTTGCACGCCCCACTTTTTCCGCTCTTGTGCCTTTTTCCCCACCGTCTCCAGACACTCTGGGACCAGTCATAACATAAACCTCTCCTTCTCTCCCCGCCCTCCTCTTCCCTCGGCAACGCTTAGCAACTGCGCTGCCTTTGCCTCCAGCGTCCCGCCTCGCCAAGGGTTAAACGCTCGGCTCTGCCTCCCGCCCGCTCTTTGCTAGACGGCTGAGTTTCGAGGAAGGCGCTGTTGGAGGCAGGCGACGCGGCGTGTTGCTGCTGCTGCTGCCGCCGCCGCCGCTGCTCTCGCAGCCGCTCGCCTGGAAGACCATCGGGCTCGCTTTTGAAGAGGCGACGACGACGGCGACGACAAGGGGGACCCTTCCAGTTCTTGGCTAGGCCGCGACGGGCGTTGAGCGCAGCCCCCGAAGGATCTCTGTCGGTGGGAAGAAGAGAGAGAGAGAGAGGCGAGAGATCTGACAAAGGCGAGGAGGGAAAAAGTGCAGGCATTTGGATCAGCGGGCGTCGGTCTTCTTGGCGCGCTGTGGGTTCAATGACCGGCGGCTGGACAGCGGCTCCCGAAGCAGCCGTCCGCGCTCGCCGTCGTCGTCGCGCTTTCGGGGCGGGAAGCCTCTCTGGTGGCGGCGCAAGGAGGCGATTATGAGAGCGGCGAGGGGGGCTCTCGCCAGCTATGGAACCAAGCCAACCCTCGGTGGTGATCCATAAACCAGTACAATGCCGGAATCCAGCCGCTTCGCTCTCCACCTTCCTGACCCAGTGGGGTTTGGGTGAGATCCAAAGGGAGGAGAGTCACCGTCGCAGCAGCAGCAGGTAAAAAGATTTTTTTCCGCGGGAGAGGGAAGAGAACCTAAGCGCTCTCTCTCTTCCTCTTCCCCTCTTCCACCATACACACTTTTCTCTCCCTTACCAGCTTGTAGTCCCCGTCTACTCAAAACGAGAGATCGCTCAATGATTTCTAGAAACTGGGGAGACGGGAAGGAGTTTTCAGTTGCGTTCTGACGATCAGAGCGAGGGAGGTTAGAGTCCGGAGACTGCAGTGCAAATGGTAGATAGGAAAAGGGTTAAAAAAGAAAGAAGAAGAAGCTAGGAATTTTTACCCCCACCAGAAATCCACTGAGAAATTGAGTGGGGGGAGGCGGGAGGGAGAGCTGGCACGAAATCCGTGCGATCCTCAATCCACTTACACCAGAGTAGCACCCCTTCCAGTTCTGTGGCCCCCTGGCTTGTACCGCGGCAGATTCGGTTCGGTTCCGTTATGTCGACTCAGCAGACGAGGCGTGTATACGAACGTACGCTGGCTGGATTCTGCTTTTTCACTCAGAAGGACGTTTCTTTCTTGCCCGATCCGCCGCTCCCGCCCTCACTGCAAAGATCCACGTGGATCCTGGTGTTTGAAGAGGTAGGCTCTGCCTTACCTTCGTCGTGGGCCCGAGCTTTGAAGCTTGGAACAAAAAAAAAGTGAGAGGCGTGGAAGAAGCCTCTGTTCCACACCTGTTTCCAGCGCTGTCAGGGATACTGCTGCTTACTCGCGAGCAAGTGCTGATGAATTAAACAGGACTTAATCTGCACCCCCCAACAAACTGAGCATGGGATCGGGCTATGAAAACTGATGGGCAAAGATTAAAGAAAGGAAGGAGAAGGAAGAGAAAGAAAGAGATATTTAAATATTTTAAGGGTCCAGAATCAGTCAGTTGGAAATACTGGCGAGTTTATGCCCTCTCCCCTTTTCTTTTAGTTTCTGCTGCTATTTTTAATTCAATATTCTGCAGGGGGATATTCTCCCCTCCCCTTTTGTCTCCCTTGTTCAGACTGGCAAATGGCTTTTCCATCCACCTTCCCTTTTTGCCTCCCCAGTAGTGGGATGATCTTGCTTTAGGGTTGACTTTTAACCTCCTGGAGCCTGGACATTTCTTATTCTTCCACTTCTTCAAGAGGTACCAGCAAGGGAAGCATATGCAGGCACCCAGCCTAGATTTCATGGCACCCTCCCCTTTTTCCTCCGCCTCTCTGTTGGCGGTCACTTCCACCCTGCATTTGACAACGCTTCCAGCTGTGCGTGCCAGGCTCTCTGGGTGACTGACACAGCGTTTCCGTTTCAGACCTGGCTCTCGGGATGGCTTTGCCAGTCCAAGTCTCATTCTCTCTCCCCCTCTTTCTCTCCCTTCCCTCAGAGAATCGTGAGCAATTTTGTGCCCTCCTCTCTCCTCACCCCCCAAAAGGAGGGGAGGTGGATTCCTCTATTTTATTGAAGGGAGTCAGTCTCCTTTTAAGCGCTTGAAACCTTGTGATTCCACCCCATGTAGAGGTAGATGCCTTGGTGTACAAGTTCATAGATTGGCCATGGGACTCTGTGATGGGCCCTGGAACTGGATGTTGGGACAGTGTGATTAATCTAACCCCCCTGCCTAAAAATTATTAGGCAAACTAGTAGTTGTGTCCCCTCAGGAATACTGACTCAAAAGTGTACTACATAAGCTTAAGCACAACAGTAGCTGAGCTCTCCTAAAAGAAAATGGAAACGCTCTAAGAATATTATTTACTCCTGTTCAAGGAACAAGATGGGATGTGTAATAGTTAAATAAATAACCCTGCAGGTAGTCAGTATTCCTTGGGAATATACCTGTCTCCTGCTCTTGAGCAACTCCCTATCTTTAAAAACAGTTCTGGGCTTTGTTTTTCTGTCAGTGTATGTGTGTGTGTGTAACTGAAGTAAGAAAGAAGCATCTTTGGATCTCTTTGGCCAAGGAGCCATGGTCTAAACAGTACTTCTGAAGCTGATCCCGCTACAACATGGTGGGTCCTACCATTAAGCAGAGCTAACTGTATGCCTCTGGCAGCAGCTGTTCAGAGTGGCAGTAAGGGACTGAAGGAGGGAAGCACACCCAACCTTACTTGCACTTCCTAAGCTAGCCTGCTGCCTTCAGGTATGGTTAGAAGAATCAGCCTTATCACCAGTGTTTGAAGAAAGAATTAGATGCTTTGTCAGTTTCCAGGCTTGAAATGGAATGAGTACTCTCTTGTTCCTTGCCTTTGGAAGAAAATGTCTTGGGTTGGCCTTGATTAGCAGGTTTGGCAATTTTGGTTTATCATTGTCTTGAAAAGGACAAAAAAGGAAGGTAAGGAACGCTAGGTTCTCCTTGGCTATGCTCTCTACCCTTTGGTATATTCTTTTCAGTATATTGGAAACTCTACATTTGAAGTTGGTTGAAGGTTTTTTTTTTCTTCATTAAAAAAAATCATATAAATATGTCCTTGTCTACTTTAGCCACCAATATAATAGTTGTGAATGTGGGAATGGAGTATGACCAAAGAAAGGAACACATTTGAGTCTTAATAATACTTAGGGACAAGGAAGAAAATGGGAGGGAACATATGAAAGCCACTAGTCTCTCTCTTGGCATCACTATGGCATTTCACTTCAGGCAGTCTGTGTGATGCAGTGATTTCAGTGCCTGAACAATGACTCTATAGACTAAGGTCTGAATTTCCACTCAGCCATGGAAACTCACTAGGTGACCTTGGGCAAGTCACATACTCTCAGCCTCAGTAGAAGACAAGGCAAACCCACTCTGAACCAATCTTGCCAAGAAAACCTTATGATAGGATAGAATTGCCATAATAAGTAAAAAAAATGACTTATATCGAGCAACAAAGCCTCAATATAAATACTTTAGGATGGTGTCAGGCCTAGGGCCCATCCATCCCAAGCAATTGTAGTGTTATTATTCCACTTTAACTACCATGGTTCCTTCTTATGGAATCTAACAATTTGCAGTTTAAGGAAGGACAACTGTACTTTAGTACCTTTGCAAACTACAAATCCCAGGATTTCATAGAATGGAACCATGGCAAATGGGAATAATAGCATTGTAACTGTAGTATGAATGGGCTCCTGGTTCATCCCAATCTCTGTGTTTGGTTCAGGATGCAATCCAGAGCATCCTTCGCTTGAAGTAAGTTCCACTGAGCATGATAGGACTCACTTCTGAGTATACAGCAATAAGACAAGCCTGTGAGCCTACTTTTGGTAGCTATTTAGTTGCTGTCAGATATGTCTGAACTTCAGATATGTGTGAAAGCTTCCTTCATAGCAGAAAGCTACCTGTATCCTTAGAGCTCCTGTGGCCCTTCCAATTCATGTCTGAAAGGTTTCCGGCCTCTAGCGTAGAAAACACCTGTGCCAATGGTTGCTCCGTCCCAGATGAATTGGGAATAAAAGGAAGACACTTGTGTCCTGGTTTTAAAACTCTGAACTCTTTGAGAGAGGGAGAACCAGGGTGAAGACCCAAGAAGAAAAATCCGGAGGGGATTTCTAATGCTGGTATTGAACGTCTTCACCGATTTGCCTCCATCAGGGTGCTAAAAGTCATGTCAAATGGGCGGTCAGGATAATGTATGTTCTAACCAGCAAGACTGAGCAGCTCCAACCTCACCTTCATCCCCGCCCTGACATTTACATTATGGCAAGGTTCTTAGAATATCAAATTAGGAAAACACTCTGGAAACCTCAGTGGCAGATGATTAAAAAAAACAACAAAGTCTTGGTTTTTCTCTCCCCCTCCTTTCCTCTATCTATCTCCCCTTCTCCTTTACCCCAGCATTTAGGGTTGGTGGGTTCTGAAAAGATGTGTGGCTGTACCCACACGAACGCGAGTAGAGAGACCTGTGGAGGAAAACAAAACCCCTTTCCTAGATTTCTCCAGCCATTTAGAAAAGTCAAGATAACGCAAAACAGATCTCTTGGGTCTCAGGGGGTTTGTTGATGTATTTATTGATTTGATTTTGCCAGATATGAGTTCAAAGAAGAGGCGGGGGGAGAAGAGATAAAAACGACTCTAGGGTTCGTTCACATGAAACTACGCACTTGGGTGTTGCTTCTTTCCTCCTTCTCACGTCTGTTTCTTTCCAGCGCACACGCGTGTGCGCACACGCAATCATTCATGCACACGTTCCCCCCCCCGAATTATTATCATGAATATATTTTAACCCAGTCGAGGAAGGGGATTTTTTTTGTAGTTATTATTGTTAAAATCCCTCTTCAAAATTTTATTCCTGCGGAGTCTGAGCATTCTCATCTGCTCCGTGTTCTCCGTAAGATAAAGCCTGGTTACCTTTAGTTGGCGGGAGATTTTTGGTTTGGAAATCTTTGAGAGACCAAGGGAGGGGAAATTAAACCTGGTAGATAACCCCAAGATCTGCATCTGAGTGCTCCCCCATTTTAATCGGGGCGCGCGCCTCTGTTGGGGCAATTAAAGCCGCTAATAGGCGCAGGCGCGTAACCGCTAACACAGGACAGAAGCGAGCCTAGAAGGTTGAGCTCCTAGGATTGCACTTGGTACTGTGTGCCGTATTCTATCTAGTAGAAGCAGATGGTTAAAAAATGGGGGACGACTAATAGGCAGACAGAAGGGCCGCTTTTGGCTAACGAGTTTTTGGTGAAGAGTGGGTTAAAGAATTAAAAAAGAGAGAGAGAGCGAGAGAGAGGGAGGGAGTACAAGGGAGGGGGATCCTAGTTCGACTTCGCCTCTTGGAAAGCTTTCACGTTGCGGCCCTGCCTTCCAAGCATTCTTTAAACGAGAAATGTGGGAGGGACTCCAGGAGAGCGAGCGAGCGCTACCCACTGAATTCATTACTGTAAACATCTCCCTGGGGTGTCAAGTAAGGGAAAGTAAAAGGGGGGGGGAGAAAAAGGCACGGCTTCCATGAGAAGGGAATAGTCAGATTGGAGACCTCATGACTGCGAAGATCAACCTGCAAAGCTCCGGCTTGAGAGGGAAGGCGGGCAGGCAGGCAAACGCTGCATTTTGAGAAGCGGGCGAAAGACAGCGAGGAAGAGGAGGCGCATCCCCACGCACCGACACACTCGCCCGCCCGCTTGTTGCCGCCGCACACACGCATGTCTGCCTCTTTCCCCGCCAGGCGCTTCTCGGGGGATTTCTGCGGGTTCTGCGTTGCTGGTTGTTCCTGCGGCTGCCTCCCTGAGTGAGCCCCTCTGCTGATCTCCGGAGGGGAGGGGAAAAAACCTTGCCCGCCTTTACTCCGTACCGCTCCTCCTCCCCTCTGAGTTTGTTCGTGGGGACGGGCGGAGCGTGGCGAGCGCGTGGGTTTTCCCGGGGATGCTGGCGCCCGGGGCTGCGCGTTGGAGGAGGCACGGAGAGGATGTTGCCGCCGCTGCCTCGTAAGAGAGCGAGGCGGAGGAAAGGGAGGCGAGCGCTCCGCAGAACAGGAGCCGGCGGCGGCGGCGGCGGCGGCAACGGGAGCGCTACCTCCGGAGAGGAACTCCGGCAGCCTGCGGCGGAGAAGACGCCGAGAAGACCCCGCGGCTGCGGCGGACGCGGCTTGGCTGCGCGGCTGGGATCCCGCCGGCTCCATGGCCTCGCCGCCGTCTTAGGTGGTAATCCGACCGCGCCGGGAAGGAAAGCAAGGGCCGCCGCACCGGAGGCGAAGCCGCGGAGGCGGCTGCCCGAGTTGGGTCATTCCTTGCGTCAGGGCTCGAAGGCGCCCGGAGGGAGGGAGGAGGAGGAGGAGGAGGAAGGTTAGAAGCGTCCGAAGCGGTGGCGATCTCCGTCTCTCAAACCCTCCAGGTAGAGCTGAGCTTTCGTGGCTTTTCCTTTGCGTCCCTCCGGCAGTGCTACTCTCGTCTCCCTCCCCATCCCCCTCCACTGTGAAGATCTGTCCCTGGCCCCAGAGAGGCTGTAAAGAAAAAAAAAAGTTATTAACTCGGGCTCTAGGTCTGGACCAGATTAGAAATATGACGAACTGCCTCCTCGGAAGGAAACATCCGTGTATGTTTGTGTGGACACGTGTGCGCGTGTGTGACGGTGCCCTACAGCGGGCATGACCGCGGAGAAAATGCTCAGTGTCTGACTGTGGCAGTCGTAGGGAAAGCGAAAGAGTGCGGCCATTCAGTGCCAGGTATCCCCCGCCCCGTGGATGTGAGCGAAAATAATCCGATGAATGTGGAAAGCAGGTTTGCAGTTTCCCTTCCGCATCTCCCACTGACTCTTTCAGTCCATTCTCTGTGCCCCCGGTCATTTCCCACCCCGTCTCTCCCCCGCATCTGTCCGTCTAGGAGAAGGGGTATGTTTGGGGCAGAGGTATGGAGTACTTTGGGGAAGGGGGAACTTTTTTCGCGGGGGGGGGGAGAACCGACCTGGGAAGATGATTCGGGTTGAAGAATGCAGCTGACTAGCAGCAGTAGATTGGAAGGAAGGGATGCAGGGACGGACCTGCAAATTGCATCAGTATTCATCAGATCCCCATCAGTAGCTACATGAAGGCGGATTTGATAGCTTGGGGAGGGAGGGAAGGGAGAAGGAAGCAGGAATTGCATTTCGGGTCTATCAAATGGACAGCAGCCTTATTTCATGGAGCTGGTCAGAGGAATGATGGCTACTGACAAGTTGAAAGGGGGTGGGGAGAGGAGGAGGTTGAACTGAGCAGCTGAGAAAATTCCCTAGAGTGTGAAATAAAACATACATGAAAAAAGAAGCCAGCTGTAAACTGGGGAAGAGACTATCAACCTTCTCCTTTGGAATGGAGAATCAGTCAACAGGAGCTTTTAATTAATTTTAATGGAGGAAATCTGTTTTAAGGCTTACAATAAGCTAATACAGTCCAAAGCACAAATCCTTGTAAAAGCCTGTGTTTGCATATAGAAAGTGCTGATGAGATTTCTGTAGTTGCTGATATAGATATGTGTGTTTGTGTATACATTAAAACAATTTTATATGCATGTTGCTTTGGTTTAACAGGAAGAAAGAGAGGGACACATACACTATGTGTGTATGTATATGGAATGCCTAAATATAAGCCAAGCTCTTTTTATAACACTTCCATTCTTGTCCATATATATTCAAAGGTTTATTTACTCCTTGGTGTGATTTATTTACTCCTCTTAGCTCCTTAATGCTTACAAACTACTCAAACCAATTTGCAGCTGAAGCTTAGTCTTCTAGAGGCAGCTTAATCTTATAGTCCTCACTGTTCTTTTTTTCACCCCCTCCTTTCAAATCTGTCTTGGGGTTCATTCATGGACTTATTCACAGAGGTCAATATTGGAGAAATTCTGTCACCATAGGGACTTCTCAATCTATCTCAGACTCAAGAGGAACAAAAAAGAGAGGCTTTGGATGAAAGTGTGTGACTCAAAGGGCACTTAAGGATGAGTTTCTTCTTTACTAAGAGTTCCAAACATCTTGATATTTACAGAACTCCAAACAGTACAGTACTCCAAACATCTTGATATTTACAGAAAGAGACTTTGGAATTTCTTGGAGGTACATCCTGAGGCATAGTAGGGAAGGATTTGGGAGACAGGCCTAGAGACATTGCAATTTGTTTTCTCTCACAGCTGTAGTAACCTACCTGATCTGTTGACAAAAAAATGCAGAATTAAGGAAGGCTGTAGTTCATCGGAAAGCCTTGTTCAATTACCCCTTTTTGTTTGGCTGTGACATAATAGGTTTTTTTTTTTTTGAGGGAATTAGGTTCCCTAAGACAACCGTCATCATTCCCCCGTTATTTTTCAGTGGTAGGGAACAAGAAATCTCTCCCTGTGCGCAGTCCAATTATTCTACCTCTGTTGTCTTCTCCTGCTCTTAGCTTCCCTTGTGTTATGATGTTCCTGTCAGGAAGGTGCCTACAGTACTTTGTGAGCTGTTATGAATCCACAAATACCAAACTTTCTATGACTTTTATGAGTCAGACATGCCATCCATCAGCCTAACACTTTGAATTTGGTTGGTTATCGTGGTTTGAAAACTGGGCTGGTTATTTGCAGGTGGCATCACAGTCTTTAAAAGAGGGGGAAACAGAAAGGTGCAGGCCAAGTGTGATGCTGATTATATTCTGCTTGTATATTGGCCCCTTAACAGAATGCTGGACATAGTTTGCAGAAATCTAGATTTAAACCAAAGAGAAATTGGTTGAAATGTACACAAGTTAGGCTAAGTTTCTACACATGCATTTTGCAAGATGTAATCTTTATCGGCATTTGACTTTCAGTCTCTGGATTTAATTTAAACCATTGCTATAAATCATGATTATTTCCTGGTGAGCTAAAGAGTTTGATACAGAATTAGACTTATCTGCTGAAAACAACTCCACCTCCACCCATTTTGAAAATGCAGGCTATGGTTTTGGACAAGAATGGGGAATGTTTTTGTTTCTGTCAATGGTTAGGAAGGCAACTCTCAAAAATGTTGTTTTGATTTTCCTCTCTGTTTGCTGGCATTCAAAGCGTAGGTTTACTTGCTTGAAAAACAAGCAAGAGTTTAAGCATTTTAACAACTGTTGGTTTCCCCCTCCCCTTTGCTCTATTTTTTAGATAAAGGAAATAGCCCTTCTTAAGAGAATATTGTTTGTTTCCAAGAAGGAGAGTTTCTTAGTCATCCCTGCACTCTCTGCTCTTAATCTAAAAGTGAGTTCATTTTTCACTAGATTACTTTCATATAACTTTGTGGTTTCTGCCACAGTGATTCAAATTCAGTCCATTAGTGACCTCTATCTGTGAGAAGTGTACAATCAATGCATGTTCTTTTCTTCTCTCCACTGCCTCTTTTCCTTCTGCAGAGTAGGTTGGGTGGAAAGCAGGGTGGGAATGGGGGACAAAAAATGAAGTGTTTGTAGTGCTGATACCTTTAAATTAACCAGTTTGTTTGCTGAATTTCAAGATGGTCTTACTGCCCACTGTTTTAGCAGTATAAAATTCAAATTCATATCTGCCAAATCAGGTCAGTGATTAATAATGTAAGGAATGCCAGCAATTTGACCAATGGTCTTTGTCATTTACTGGTAACCAAAGGTGACGAAATCCAGAGACAAAAGGCAGTTTGGCCCATCCAGTGGTGCAGATTTGATCCAGAAATTCTATGTTTGTGTAGCTTTGGTGGCCTCCTAAGCCCATAAAAGAATTCAGACTTTGAATGCATACTTTGCAAAGATACATGGTGATCAGTATTTAATATAGCAACATGCCATTAACAAAAACAATAAATAAATTTTATATACTAATGGATAAAGATATATGTGTATGTGTGCATATATATGTATATATACATATACTCATCTGTACCTCTACTGTAAATATATATCAGAGGTCAAGGGAATGGAAATGTTATTAACAAATGGTTCCTTTTGGGGATTATTAAGCCCAAATTCCCATACTAATTTGTCTCTTGCTTGTATCTAGATCCAAGTTTTTCTGTCTAGCTAATTATTGTGAATTGATGGTTAAAAAACTGTATTGCTAAGATTAGGGTAACAGAGCTGACATTTTCCAGTATTTAGCACTTTACTGCTAATCTAATGGGGTAGCATTATCTATTTGGTAGTTCCTTATTTCTTTTTGTGATGTGTTTGTCTAAAAAGTATTTCTCTCTCTCTCTCTCTTTCTTTGTCTCTTTCTTTCTTTCTTTCTTTCTTTCTTTCTTTCTTTCTTTTTAACTGGCATGCTATCTGGCTTAAAAGATATTGGAGACTATTGGAGACAGCCCTGGGCTGTGAAGTCATTTCTGACTTATGGCAACCCTATCATGGGGGTTTCTGGGAGCTGAGAGTGTGTGACACACAGTGGGTTTCCATGGCTGAGCTGGTAATCAAACCCTGGCTCATAGTCCAAAGCTCAAACCATGATACCACAGTGCCTCTGTACCCAAGGCTATAATGTACTTACATGCTGGTCTATGACTGTACTAAAATTATTGATATAATGTACTTATACATTATAATGTATAATGTACTTCCCCAGCTTACTGCTAAAGAAAGAAAGACATGATTTTTGTTTGTTAAAATGTTAAAAATATTTTTTGAAATCTTTTTTTAAAAAACTTGATTATTTGCAGAAACAAATAACTTGGGAAAATGTTTTCCAGTCTTTTCTGAATCCCTTTTTGTCCTATCATCCAGTAAAATTGAGAACACTGAATGTAGTTAAGTTTAGTAAGTGGTCCAAATTGTTATGATTCTTCTGTTCTTTAGTCCTTTACTGATGATTTACTAATGATCTTCATTTCTCTTTAATGCCTTTTCCTGACATGGCTCTTTGAACTGAGTGGAAGTTTAGGTGTAGCAAGCACTTAAATTTGTCACATTAACTTCAGGGCTTTAGAAAATATAATGATTAGTAATTGATGTTTTACCAATTTCTTTACTTGTGAAAAAGGAAGAAAATGTGTTTCGCTTTCTGATCTAATGCTTTAAAGATCTTTTGTTAGCTTAATTTTCTGGGCCAGATCTGTGTATTTGTCTTATTTTCATTGGTTTAATGTAAGGGGTTTCATTTCTTCTCTCTATATTGGTGAAACCAGAGCTATAGGAACAGATAATTCACTTAGGTAAATTTCCCATTGAGCTTTAGACCTCAGTCCCTAAAGGTGCCCTATCTGATCTTGGAAGCTAAGCAGGATTAGCCAAGGATAGTACTGGGATGAGAGACAGCCAATGAACACCATGTTCTGTAGGCTATATTTCAGTGGATGGAACTGGCAAAACCACCTCTGTGGATTCCCTGACAATGAAAACTCTATGAAATTCATAGAGTTGCCATAAGTCAATAGGCAACTTCAAGGCAGATGCACACATACCCTAACTGTTCAGTTCCTGTCATGGTTTGAATGGCATTACTCCACAGCATAGGTAGCAAAATTCTGAAAACTTTTACTGTGTTCTCTTCTTTAGAAGTTTCTCTCATCCCTTCCCTTTTTATCAAACCTAATTAAATTTCATGTTGACGATTATTTTGAAGATTACAGTCTTCTGAGTTGCTAGAACTTCAATTCTAGATTCTTTGTTCTCACGTTGAGTACCAGCCAGCACATAATCTTGCTTCAAATGATCAAGGAGGTATTCTGCACCTAATAGTATTGTCCCTCCCCAGCATCCACATAGATCAATCCCTGAAGGTCACAACAAATATTCCAGCATCGCTTTTTGAGTCCTTCATAATTATTAATCACTGGACAGCTAGTCAACTGATAAATTAATAGAGTAATTCCCTGTGACCACTTGTGGGCTAAGGACCATAGTCAGAGAAATTAACATAAAAAATGATTTGCAAACATATTGAGGGTAATGTCTTTTAAATAGTCATGATAAAGACTCAGATCTTGATAAGCCCTTGCATGCATAGAACCTGAGCCTGTGGAGGTTTTCAGCATTGGGATATTTTATTTTTCACTCTTTCAGCTTCCTAATTATGTAAAACTCATGTAGGCTGGGTTTATTTTTTCCTCTTTGTTATATATGCTCACATTAGTAGAAGTGAAGGATGACAATGGTGACAGTGCCAAATTCATTGTTGGGACCTAAAGCTGGCATAACCCAAATTCAGTTGGCCCAGTCTATTGGAATGATAACCTATGTGTGAGTCCCACCAAACCAAACAGGAGCACTGTACATGCATGTTTGAACTGGACACAGAAGAAAAATCCCAGCCCTTTGAACCAGCTGTAAGACTTACAGTAAAAATTGTCAGCATCCTTCTTGAAATCCCCTTGGATTGCTTGAATTAAATTAAGGATATATTGCATGTTGCTTACTTCAATATGTATACATATTTGGAAAGAGTTGCCTTCTGTCCCCATGACACCTGTAAGTTAAAAACATTCACTCTTTGGTAGTTCCATTGTGTAACTTTGTGAATTTTCTCTAGCCACTGATGTACAATTACTGTTACCTGAGGGTTGCTGCAGCAGTTATTGCAGCAATTAAAGGGTGAAGCCCAATCATGTGGAAGGTACAAGATAATATCCTCATTTTGAGGAAATTTGATGCCAGACCAAAAAAGTCACACTTGTCTTCACAAAGAGTCTTGTCTTTTGATATTTGTGAATCATCTGATCTAAGGCATGTGTCTCAAAGAAGCTGCTGCAATCTGTCCACCAGCTATTATTTGATACACTGTGAGAAAAGGTCAGGGCCCAGAATGGAAACAAAACCCAGGACCTTATTGGGACAGAAATGGGCTGATGCTGCCAAGCCTGACACTCCCAACTGCAGCTGGTGGTGCATGTCATTTTCAAAAGCAGAAACAAATGAGCAACTATAGGTCTTTGGGAAGGAAATCGTCCATGTTTTAATTGTAGCATCAAAAGGGTCCATAAATGCCATACTTTTGGGGAATGTAGAGTGGATGCAAGTTCTGTTTCTGTTGATAGAACTATAGTGCATAGTACACAGTCACTGTGATAAGGCTGGATGTTGGTGATCTTTATGCACTAGAACTGTTTTTCTACCTTCTTAACTCTGAGTGATTATAATATGTTTTAACTGCAGTTATTTATTTAAAAAAGTAAAACAGACCTTGCGTGAAAAGGTGACCCTATACAGCACTGTGATTCTCTCATGTGTTGATCAGGGATCCTCTTTGGTTGGTGAGGGAATCTTAACCCATGTTCATTTCTGCTGTGCAAATATGACATAATGTGTGGTAGATGCAATATGCAGTGTGTGTATATCTACATGCAATGGGTAATAGAGTTGGTATCTGAGATTGTTTGAACTACAGTTCTGAGAATCCTGTAGTTTGCATGGGCACTTGGTCAAGATATTTTGCCTCTTGAGTGTGAGGCTGCCTGTATTGCCCCCTACATCTGCTGTCTGAAGTATTTGCCTTACTGCTTAATAGTAGAACCGGCCCTGCTGGGACAGAAACTTGCATCCTTCCCAATAAATCAGCGAATCTGCATTCACTGTATGCAGCTGTGTGTTATCCTCAAGGCAAAATGCATAGTCTTCTACTTTATGTAATGATAAACTAAGAAGTCTAGGCTACTGGCTTTTTGAGGAAGATAAGATATTAAAATATTCACTTGGCCAGCAGTTTTGATCACAGTAATCAGAGTGCTGGAAAGTACCAAACAACCATGACTCAAGTTCCTCCTGTTTCAAAAGCTAGACCATCTGTCCACTAGGTTCCCAGAGATCCAGCAGTGAATTTTAGAATTCAGTCAGTGAAGTCATCAAGGAGTCATTTGCAAAGGAAACTTCTCTAGGTGGCTCAAAAAATCAAGTCAATCCACATGCTTGAAAGGAAGGCAGTAATCTCCCAAATCAAAGATAAATGCAAGTACAACATATATCCCGGTTTGGTTGATCTCCCACAAAGACTTATTTATTTTTTGTAGAGTTGTATTTAATTCATCATCCAGTTCATGAAATACAAGCAATATTGACTGGTGAGTGTGATGCATTCAAAGAAAATCCATGCTTGTCAAGTAGTATTTGAAGATGTACCCTATTTGCAGTGTATAAGACTCATTTTCCCCCCTGAGAAATACTGTTTGAAAATGGAGTGTATCTTATATGCCAGTGCATCTTACATGTTAGGAAATAGTATTTGCTGGTATATAAATGGGGCGTGTCTTATACACTGGTGCGTCTTATATGCCGGCAAATATGGTATATTCATGTTAGCCTGTTTGAACTTAATGTAGGAATCCCATAGCACCTTTGAGCCAAAATGAGAAAAAGGAATTTCTAGCATAAGCTTTTGTAGACTCCTGTGGCATCTCATGAAGTGGGTAGCTGGTGAAGTGGACTGGAATCCATGGAAGTTTAGGCTAGGAATTTCTTTTTCTCATTTAGTCTCAAAGGTGCTACAGGAATCCTTAATATCTTTTTACATATTAATCTAGGCTAGTGTCTCTTGATTCTCCTGGACAATGAAGAACAAGTTGAGAATTTCCTGTAACCAGGACAGCTGGCTAAATGTTTAAAACCTTTGTTACAAAGCAAGATATTTTTTTTAAAGTATATTCAGAATGCCTTGGCATACTTTGATGTCTCATTTTCCTTGAAAGTTAGAAGCAGCGAAAGTTGGTTTTGTGTGTATGTGTGTTTTTTTTAAAGAAGCTATTTCAGTTGTTTGTACTACTTCCCGTATATTTTCCAGAAGAATCACAAGCCTATTGAACATCCTTCCTGTCTAAAACTAGCCATATAAATACAAAAAGGAAAGTGGGAAAAATGTTTCCAGTTGGCAGCAACAACATTTCTCTGTTGGTTGGCTCTTGGGAAATGTGGCAAATTCTAGATCTGGAAATACAAGGTTTTTTGTAACCTTAGCTATAACAATTGAAACTGAAGCAACTCTGGGCATTACAAGGTCAGCTCTGGCCCTGAGTTGAGGAAGAGCTGAAAGAGAGGAGATGCACACAGACAAGGAACTAATAGTCTATTTTCTCTGTATGCTTTGATGAAGGCAGAGGTGTTGAAATATCAAGAATGCCACCAAATCACAAAACTGAATCATAGAATCATAGAAATGTAGAGGTTGTTTGTTCTCTGGAAACTTGTGTCATGATTTTTTTCCATGAGAAACAAAAAAGCAATATCCTGGTCCAAGAACAGGACCAGTTGTGGTATACTGATGCCTGTCTTTATACAGAGTTGAGAACACAGGACTCTTCATAATCTGGCAGTATGGGACTGGCCTTTGCGTCTTTTTGTTGTTGAGAATCATCCCATTATGATCAGTGTCTGCCCTCTGATAATCAATAGGTTTATCCCCTTATCTCAGACTTTAGTGCCTATCTCTTTACAGGCTCTTATCAGCCTGAGTGTCTTTCCTGAGAACATGATGCAATCTGTTTCAACATTAATGATTAATTTCTGCTAGATTAGAGATGGACAGAGTGTGGATTGGGATTTATTGGTATATCTCTGGGGTTTTTTAAGTAAATTGGCAAAGATTTTTGACTCCCAGTTTTTTAGTAACAGTAGCAAAATGACTTTTCCATTACACAGCTGACATGAAGAAAGGTTTGTGTGTGTGTGAAGGGGGTAATCAGGAGTTAATATGGGTATATTAGTTTAGTGCTGATGTCAAATTCCTGAATTCTGAATTCTTTGGTTCTAAGTGTATGTTTTTTCAGCTGGTTTGTTTGGGGGATCTTGTGGTTTTAGTAAAACCCAAAATGGATTCCATATGCCTGAAATCAGCACCCTATACTAGATTAGGGTGGTGATGGTGATGATGATGATGATGAAGAAGATGGGGAAGAAGGGAAAAAAGGAGGCATGCAAATCTTTGCTTATTTTTTTATAGAACGCCAGAATAAATAATTTAAATAGTTCTATCCTTGCAGAACAGTTTTTAAAATGGTTTTTGATTACTTCCTATATTTTTAAGACTTCCATAGAAACAATAGTTCACACAAACGTAAACATTTTTTGTTCCCCATTAGAAAAGGTGTATTTTTCACAAAATATTGCTTCCCCCTCCTTTTTTTTTTTTTTGAAAACATACTTTCCAAAAATGTTCTAAAATATGAAGAGTCTTGTGCCTATTCCCTGTTTTCTTAATGGGATGTCTTGGCATATCTATGTTTTTCAGTACCTTTTTCATTTAGGATAAGAAAATGTGTGTATATTCTCTACATCTGTGGTCTTGTATTGCCGCTTAAAAGGATTCTTCTTGATCACACACTTTCAAGGCAAGTCGCAAATACATCAATGTTCCTATACATATTACCTGGCTCTTCACTGATTTGGTAATGTTCCTCCATTGTATAATTTATTGAATCAGAGCATGCATCTTCCAAGGCACTGCAGCCTATAATCTGTCTGTTTAAAAACCATCACATGTAATATATTGTTGTAGGCTTTTGCATGGACATAGTTTAGTTTAGGATTTCCAGTTCTAGAATCCTGATATTGTGTAAGGATGTTGACCAGTGATTTTGTATACTCTAGCTATGTGATTGTTCAGAGAGGGGCATTGCAAGTTAAAGCTGCAAAGGAAATCTTAAACAAGTAGTTCTCTAGTACAGGTGAAAGAACAAATATACACTATGAATTAGTGATCATTTTTTGTCTATCAGGTCAGTCTGTGCCCAGAGGTAAAGCTTTACAGTATCTTAGTCTGGCTGTTACCAGCATCTTCAGTGAAAGTCTCCCACTTCTTTCTCTTTCCTGTTACCCATTAGAAAATGTTTGGGGGGACATATCACACTGAGCTAGAATTCACCAGTGGATTGAAAAACATATCTTTCCCTGTAATAGTCTGTTTTTAGTTGAGAAATTACTTTCCCAATTTGGTTAAATTAATTTCACTGCCTTTCCACTGTAGAATTGGCATATAATACAGTAACAGTCTTTAGTCGGGGAAAAAAGTGTGGACTATTATGCTTGGAAAATAGCTAAGCAATAAAAGGACACAATGGACATCTCTCTTCTTTAAAACCTAAATGCCTTGGAGCAGACATACTGGAACTTCCCGCACTATTTGCAGATACTTTTCTTTGTTAACAGTTGCAGTGGAGCTACAGACGATGCTGTTGATTTTAATTGCCACATCCCTGCAGCCATTTAAGCAGAATATTCTATGTATACAACAGTATCTCTGGAGAAGAAATATATAAATGTCAAAAGCTAAGCTCTATGCTCTGCACAGAGGACCTTTATAAATCCAGAATAAATGAGGTGTTTAGAATTGCTGCCAGCAGCCCTGGCAAGGGGGATGGGAAAGCGGGGGGAGAAAAGGTCTGTTGATTTGCCTAGATTCTATTTTCTTGCAAAAATTTCTTATCAGCAGATGTGCATGTCTGTGTTTGTGTGTCCATGCCCACACACACACACTGCCTACATGATGCAGTTGTGAATCTATCGATAAGGGAGCCATTTGACTAAATGTAGATAGATTGGACCTTAGCATTGGTTATTTGGCTGAGTGCTGCAGTGTGAAACAGCTGAGTCCAGAGCGTCTGTGTTTTCGGCAGCCAGCCGAAGGATAAGTGAGGAGTTGCCTTGCTAGAATTGCTTGGCATGGATTCTTTGCCCTTCATTTGTCCAGCTTTGTAAGTGTATAAATCAGTCTGTGTGGGCCATCATGACTCCAAGATTCACAACCACTCATCTTTCTGTGACATTGATGGAATCTTTATTGGATCAAATGCATTGGAATTCTAATTATGACTCTCTGCTCTTTAGTGTTCCCCTCCAGCCATCAATATCTCATAAACAATAATATTTTACAAGCTTGAAGAAGATGGTTTAGGGAGATGTGTGCTGACTAGGACAAGATGTCCCACACCTCACCCTAACCAAGTCATTGCAGATGGATCACATTCTGAACTTTCAATGATTGAATTAAAATCAGGAGGAATTTAAAAGGACAATATGATGATTTTCCTTAGGATAAACTCATAGGAAAGATAGCAAATAGCCAGACTAAACACACTTGAATAGCATTAGGTTGCTTTTACAATAAGAGAGCCAATGTGGTTTGGATGTTCACCTAGGACCCAGGAGACCAGAGTTTGAATCCCTGTTCAGTCATGGAAACTTACTGAGTAATCTTGGGCAAGTCACACTCTTTCATGCTCAGAGGAAGGCAATGGCAATTTTCCTTCTGAAAAATCTTGCCAAGAAAATCTCTTAATAGGTTAACCTTAAGATCACCATACTTTGGCAACAACCTGAAGGCACACAATAACTGCTAGAAAACTGAAACACTGGCATATATTCTTTTTCTATTTATATTATCATAGTTTTTAGCTTCATAAGTGAATAGTAGCTGTTTAGAGAGTGTAACAGAGTATCTGAGCTATACAATTATATACAGAATCCTGGGAGTTGTGGCTTGGTAAGGTATGTAGAGTTCTTTTCCAGAGTATTCCTGTCCACTCTCTTGAACTGCAAGGCCCAGGGTTTCTCAAGATGAAGTCATGAAAATGACACAACATAGGTCAGATATAGCTCATGCCTGAGCTAGGGAACATGTGACTCTCCAGATGTTGTTGGACTCCAGTTTGCAACAACTCCTGTACTCCTGGCCATTGGTGAAGGATGATAGGAGTGGTAGTTGATCAATATGTGGGTAGGAACACAGATTTCCCAGCCCTTCCTCAACCTTCTAAACAGTCTTCCACATGAACCTTATGACTCAATCAGAAGAAACTTGGACAGAGATTAGCATAGTGCCCTCAGATGGTCCCCCCTCTGTGTCTGTTCATGACATGCTGTGTTGTTTTCAGCAAGTTTGGAAACCATTTAGTTGTCTAACTGTTTTGAATTTTAGTCTGTGTAATTCCAGGGTACACACCTGTGGCCTTCAGATGTTTTTAGACTGCAATAATTGTAAATCACTACTGGTTATGTGGGCTAGAGCTGACAGGAAATGTAGACCAAAGACATCTGGTAGGGCACTATTGTCCACTCTGGCTAAAATCTTTTATTATTGCAATAATCCCTTCTCCTCCTATTTATTTATATCCCACCTTCCTTACTTTGGAATAAACTTCAACACAGTGAATGTTGCTTGTAAGCATGCACAGTATCATGTTGCATGCACACAACCCTAAAGGCACATACTGGGATAGCTCAGTTAATGAAAGAGATGTGTTCAGAAACTTTGGTACCAGATGCAGAAATGCGATGGAAGGAATAGGTATGAGTTCCCACATCACACAAAAAGAAGAGAAGTTCAACATGTTTCAGCAGATCTTTTGTTCAGAACTAACAATATGCAAATGTGAAATGAAACAGCCAAGTCAGGTAAACTTTGCATAAATAAACAAAAACATTTTGAAGCCACACAAAAGCTTCTTCAAGAAAGCATCCTGGGATTATTTTTTCTTTCACCAGCCTCTGCTTTCTTATGTAGGGAGGAAGTCAGAAAGGTTAAAGCACAGAACGAACTTAGGCTGGCCAGAGACATTAAAAACAATAAAAAGGTTTTTTTTAAATATGTCCGCAGCAAAAGGAAAAAGAAGGAGACAGTAGGGTCGCTGCGCAGAGAAGATGGCGAACTACTCACAGGGGGGAGAAAAGGCAGAGCTACTTAACACCTTCTTTGCCTACGTTTTTTCCCAGAAGGATACAAGCACTCAACCTGGCGGTTGGGGAGCAGGGGAGGAAGCAGAGGAAATGAGGCACATAATAAGTAGAGAGGTGGTACAGGAATACCTGGCCACATTGGATGAATTCAAGTCTCCAGGGCCAGATGAATTGCATCCTAGGATATTAAAAGAGCTGGCAGAGGTCATTTCGGAACCGCTTGCTATAATTTTTGAGAAATCTTGGAGGACAGGAGAAGTTCCAGCAGACTGGAAGAGAGCAAATGTTATCCCCATCTTCAAGAAGGGAAAAAAAGAGGACCCAAATAATTATCGCCCAGTCAGCCTGACATCAGTACCCAGAAAGATCCTGGAGCAGATCATTAAGCAGTCAGTTTCTAATCATTTAGAAAGCAATGCGGTAATCACGAGAAGTCAACATGGATTTCTCAAAAATAAGTCATGCCAGACTAATCTTATCTCTTTTTATGATAGAGTTACTAGCTTGATAGATGAAGGGAATGCTGTGGATGTAGCATACCTTGATTTCAGTAAGGCCTTCGACAAAGTTCCCCATGACATTCTTGCAAAGAAGCTAGTAAAATGTGGGCTGGACAGGGCTACTGTTAGTTGGATTTGTAATTGGTTGACCGACCGAACCCAAAGGGTGATCACGAATGGCTGCTTTTCATCCTGGAGAGAAGTGACTAGTGGGGTGCCACAGGGTTCTGTCCTAGGCCCAGTGCTGTTCAATATTTTTATCAACGACTTGGATGAAGGAATAGAGGGCATGCTCATCAAATTTGCAGATGATACCAAATTGGGAGGGGTTGCTAATACGCCAGAGGACAGGATCAAAATTCAAAATGACCTGGATAGATTGGAGAGCTGGGCCAGGGCGAACAAAATGAAATTCAACAGGGAGAAATGTAAGGTCCTACACTTAGGTAGAAAAAATGGGATACAGAAATATAGGATGGGGGACACGTGGCTGGATAGCAGTACGTGTGAAAGGGATCTAGGAGTCTTCATAGACCACAAGCTGAACATGAGTTAGCAGTGTGATGCAGCAGCCAAGAAAGCCAATGCAATTCTTGGCTGCATCAATAGGAGTATGGTGTCTAGATCGAGGGAGGTACTGGTACCACTCTACTCTGCTTTGGTTAGACCCCATCTTGAATACTGTGTCCAGTTCTGGGCACCCCAATTCAAGAAGGATACTGACAAGCTGGAGCAAGTCCAGAGGAGGGCGACCAAAATGGTGAGAGGCCTGGAAGACATGCCCTATGAGGATAGACTTAGAGAGCTGGGTATGTGTAGTCTGCAGAAGAGGAGGTTAAGAGGGGACATGATAGCCATGTTTAAATATTTGAAGGGATGCCACGTAGAGGAAGGAGGGGGCTTGTTTTCTGCTGCTCCAGAGACCAGGACAAGGAGCAATGGATTCAAGCTGCAGGAAAGGAGATTCCACCTGAACCTCAGGAAGAACTTCCTGACAGTCAGGGCTGTCCGGCAGTGGAATCTGCTGCCTTGGAGTGTAGTGGAGTCTCCTTCCTTGGAGGTTTTTAAGCAGAGGCTTGATGGCCATCTGTCGGGAGTGCTTTGAGGGTGTTCCTGCATGGCAGGGGGTTGGACTGGATGGCCTGTGTGGTCTCTTCCAACTCTACATTTCTATGATTCTATGATTCTATGATTTCATTTTGATGGCCAGACTTACAGATCTATGCCTTTTAAAAAATCCTAAGAGCTGATGAGGCAAGTTTATTTGCTTTTGTCCTTTCTCTGTTTTGCTGCTCACATGTGCTTAATAATGGATTCTGAAGACAGCTGCTGTTTGCCATGCCTGTTGTGGGCAGGCAACCTCAACTATAGGGGGATCAGCTAGAATAGAATCCTATTCTTTCTCAGCTCAAGCTTGATTAAAACTTGGCACCAAAACCTTTGTATTTATCCAGCCCTCCTTCACAATCTTCCCAATGCTGATAGTGCTAAAAAAACTTCAAATTGGGCAGGGGACATGGAAGAAAAGAGGGACTGGGTGAGCATAAAAAGACTTTATTAAAAGGAGCTTCTTTGTCAGAGGCTTTGTTAATGAGGTTTGCCTGTACTCTCAAGTCAGCTATATTCAAGATAATGGGGTTTACTTCTGAATGTACATAGAATCATAAGAGTTGGAAGAGACCACAGGGGGCATTCAGTCCAACCCTCTGTCATGCAGGAACACACACTAAGAGCACCCCGAGCAAATACATATCCAGCCTCTGTTTAGAAACTTCCAAAGAAGGAGACTCAACCACACTGTAAGGTGGCGTATTCCACATTTGTCCTCACTTTTTTGACTCATTCAAAGGCTTACATCTAAAGCCTTGGTCATCTGATTAGTGCATCCTGTAATTCTTGTAAGTAAAAAGATGAGGGTTTCCACAAGGTTCACAGAACTCAGCACTGAACATTGGTACCTTCCATCGGCAGACATTTGTTATTTAGTGTTTCTTCATAATGGTGGTTACCATTTCAGCCATATCATACTGTTACACACACACACACACATGCGCGTGCCTATGTGGGCTGTTGCTTTGGCTAAGAACATTTTAAGCTTTCTGCTTGCAATATGCAAGGTTGATACAAGTAAGTACTTACTGGCAAACCTCAGCTCAGGTTCAGCTCAATCACATTTAGCACTGTCATGGTACAATTGTGTATTTATTCTAGATTCAGACCTGAAAGGGAGAGAGGCACCCACTTTTGGGAGCACCTTGTTTGTGGAATGCCCCAAACAGTGGAATGTCTGGTGCTTATGTTGTGGTCTTTTGGGCACCATGTGGAAACTTCTTTATTCTCCCAAGCCTTTTAAGAATTGCTTTAATGCTCCTATACCTCTTGCACTCTTATCATACTTCTTACTTCAGCTTTGTTGTACATAGTGAAGTGTTTTATTCTCTGCTGTTGATTTTCTTTTGGTTTTATATTCTGATTCTTTAGTCATTGCTTTATTGTGCTATTGTGGTATTTTAGATTTTTTAACAAACTGTACATCACCCAGACAACTTTGGCTAGTGAGTGGTTGACATTTACTTAATAGTTCAGCAATAATGATAAATAAAATAACATTGTGAAAGCCAATGTGGTATAGTGGTTTGAATGTTGAATTAGAACTCTGGGAAACCAGAATTCAGATCCCCACTCAAATATGGAAATCCACAGGATGACTTTGGGCAAATAATACTTTTTCAGCTTAAGACAAAGGCAATGGCAGATCTCCTCTGAATAAATCTTGTCTGCCCCCCCCAAAAAAAAACCCCCAAGCACACCCAATAATAAATCAGAACTAACTGGAGGAAAGTAACAACAACAAATAGACAAGTATTGAATGGAAGGAGGGGACAAGATGATATTTATCAATTTAAACTGTCTTTTTAAAAAAAAGCAGACTGAGGCCATTTCTGCATGGACTTAAAGAAACGGTGCAGAGTGTCCTCCAGGGAGGATGTCTGCACCTGGGAGCGGACTGGGTTGGACCTACTTAGTGTAGTTCCGCACCTCAGCCCGTTCTGGAACGACCCAAAGTGGTCGTCCAGGGTGCTTTTGAAAGACTCGCCCCATGCGGAAATGGCCTGAATGAACTGTACAGGAATTGGTATGTGGAAGATGAACAAATCAAAATATTCATAACTACAATATTCATTATAGATTATTTTGAATTTTACAGTTTTGACTATGTTGCTTTCAAACAGATACAAATTAAGAATGTAAGTGGAAGTTTTAGGAAGTGACACTATTTCGAATACAGTATTAGAAATTCACTACGTACCAATGACAATACAGACACCTAAGGGAGGAAAATGTACTCCCAGTATTAAATGCAGTGTCTGCACAGTAATCGTCTTCAGTATTTCTAGCTTGCTGACAATATCTTTTGTATAAACTCCTGAGGATCTCAGAATGACTGTGTTGAGCCTGGTCGATTTTTAGTGACACTGTGTCTCTGATGTGACATAACAGAAAATGTCAGCAAGGAAACCAGGGATTTCATAAAAGGGACTGAGACTCATAACAAAAATGACTTGGCAATTTGCAGTGATTGCTTCTGCATTGTAAGTGTAATTCTTAAGGAAGTAATCACAGCCACAGTGCTGTTAAACAAAGAGTGCTTCTCCCTCCTCTCTCTTTCACTAGCACACCCAGGCTGTTATAGTAATTTAACTCTTGGGATGGATTCCTTCAGCCTTTTCATTATTTTTGGCGGGGGGGGGGAGGATGTATACTAGCTATAACAGCTATGTTTCCTTGCACTTTTAAATGGTTTGGGTATACGGTTGAAAAGACGTTTACATTCAAGTTGAAAGGGGGGAAATGTGGAACACTGGATTCTGTGCAACACAAGTGAAACAAACTTCTGCAAAGTTACTAATGCTGGGAATAATGTCTATTCCAGTTGCTGTACTGTGATAGGCTGTGTGAGGGATCTCTCTCTCTCTGTACCTTGATCAACCTTAAGCTGGGCTCAGTGTGCAGCAATATGAGGGAAAACTTCTTATGTAAGGGGATACTGGCTACCTTCTCACACAATCATGTAAAAAATCCAACTGCTAGCATATCATCATCATCATCATCATCACCACCATCATCATCTTTATTTCGACCTGCTTTTCTTCCTGAGAGAACTCAAAGCAGCTTGGATTTAAACTGGGATATTCCAAGCATAACTTGGACTTAATCTGGGATATTCCTGCAAACAGGATTCATCCTATAAAACTCCTATGCCAGTGTTGATTTTAAAATGTAAAAGATCATGGGAAGAATCAATGTGAATCTAGAGTGATTTGAAATGAACATTATTAATATTATTATTTTTGTCCCAGTTATTTTTGCCTGTATTTCATGAACAGAACTCAAAGCAGATTATCATATATATGCCACCTTTACTGCAAGAAGCTCCACATTCCCTCTCCACAATCATGCTTACAACAGCTTCTTAAGTTTGGTTACACTGAGATAGTAGAAAGATTCAATCTCAGGCATTTTGCTTCCTCCTTTACCTCCTTTCTCCAGGTTAAAGAACTATGATAACCATGGATGGTGAAGATATTTTGGCGTCTGAGGCTGAAAATTCATCCCATAAATGCCTCTTTCCATCTCAAGCATTAAAAATATAGCACTACCAGTGGCTCAAGCCAGGGGATATGTACTCATCCCACTACTGCAAGATGACTTATCTTGGACCATGGGCTGCTAGTGTACGGTAGTTAATAAATTCATGGCTCATTCGACTAGTAAATAGGTCTGACTGAATTCATTGCCCTTCAAGCAAGTGGCATGGGATTGCTAACTGTAACCAATAATTTGTATGGTCATTATGACACCCCAGTCAGCTACCAAGGATGAAGAATTCTCTGCCTAATAGTGGGGCAGAGCTGGTCCCAGTACTAATCTGACAGCACCATGCTTACATTATTGCTGTTATGTGCCTTCAGGTCAAAAGGTGGCCCCATCCTAAGGTTTTCTTGGCATGATTTCTTCAGAGGAGATTTGCCATTGCCTTCTGAGGTTAAGAAAGTATCAGTTGGCAAAAGTCACCCAGGAGATTTCCATGGCTGGGCAGGGGCATGAACCCTTGCCTTCCAGAGGCCTAGTCCGACACTCAAACCACTTCAGCATGCTAGTTCTTCCTGTGTTTACACTGAATCATGTAGCCAATCATATTGATAACTAGAGCAAACCACCAAATTGAGTGAGGTCAGTCTCTCCACCCCTGCGCGCTCTCTCTCTCTCTCTCTCTCTCTCACACACACACACACACACTTGTTTCAAGTATTGTGATTTTTTTAAAAAGTGTAGTTTGTTTCAAACATTAATATCCTGGGTCTCAGGTACAATCAGCCTCTTAAAGTACTTTATGTAGTAAAACATAACATCAGTCCATAAAGTAAAAGACCAACAAAAGTGGAAGCTTTTCAGAAAAGATAAATCCATGAGATTAAAGCAAAAACATCTCACAGGTCTATGAGAATAAAAGAGGTGTCTTTTTAAAAAAAACAACAACAACCAGAGAGCTGATATGCTCTTTGGCCCTTTTCGCATGCCAGTCCTGTTGTGAAATGGCCTCGGGAGCGTTGTGCGATTGTGAGAACCATTCCACATGATGTCCTCGTAATCGTGTGATGCTCCAGAGGCCATTAGGTGGTGATTGTGCATTTTCAGCTTGTTGCCGAAAATGACGTGCAGTCACGCCTCCCTCCCGTGCCCCACACACACTTGCCTTGTGTGCGGAGGCTCTGGACATGTGGCCATTATGCTCCCTCCCCCAGCGCAGCCTGGGAAAGTACCTTGCTGCACCGTGGAAGGAAGGGGTGGAGTGCTCATGCTTCCTTCCAGCCAGTACAGAGCTGGTATGAAGGGGAAGCGGTGGGGGGGACGTGAGTGCCTCCCGGACAAGGCTTTTTGCGTGATCACCGTGCGACACCAGCAGCACCAGGTAAACTGTGAAAAGGGCCTTTGTTTGAATAGCTTCAAAAAGAGGCTGGACAGCTACATGGTCAGGATGCTGTAGCTTTTTAATGTTCACTTCTTTGTTAGTTTTTAACTGTTATTGTTTTTTAAACTGTAAGTCTCATTGAGTCTCACTTTTGGGAGAAAAGTGGATTGGTGGTGGTGGTGATCATAGCTGGAGTTCTTGCACTGGGCAGGGGGTTGGACTCGATGTCCTGTTGGGTCCCTTCCAGTTTTATAATTCTGTGGCTTATCACCCAAATGATAATAGTTTTGAATACTTCATGGATCTTATATTTGATTGAGAGATCAAGTATTGGTATCTCTGGCTATGAATGTGAATATTGCTTGTTTCTTTCTTGCATGCAAGCACAGATAATTTCAGATTTTTTTTTCCCCAAGAGAGATTATAAAAGATTTTGTGCATTTTTCAGGTTTTCCTTTTGATCTTTGGGATTTTTTTGCAAATAAAAAAAAATCATGCAAAAAAGTCCTGTTTTATATAAAATATATATATTTCCAGAAGAGAAACCCTCACAATTTGTGCCAAAAAAATCAGTTTATTTTGAACAAAATAACAGTATTCTGCACAAAAAAATGTTATGTGTTGCTGTGTCAAATGTTTCCCCCCACAAGTTGTCCCAAAGTAAAAAGCTATCATCGTGGTTCACTGTGTCTTAAAACATTTTGATGCTCTGCAGTAGGTTTTTTTTTTTTTGGTTTTTTTTGAGAACAATAGAATTTGTGAGTATTCTTTACTGTGACAAATATTTAAAGTATTGTCTCATAATAGGGGAGGGTCTCCCCCCCCCCGAGAGTATTTTTGTTTGCTCCCCCTCAGTACAGCAAAGAGCAACTTGGAGAGGGTTGACATAAATGAAAGAATAACAACTGAGCCTGGCCCTGGACATTTTGTTGTCTGAAGTCAAGCAGAAAATTGTGCATCTACACTATTCCAGTCAAAGTCTACAGTATCCATGAGGCAGAAAATCCCCCACGTGCATCTCTCTCTTTGGCAGCAAAAAAAAAAAAAGTAATAACAAATGAAATAAGGGTATATCCATTTCATGACACTTAAAATCTGTCACCTGAGATGGCTGTCTCACTCTGCCTAATGTTTGGGCTGGCTCTGCTCCCTTAAGATGTGCCAGCTTTGTGCCTTCAATTTAGAATCATATGGGGATGTCTTAAGGCTGATTTATTTTTACTGGGATCTAAACTGCATTTTGTTGAATCGGCAGTGTCTCTGATTGCACCGCTCTACATGACTATGGACCTTTCCACACCTTACCTTGTTCCAGTGTTAGCATTGCGCAAGCAGCCTCTGCCAAGAGGCTCTCCCTTCCCTGCTGCTTCAGCTCTGCACGAGCTGCCTGCCTCTTCCTTCCGCAGTGCAGCCTGGGACCTTCCCAGGCTGCACTGGGGCAGGAAGCGCAACCAGCCTGGCTCCAGAGGCTCCACATGCCAGGTAAATGCGTACAGGGCCTGGGAGCAATGTGCGATTGTGAACCATTTTCGGCTTCTAGCTGAAAATGAAAAGGTGCGCGATCGGCCCCTGGAGCGTTGCACAATTGTGAGTGCATTGTGCAGATTGCTCCTCGCAATCGCACAATGCTCCAGGCCCTCTTTTGCAAGGAAAATGCTGTGCGAAAAGAGCCTAAGTTGTAATTTCAGGTAGTTTAAGCTTATAGGCACTGTTAGAGAAATGAGTTTATTTGAAAGTGTTGCATGTGCCATTATGGAATTGTTCTGTGGTTTATCTGTATCTTGCTAATGTGTCTGGGCTATGCAATATGGCAGTGGATACCAGTATCTGTGATGTCATATTTCAACAATGAAGATGAAAAAAGTTACAGTGTTAAAAGCCTTTATTCAAGATTTGTTATAGGTTTGGCGTATGGTAAATACAGAGTTCTCTGCACTGTGGGAATAATAGCACTGAACTGCTTTGCAGAGTGACCATAAGGCCTGGTCATGCACGTCCTCATCTGCAGTAGAGTAACATGACTATTATTTATTAATGACATTTATATATCCTATCTTTCTTCCAGTATATGTCTCCATGCCTTTTTACTTTATAACTGCAACAGTCCTTATAAGGTAGGTCAGGTTGCGTGTTTTGTGGGGAGAGTGGGGAGACTCTGGCCCCAGGTTACTCAGTGAGTTTCACAGCTGAGTTGGGAGTGGACCTTCTCCCTAGGGCAACATACAGTTAATTAATTAGGCACTATGTTTATGTTTAGAGAGCAATTAACCCCCTCAAACTCCTAAATCACATTTTTCCCAACAGAGTGAGATGTGAATTTGAACAAGTAGGCTTGGGAGAGAGGACTGAGGCACTCTGTTATGAAATCACAAAGCTATGTGGAAGACCTGGCTTTCTCTATTGTCTCTTCTGAGCAGCTGTCACTTTTAATTCATGTAATGAGGATCCAACACAATGTCAAGAAGTAACTGGGAAGTTCTGTTTCCATTCAAAAGAGACAAAGAACTTGTTTCTATTTGAGGTTGCATTTACATTGAATCATATTTTCCCAAACTCAATATGCTTAGCCATTTTGAACCCCAATCTCTCTCTCTCTTTCTGTGTGTGTGTATGATTGCTTTAGAAGCCAAGCATGATCATACAGGTATATTTATCCACGTATGTCCACGTGCAGCATAAACATGAGAGGTAGCCATCTCAAACAAACAAATTCTTTTTCTGTCCTCAGGAGTTAAATTGTCAGGTGGCTAAAGTTGATTTGGGATCCACTAATGCCACTGTGTGAGAAAGCATGGAGTTTAATGTAGAAATTTTCATAGACATGCTGGTTTATAGAAATAATTGTACAGAAATCAAGTTATTGTTGAGCAGTATGGAAGACCTTGAAAGTGACCCACACACAAAGAAGCTCCAAGGATGACTAAAGGGGCCCAAGAGAAAGGGCTAAGTGAAGGTTCTTTTAGATAAGAGGAGAACCTTCAGTTCCCAGCTCTAATTCTAATTCAGGATCTGCCCCAGTCCAGTCCAGTCAAACTGTTTCACCCTTCCCGTGTTTCATTTTTGGAAACATTGTTCCTCATTCACCCTCACAATAGGGAAGAGAACAGGGAAAAAGGAAATCTCCCTATTGTTAACAATTAGAATTCAGAGTTAACAGTGGGGATCCCTCATTGTGCCATTTGCCATCACAACTGGGAATACCAGTGACATGTAGGTGAAATCACCACTGTTGTCACTGATCTCTAGCTGGAAAAGACATGGGGACCATCACCCTAACTATATGTTCTTTAATGGATGATGGATCAGGGTCAGTGAATTGTCAGTCTTTTCTTCCACCTTACTTTTTCCCATGTGATGAACATAAAGATAAAGCAAAGGCAAGGTAAATGCGATGTCATGAGGCCTGGTCACAGCTTTGATATCAGGAGTGTGATCACACACATTCTGAAGTTATCTTGCCCTTGCAGGGTCAGAGCCGTGAGGTTCTAGTTCACCACCCCAAATTGTTTCTCCACTCTTGTTCTAGATGAATACTTTCTCATGTACTCAGCTGAAAGATATTATGCAATCATTTCATCTCTCCCTCTTTAATTACTTTTCTATATGAAGTAATATTTGGAAGAAGTGGTAGAAAAAAATGAGTTATAAATGAAGTGAAATGTGATAACGTCTGGAGCCCCCCATCTGTAAATGAGTCTGTCCTCTTATTTAATTTTATGTTTTTCTTTGCTAATGATGTATAATATTTCTGCTTAAAAGCTTTTGCAGTAGCTCACAACAAGATTTAACTAATATGTGCAAAGAAAATAATCTATCAGACCCTTAAAACTGAATTAAAACTTAACCAGCTTGATGCAGCAAGCAGCAGCCAAAGGTGATGCATCAGCAAAAGTCTAGGGAAATGAAACATTTCTTAATGCCTGAAAGAAAAGAAAACAGGTGCTGGTTAACAGTCTCAAGGGGCAGAATTTTGGAGTGCTGTTATGGAGAAGGTCCTAGTCCCCAGTCATCTTCTGTCTAAGGCCATTTCTGCATGGGTTAAATAAAATGGTATAGTGCGTCCTCCATGGAGGACGTTGCACCTTGGAGCGGACTGGGTCCGGCATACTTAGTGTAGATCCGCATCTCAGTCTGCTCCGGAATGACCCTAAGTGGTCCTCCAGTGTGTTTTTGAAAAACCTGATTTTTCAGGTTTTTCAAAAAGCCGGCGCACACCATTGCATGCCTGCTCTCCCATGCAGATTCGCAGGCTCGCACCAATGCAAGCCTGAGATCTGTGGAGGGTGGGGCTTTAGGCTGGCGAGCTTCAGTTGTTGGTTGAGACCCACGACCAACCAGAAGCCACCATTTTGGATGCTGGAGCAGTGTGGAGCAATGGCACGCACTGCTCCGGAGCAGCCTGGACCGGACCAGGGAGCCAGAAGATCCGGTAAGTAGTGGCATGGCGCGATTCTCTGGCCTAACTTTCAAAGATGTTGAAAAGATGTAGAACAGGAGATCAACAAGTTCACACAGCAGTAAGCAATTCTTCTCTGGTCTCAGGTGTGAGTTGAATGTGCCTTCAGAATGTGAGACTCTAAAAGGGAAGGTCAAACACTGAGGGGTTACAGAGAGAAGTAGGAGTGGGCCAGCATGCAGAGCTCCTTTACCTTCTGTCTTCATAGCCCTTATACATTTGGGTGGATAACTTACAGGGCAATAAATATAAAAGGTATAAAATGTATTCAGTTTGCCAAATCCCAGCTAACTATCTGGATACCATATTCTGAATTTATCAAAGTCTCTACAGCCCCTTGGGGAGGCAGTGCCACCCTCTGGACACTTATTGGCACCCCACACATTGAAACACAAAGCAACCTTCAACAATGTCAGCCCCCCCACCCACAAACTCTTGTCTAATCAAAAGTTGTTCTGATGTGTTTAACAGGCCATTTCAGAAATCAATTCCAAAGAAGGCCCCAAAAGTGACTAGGGTGGCGTGCTATCACTTCCTGTTGCTCAAAATGGTAGGCCAATGTCACAGTGTGGCCTTGTGGGGTGAGGTGGCCTTCCAAACTCCAGAAGACCTACCTTCTCTTCTAAAACGAAGTAATTGATCCTGGTTATTACCAGGAGAGTGATAACTGTGACAAGTCAGTCTCCTTTGTTCTGTGTTTTCTCTTGTTGTGTATTCATGGCAGGATGGCACATGACGAAGTCACCTTGCTGGGACTCAGAAGATCTGAACTTAGTCTGTGTCTTGATGGGTTACTGTTCCAGTTAAAACAGTTTATGTATGCTACGTTGAGTTTCATATTTATAGATATAAATGAAAAAAATAGTTGTGCTTCCAGTAGTTGAATTATTCACTAGTGGGAGGTCTATTTATACTTTAAGTCATGTTTCTCTTATAATATCCTCCTCCTTTCTAATCAACCTCAAGAACCTTGGCAACCAGGATATATTCCGTGACCTTTTTTAGCTGCTCTTCATATGCATTTGATCATCATGGACATGTAATAAGGCTCTGAAAAATTTACCAGGCTAACCTTCTTGTCTATGTGTCAGAAGATTGCAGGTATAATGGCTTTTATGGATGCAGCTGTAGACATTTGGCACTCTGCATTAAATTTTAACTGATTGGGTTTAGCATGTTAAATACTTTCTCCTGCAAGAAGCACTCCACTGTGCTGGGAAGGTGAAAGGAGCATCAGTTCCTCTCTGCAATTCCGCTAGGTTTTTGGGGGTTTTTTTTGGAAGTGTTTGTCTTTTGCTGCTGTGATTGCTTAATGTAACAGCATGGCTAAGCAACTTGCTTTTGCTGTAGATGAAAGAATCCAGCTCTCAGGAATGCCAAGTAGCTGCTAGAGTTGAGCTATTTTTTTTCTTCTTATCATACTTCCTTCCCCAATATAAAATGAAAGCCAATATGTAAAACTGTTTCTTAATATTCTTCACTGTTTTTGTTTTCATGATGGCCACCATTCCCTATCCCCATGTCTCAGAACAATGCTTGATCAGAACATTGGCCATTTCCACACTACACTGGTGACAGTGCTATTATTTCACTTTCAACATCCTGTGGAATTCTGGGGTTTGTAGTTTACTGAGGTCTTCTAAATACCTGTCCCTAAACTCAAATCTCAGGATTCCATATGATATTGAAAGTGGAATAATAGTACTATAACAGTCTAGTGCAGAAATAGCCATTGTGGATGATACAAAACTGATTGCAAAGCCAATTGCTGCTGCTGCCATTTGGTTATAGAACTGTAGCTATTCTGTGGTTTTGTCAGTATTTTTAATCTTCAGATACAAACCAATTCTTTGTAAAGCTATGAGGTTGCACATCAAAATGAGAGTTGAGAAATAAGTGCTCTAAATGTCTGGCAAACACAGAAGTTTTCATCACCAGTTATCTACTTTCATATACCACTCTTGTAGACCAGTATGACAAGAAAGTAAAAAAAAACCTCAAGGTTTTTATGGTGTTTCTGAATGCAATGGATAAGTCACATCTTGAAAAACAAGGTAGATTGTTCCAAACTCTTTTATAGTATTGGAGGCACTTTACATCAGGGCTAGATATGGTGTTGTCAAAATATTTGACTGTAGCCCCTAAAATCACTGACTATTGGCTATGTTAGCTGGGACATGAGAATTGTGGTCTAAAAACCTGGGTGGCACCAGATTGCCTATCCTGCCTGTCAGCTGAGCTTAGCTTTAGCTTTTTGCTCTCTAGTTTGATTGGAAGTATCTCTCCAAGATCTCAAGCAGAGATATTTTGTAGTTCTGTTCCATGAAATCCTTTTGTAGTATCATGGAACAACATGGAATGGTATAAACATACACTTATTCATGAGACTGGAAAGCAAACATTTTCTCTGGCCTAGGCAGTATTACTGAGATAAGCTCTATAAACTGAAGATCTGGTACATGGAAGAGGGAAAAACTTGTCCACTGCTTTTCCGAAGACAGGATCAGATTGGATAGGCATAAATTACAGGTGAACAGTTTCTAGTTGAGCATTAGAAGAAACATCTTGCTATTAACATTAGTTCCACAATGTAACCAATTACCTAGAAGGGTGGTGGTCTCTCCAGTACTGGAAATCTTCAGCGTAGATACTGATCTGGGATATTCCATTTTTTAAAAAAAAATGTATAGGAGGAGGTTGGACTGAGCAACATATAAGGTTCTCTGCAAGTCAATGTAGGGTCCCTTGGGCTTGTTCATACTGGTGCCATCATTTTCCTTTTCCTCCTCTCTTACTATCATCAGCATTTATTTATAAAAACATGTAATATACAATATGCACTGTACATGCATGTAATGAACTGATGTTAAAATGTTACCTCTTGCTATCTTGGTTTCATGGTGTACTACATATCTAAGCATGAAAGCACTGTGCAAAGAAAGGATGATGTATATAGATGAACTGGGAGGCATCTGCTGTGCCAGTAATTTCCATACATTGGTGTCCTGGTGAGGCAGGGAATCAGCAGAAGCTAAACAAGGGAACAAAGATGATTTGCACAAATCAGGTCTGCTGACGAGGCTGAGATCTGCATAGAAATGCCAGCTCCTTTTGTATATTCCCAGGGTTTATAGCCATGGTTCATTTTGGAATATTGTTCAAAGTAGCTGTGTGCCCACTGGCCCACTGGTCAGATGAGGCTTAGACTTCTATATCTTCAGCTATGAGATCTAGTGAGGCTGCTACATAATGAAAGGGAATCTCCTGCTGTGTCTTTTGAATCATATGGCTTGGATTCAGCATCTGCCTTCCCTAGAAGAAGGACTCGGATGACAGGAAGGGCCTCCAGCCTCCACTATTTATTTCTTTATATCATTCATATCCTGCCTTTCTCCAAGGACTGGCATGCCAAGTGGCTTAGAAGATAATTAAAAAGTTCTAAAAGTGCCTGATTAATAAAGAATAATAAGATATCCTCTCATTTTCCTGCACCCTAGTTCTGACCTGATTCTGCAGGCTCCTCCAAACTTTTAGAGAACTGGTGGAACTGCAATATGGACAAAGGAACAGGAAACCCCTTCTTCTGCCAGCTTAGTTGCATATGTTTAGATCTCAATCCAATCCCTTCTTTTTTCCAGGAAAGGGAACAAGGTTATTCCATATTCCTACAATTTCCAGGAAGCATTTTTCAGATCAGTATTAGTATATGTCATATTATATTTGGGATAGTTTTATTCCTCTCAAAATAAACTCAGTGTAAAGCCCTGTTGTACTGAGACTGCAGAAATCAAAAGGAGTGTATTCTGGCTTCTCTCACTGGTCAGGGGCTAAAGGCTGTGTTAATTCTCTCTCTCTCTCTGCTTTTCTCTCTCTTTCTAAATAATAAAGGTAAGGGGGCCTATTTGTCCAGGGCAGGTGATAGTACTGTGATCATATAACTTTGAGAATTGACGTTTGCACACCTACCCACATTTTTTTCTTTTGTATTTTGTCTGTGGTTGTGAGCTTGCAAGCTGGGAGGTTATCTTTTACTCTCTGTACAGTGCTTGGAAAACTGGTGCTTTTTAAGTGAAATCAGATGCTTTATAAGCAGTCAATAATATTTATTTATTTAGTATATTTATCCACAACTAGAAAGGGTCCTCGAAATAATATGTGAGAGAAAGGGAGAAGGAAAGAATCCCTGCCTATAGGCTAATAATATCACCATCACCATGTCATACAATTTGATGCCCCATGTTTTTTATGCTGAATTGTAAATGTCTGTCTGTTTGTCCTAGTACTGAAGGCTTGGGGGAATAAAGTGAAATAAGTCTATCTGTGGTATTTTAATTTTTTTAAAAGGTAAATTCATAATGCATCAACTTAGTTTACCCAGGATTTCAGTGTGGATATGAAATTTCAGTTTCCATATACGCATCATGTTCCTGGGTGGATGGTCAGGATACATGCACACAGTGGCTTGCTGGAATAACAAACAAGGGTTGCTCTTTTCCCTTTTGCCTATGCATCGAAACACACTTTATGCAGTGATGTGGATTAAGCACCTTGCTCATTATCTAATAATGCTGGCCTGGCACAGATGGGAATCACTCTTGCAGTATAATTAAGATCTAGAGAGACTTCAGGTCCCAGTACAGGCAGGAGGGTCACTGAGGACAGCAGCTAAGGTGGAGGAATGAAAATAGATTCTTGCAGCTCCCTTGGGACTTACATCCCAAACAACCTTTGTGTCAGCAGCGGTTCTGCAAACCAGTGGGACTGTCCTGGAACAAGTGAATTGAGGACTGAAACTTGACAACCCCATTTGGTAAGATTTGATTGATGCTGCAAAAGTTTGTGCTATAGCACACAAAAGTGCAATTTTGTCATTGTGAAGAGGAACTAAGTTAACCCTCCTGCGCAAACTTGCCTTGAACGAAATGAGACTGTTAGTCCATCGAGTGCAATTACTTAGTGTCTCAAGTGAGTTTCTTTTCTAGCCTTGGTACTTGATATCCTTTTAAGATACCAGTCCTTTCCACTGAAAAGGCTCAGTGTAGGAATTTATATGTGAAATGTAGATATTCTGCTTCTGAGCTTTCCCTGTCACTGCCATAAAAATAAATCTTTCCTGCAAACTAAGTCAATTAAAACTAGCAAATACTTTTGGGCGTGTCTCAGTTAACAAAGCAGAAACACCCTCAGAAGCAGAAACACCCTTTTAAAAAGTATTTTTATGCCTGCCAGCCTCCCTTTTCCTTTTTGTCACAGGCAAGCCAAACAGAAGCCTCCGGAATCCCTTACTGAGCATTGATGAATAACAGAACGAAGAGAAAAGGGGAGAGCTAGAGGCATATCTCACTAGCTACCACAAGCATGTTAAAGAAGCATAGGTTTGAATTTGGCTATCAAAAGGAAATCATAAGAAAAGTGGGGGCTGGTGAAAGAAAGAAAAATAATTATTGGATGCATTTTGAAAGACTCTTTCAAATGGTCTCTAGAAGGTTCAGACTGTTTTTGTTTACTTATGTAATTGACTTACTGATTTGGTTGTCAAGCCACATATGTATATTGTTAGGTTTGGATAAAATATTTGGTGAAAAAAATGTTGAGCCATTCTTTTTTTCCCCCTCTCTCTCTCATGTAGGAAACTACTCCTATTTTTTCCACATTATTTCTGTCTCTGGTACCAAACTGTCTGTTAAAGAAGTATTGGCCAGAAATGGAGGTATTCCTGTAATATAATGCAATCTTCCCCAGTCTTGAGTGTTACCCTGTTTACTGAGGATCCCGGGAGGGACACCTAAATGCGCTCTCAATTAACTAAGTTGGGGAAATTAGCTAGAGCACAAGTTAGCAATATGAGAGGCAGGGTAACACAGCAGAATCTTTTACCCAATGTCTACAGGGTCAGGCCAAGCCAAGAAGCAAACCGGAGTTTAAGAATAATTGAGATTTTTATAAAATACAGACACACAGTGTATGCAACACAGAATCACACAAGTAACTAAGGAAAATAAAGGTTGGAGTGGTATAGAGGGATTTGGAGAGGGATTGTTGAATTGGGTGATACGAAACCTGTCCTGAAGTCTGGAAGAATAGAAAGCGATGCTGGGGTTCGATGTGGCTCAGCACATGTAGCTGAGGGGAAGCTCACCAAGCAAAGCAGCAGCAAGGCGGTCTGGAACTCGGGAGCAATCCGAGGAAGGTCTTGGAATCAGGGGTTTTTATAGGGAGAAATGTAACTGCAGGCTATTCCGTACCTGGGGAGTTTTGGGCGTGAGACAAAGCTTTGGAAAGGTCAAAATTTAGCATGATTGAGTTAAGTTCGAATTGACAAAGAGGTAGACGGTATGCAAATGCATGATGCTTGACAGTTGAGTATTCAGCTTGCCAAGTTGCCTGCTCGGGGCAGGGAGTTCTTTGTAAGCAGTGTGCATACATAATGAGGGTGTGTGCAGAGAGGTCTCCTAAAGCGGTGATCTGGCTATTTCTGGCCTGCCTGTATTGTGTTGGGATATTGCAGCATTTGATGGCCGAGCCTAGTTCTGTGCTTGTCCAGGGGCCTCACAAACACGTGGAGAGGGGTGGTGGAAGAGAGCCAAATTATTGATATCAAAATGATATCTTTATGCTATCTCCAAGGAGGCCTAACCTGCAGTAACATGAGTCTCTAAATATTGTTATGTTACAGTTGCCATTATCCTCTGTCTTGCATGGCCAGTAGTTAGATGATACAGTTGTAGTCCCACAATATCAGGGAATCCAGAGCTGGGAAAAGATGGTTGAATTTCTGGGACACAGAAATAATAGTTGGCATAATATGGGGCCATTGTTGGCTTTCCTCTTTCTATCACTATAGCTTTGAGGACTTCCTAGAGCATCCTAGAACATGAGCAAGGATGAGAGCATCAGTGCTGCATTCACAGCATTGATGAGGTCCTTAATCCCAGCCTCCTGAAACTGTTACAGAAATAAAAGAAAAATAGGTCATCATCCCATTTGGACAAATAGTAGAAGCAGAGTCAACCAAAGATACTCGGATTAGTGGGACAGAGTAACAAGTAATGTAACCCCCTCCCTCCAACAAAAGTTAAGAGGCAAACCAAACCAAATTATTTTGGCACAAGTCTCCCTTTCTTTAATAGTAAAAATACAACAGCAGATTAAAAAACTAACAATTTACTGCCCTACCATGCCACTTAAAATCTACTGCCTAGGGCAGATGCCTCAGTAACTACTGCTAGGTTGTCCATGAGTGGAACTGTGGAAGTCACAGTATCACACTTTAAATGTGACCCCCCCACACCTTCTGGCACCTCTAAAGGAATCCTTCCATAAGCAGAATTAAAATATTTATTATTTCTCTAACCTGGAGTGGCATTGCTGTCACTGACCGCAAAGTAACAGTGGCACATAACTTAAAGTCTTAAAATTGGACAACAGTCTAGCAGATGTGCAATGAGAGGCAAAGCAAGAGCTGATCTCTCTGGATAAATGTCGATCTGCATTATTAAATGAAACCGTGTTTAAGACACGGACTGTCAAATGTGTTTTTCTTTGAAGACATGAGAGGAATTGAAATGTATTTTCAAAGCAGGTATCCTTTGCTTTTCCCCCTGATCAATTTTGTTTCTTGGTTTGAAGCATTAATTACTATACTACCTCTTACCTTATTCCCCATCTAGGTCTTGCAATATAGAGGTAGATCAGAGGATTAGAGAAGGATTTAAGACAATTTCCTGAAGTGTTCATCAGAAGGTGTTTGGCCACCTGATATCCTTTTAAATCAGGGATATGTTTTATCTTCTTCAGTGAACCTGGCAACATCAGGCGTGCTGCATCTCCTTAAGAAAAACCTTCAAAGGGGAGGATATTGCAAGATCAGTAGTCACTTTCCAAGTCAATACTTTTTACCTGAGGCATGAAAGTACTGCAGTCATTTGAGATCATCCCATAGACTCTTCAACTCTGTTCTGCCTGAAATATATGTATGCATTCGTTGTCTTGGAAAAGAAGTTACAGAAGATAAGCTTTTTTGCAGAGTTACAGAAGACAAACTGTTTTGCAGTTTCAATCCCTGGTATTTTCAGTTAGGACTAGGAATGAAGCCTACCTGAAACCTTGAAGAGCAGGCCAATGAACCCCAAACTCTATTAATGTTGTTGATTCCCAATTTCTACCAGCCCAATCCAGGGTTCTTCTCACCAGGGTTCTGAACTCTTGAAAAGCATGTTTTTCAAGCATTTTATGAACTTTTCAAATATTCTTTCCATCCCTGTGGATGACCACTACCAGTGAGTGCTGGAAAATACTGTGTTAGATAGTCCAGTGGTTTGGCTAGCATAAGGCAGCTTCCTGCAGTCCTGACAAAAACGTGAGAATGAGTGGCAGTTTTTTCTCAGCTTACCCATTAAAAATGTCTGTACAAGAACAATAATGTTAAAAAAAAGGTTATGAGGTATTTGGGATGTAACATCATGCCATGCTTTGATATTACTTTGTACATAAGCAGAAACTGTCTCCTTCCATTATGCACTGGGCTTGATCTTAATTTGTGAACAAAATATGGTTTAAAATAATTATTGTTTTCCTGATTCCAACAAAACATCAAACAATGGTATGCTATGGATCCAGAAAGAGGTTGTAAAATCACAGTGTATGATGGTGGTAAGGAGAGAAGAGGGGTGACTTAATCTATGTGTTCACATTCTATAATACTATTTTTTCCAAGATCAACTTTCTTAGGTCCTATTTTTTGTTTATGATTTTTTTAAAAAAGCAGTAATCAGGAAAAAATCATGCACATTTTGGTATGGAATTTATCATAATGTTTGCAACCCTCTCCAAATGATGCCATTTTTGTATTCTGGTTTCCTAATGTACATAATTGTTCTATGAATCAGAAAATGCAGAGACATGCAAAAATTCAAGGATAATTCTATTCTAGTTGGCATATTAGTTTGTGATATGTGATAATTTGCATACATATCTGCAGCAGTAAAATCATAATATTGGAAGACAGTGTGCATGACCCAAAGATCTTATGGGTTATTTCTGTTAAGGGGACATAGGGCATGAATACATAGTTTTCCCACTTGCACAGTCAGTGTGAGTGTACAGGTATGTGTGCTGGATTCAATGGCATTGCAGAGAACAGGAGATGTTTGTACTTACCTATAATGTGTACTCCTTCATGACCTAGAGATGGAGTAATATTACATGGATCTTTCCTTTCCATGCAATTCATAAGTATGTTGCCTATACTTATGCTTTCCTGCTAATACGGGGAATAGGGTAATAGTCTACAAATCTATTTAGCCTTCTATTTTGGGCCAAGGACAACTGCCTCCTTCTCTCACCAGCCCAGTGCTCTAGAGAGGCTTCACTGCTGTGCTTAATGTGATACAAGGTTTGTATACATCATCACTGTATTACTATTACAGTTATTATTGTCATTTTATTTTCATAAATATCCTACCTTTCCCTCATTAATGGGACTCAAAAGTGGCTAATAACATATTTAAAACAATACAAATTAAAAACTCTACAAGAGCATTATGAAAAGTATAAATGTGATAGTTAAAAACGAACCATTTATAAAGTTAAAACATTAAAGATTAAAAATATTAAGATTCATTAAAAGGCTATATACAGACCTTAAAAACAGTACTGCACAGAATTAGAAGCCCAGCCATAATCAGTTTATAGAAGCTTGATGGCATAAAAATGTTTTGACCTGCTAACAGAAGGAACACAAGGATAGGACCATCCTAGCCTCTCTAAGGGAATTCCTAAGTCTGTGAGTAGCCGCTGATAAGGTCCTCTTTCTTGTTCCTACCAAATGAGCCTGAGAAGGTGGTGAGACAGAAAGAAGGGCCTTTCCGGGTACTCTTGTAGCTCTAATAGACAGCACATCCTTTGAGATTATTTTTTTTCTTATCAAAAACAGGACAGCTAGAGAGAGAAAAAAAGTGACCAAAACATGTACAGAGTGTCATTGTCACTTTATGTCAGTCTTATGCATGTTGGATTAGGAACAGATCAATAATGGCTCCTAGTTAGATTTGTGATCCAGAGGACCTGACTATTGTTTCAAATGTTTTTTTTTTTAACAAAATAGTTATTTATCTGAAATCTGATTATTTTAAATGGATAGCATGTTCTTCGGTGGATGCCTATATAGATTTTTAAGACTAAATGCAAATACTATTCCTAGCTAGGGTAGACCTATTGAATTAATTGCTGAATAATGAGACAAAACTTGTGCAAATCATATTATTTAAACAGGAATACTTTAGTAAGGACTAGCAATAACATTAGGCCCTATCCTATGGTAGTTGATAAGATATAGGAAAGAAAATAACAGATTATTGCTTCTGTTGAAGACAAAAACAACCCTGATTTCTTTATCTTTATTCTACTCTGTCAAAAATTATATGTTTGGGAATGCAGGAGATTAGAAATGCAGAAGTACTCTCCTCCCCCCTGCATATACTCCTCTCAGCTGTGAAAATTGTACAACTCGAATTACTCTATTACTTTAATTATTCACCTGATTTTAACCATAATCCTGTCACTCTCGGCATAATTCTAGACATACACTGAAGATGGGAAAATCCAAAGGCAGCAACTCAGAACACTTTGTTTTATTGGCAATTTATTATTGAGGTGAAGACACACACATTAATGAATCTTTTATGTTTTTCATTGTCTGCAAAAAATGTGCTCTCCTTACAAAAGCATAGACTTTATGTGTCACAGGAGAGCTTGAGTACAGTTTTGAATGGATCAGGTTACGTGAAAAGGAGTATCATTCAAACTTCATGCATTTTTGATCATGTGGAATTGCTGCCATGGAGGATGCGCTATGGGGAAGGTTGAGATGCCTGAGGCATTTTGATGCCTCAGGCAAAAATAATGTCCCCTCCTTTTCCAAAATGTGGGGGGAAAGCACAGTAAACTAAAACAGAGTCAGAAAACTTTTGGTCCACCAGTTGTTGACTGTAATTCCTTAGTTGTTCATCATTGGCTTCAGACTGATGGGAACCATAATTCAAAAATTTCTGGAAGGGAACAATTAAATGAAATAAATTGCTGCTTTTTCAAGGGAACAATATTTGTGATGTAAAACTAGCCTTATCAGTTACTACTGATGATATCTTAAGCTACTGATGAGGTTAGAATTATGTGAATAAATACCCCCACCCCCGAGATGTGTTATAGTTTATGAATAGGGACACATGCATGTAAGGAGAAAGTGAGAGTGTGCCGGTGACCACACCCTTGAGAATCCATTTTTTCCATTCTTGACATCAGTATATTGAATGTTAATAGTTCAAAGAGGAATCTACTCATCCTCAGGGATCCAGAGCTCCCACGTGTCTCATGGGTCACATTACAGGGGGAAAAATGATATGGCCTTAGCAATACAGTACTCTGGGGTTCCCATTTTTGTGACTGGATTGGATTTTGTTTCAGCACATCCCAATAGCCTTGAGAAAGAATGACTACACTTGAGATCTGCCTTAAAGCCTTATTGTATGGTTGAAGTATACAACCGGATCTACATGAAATATCAGTTACAAATCAGCATGTGCAGGAAGAGGAAAGGGAGGGCTCAAGGCTACAGTCCTAAAGCAATCTTACTAAGAGAGTAAGTCTTTCTGAACTCAGTGGGATTTACATGCCAGGTAAACCTGGTTTAAAGCCCTCTGTGCTGTCTCAAAAAAGAGTTATGTTTCCTAGTAATTCCAGTTTCTGGTAACTGAGCACAATTACTCTGCCTGCATAGCAGTATCTTGTTTGTTTTACAATTTTCAAGAATGTAGGACAGGATATGTTAGCATTGAATATTAGTCTGAATCCCTTACAAAGCAGGCAAAAGTTGTCAAAGATGCTTCTAGGTCACGTATGCCAGTAGTATACATTATGTTTGTGTTTTTGTTTTGTTTTTTTAAGATATGGTTTGGCTTTGCATGCACATTTTAAAAGCTATTTTTGATGTTCTTTTGTTTTTCTACTGTCATGTGCTATAGTCCCTTCATTAAGTGAAAATGAAGTTTAAAACCATCCACAGGATTATAGGCCTCTGGAAAAATGTTAAATTGCCCTGCCAACCTAAGTTAATGTTGCAGTAATGTGGGATGAATGTCTCAGACAAATCAAAATGGATTGCATTTTTTAAAAAAACAAGGCTGCAGCAGTGCCATGAAAAATCTTTTGGATTCTGAAGGCTCTAATTAAATGGATTGTGGTCCCAGAGGAATAAAAGGAGATGTAGGAAGAGTAGGTATGTATGTATTGCTTAGGATTATGAGCATCCGCCACAGTGACCTTTCTCACATTCTCATTCCCTTCTGCCCCTGAAATGAAGTTGAGAAGACAATCCAAAGCAGCAGTTTCCTGTCTGGATTCACCACAGTTTAGTTTTAGCCCAAGCACCTAAACTATGGTTAAGATTAAATTGATTTAATCTTAATAGCAGGGGGTTGGACTCGATGGCCCCTGGCGTCTCTTCAGACTCTATGATTCTATGATTTGTTAGCACAAGAAAGGTCTGTAAACTATGATTTAAAGATGGAAAGGGTAAATTCTCCTTGGGGCCTTCAGTCAGAAAATTATTGTTTGGCTTTGGCTTCCTCAAAAATAGTATTTAATGTTTGAAAACTAACATTGTGCATTCTTGGTGTTTAAATCTAGTGGGCAACTTCTGAGAGTCCAGGGAATATTTCTGCCCTCCCCCAATTTTGAAGGATTGTATCACTTTAACACCTCTTGTCCTGGTTAATTTCATTTCATGTTATTGTTTTCAGGCATTCAAACTGCACCCCAGAAGCCCTGTTGGGACTTTTAAAAAGTCATTTTAATGCTTGAAATATGCCCAAGGCACAACAATATTTTTAAAATGGTGAATGACTCCCTCAAAGGCTGGGGTGGGATGAGGGCTTGTTGTTGTTGTTACTGCTATTGTGTGTCTTCAAGTTGTTTCCAGCTTATGATGAACCTATCTAAAGGTCCATGATGAGGACTAAGAACATGTGATGCACCCACGGTCATCCAGTGGATTTCCCTGGCTGAGTGGGGAATCAGACCCTGGCCTCAAGGGTTGTAGCCCAATGCTCAAACCACTACAATACCCTAGCTCTTGGAGTAGGGGCTAGCAGGACATTTTTTTGGGGGGGGGATGCTGGCAGGACCATGTATTGTCTAGATGATAATGAATGCGGTAATCTGTGTCATACATACATTTCTTCCCATCTTGGACTTAGCTGAGTTGTTCTATATTTGTTGTTACCTGAGTTCTATATTTATTTTTAAATTTCTGATTTTCTCCACAAAATACTCTGATTTATGCTGTCTTATTTCATTCATTTGTGGAAAAATTATGTACTGAAGTTCTTCATTTCTCTTTCTCTCTCTATAGATAGATAGATGGATCTATAGAAGATGTATATTTTGTTGGTTGTTCTAACCATCAGGAGCAATTCTACATTCATCAAGCTGTATTTGGATCTTTGATCCATTAGCAATGGAAGCCTCAAAGCAGGTGTGGTATTTACAATTCACACCCTTGTGTACTGTAGACACAATCAGACCAAGCCAGTAAGTAGAATGGACTTTGTCTTGACCTATAAATGATTTTGTGCTTTAAATATTAACTTGCTAGCAAATAGATACAACCACCCTGCCTTTGAGCACAATAACTTAGAAACCCTACTGCTATCGGGAGACAATACACCTATGTAGAATTACTTAGGATTTTCAGTACTTTCATTTTGATTTTTAGAAAGAGGCATAAAAAAAGGAATGTAATTGCATTATATACACATATTAGTCTATAACATTTTAATCTTCTGTATCCTTTTGCATCCAATTGTTGTTTCTTTTATTTTGTTCTATTACGTATATACTTTGTATCCTGAAGGAACTCAGGGCAATTTGTGCATAGTTCTGTAGCTGGTCCAACCTCTTGAGTTTTTATATGATCAAATCTCCTATGGTAGAAATGTATCATGGGCTTTCAGACAGTTTAGGAGGGATATGTACTTTTCATGACTGAGTTGTTAACAGGGTGTCTAGTGAACAGTGCAAACATACAGATCTCGTAGGCCAACATCTTACATGTTATCAAGCAGACTAAATGCAAATAGTGTGTTTCAACTTATACTCCTTTCATAATTGGGAAACAAGGGATGGATAATATATCACCAAGACAGAATATTGTTTGAAATGAGGAAGAAACCTCCAATAAGATTTAAGGCCAAAATTTTAATCTAAGGAAAAACGAAGCAATCATATGGTTTATGGTAATAACAACAGAAAGCATTAACTCAAATTTAAAAGTACACTTAAAGAGTTTCACTCCTAATGGCTGCCCAGGGTATAACTATAACTTAGTTATGGCTCAGTTGTCCATTCACAAAAGCATCTCTTTTTGGCCACCATCATTCTCGAATGTTGGAATGTCTGTGACAAAATCCTGCCCCTAAACTGTAAAAACATTGAAGTCTCAATAAACATCATATAGTTCAAACATGCGGTGTGCAGCTGCAGGGTTTTAAACTTTATATTAACTTCCTCTGTTATTTTTAGCACTAATCCCCTCCTTTGGTTGAATATCATGGAACCTTTTTCCAGCATCTACTTAACCAGGTTTAGCACTGATTAATGCTCCTTTATTTAAACTGCTGCTTTGTATTACACACAGTTGCCTCTGGCAAAGATGTTTACAGAATGCAATGCAAATGAGCTCACTGTTTGAATCTGGACTGCGCCTAAGTTACAGTTTGAGCACACATAGTTTCACTGCTGCTTCTGTCACTCATGGAACCTTGGCAAAAATGCAGCACCCTGTTTTGCCTCTATGCTGCAGGTGAATAGGCAGAAATGATTATTTTTTTAATGGCATAATAGCATCAGGACATTAGTAGACATCGAGAGATAGGAAATGTGTTCTCTCTTATTGACTTCATACTGCCCCCACTGAGTGATGCTAAGTGCCGTATTCCATTAAGTAGGACATGAAGGAGGAGAAAAAGTTGTGTGCCCTATCTCCTTCACAAAGCCATATTACCCCCTTAAGACAAGTGGCAGGTCAATATGAAAATAAGGCATGTAAAAACAATTTCCTCCTCCTATTTTGGAAAGGAGATTGCAATACACATGTATGTTTTAATGGGCATCTAAAGGAACTAGAGTGGTTTGAAATGAGTTACTGTGATTTTGTGGTGCTGTGGTCTTTAACATTTCTAGAATCAAGGAGGTTCCTGAAAAAAAAAAATAGAAAGCATGGCGAAGCAACCTATGGCCCATGGATGATGTGTGTCCCATGGACTGATCTCATTCTACCCGTGGCCTTTTTCAGAAGCCTTCTACAGAGGTCTGTGTTCAGGTCTATGCATGAGCAATTTTTCTCTTCCTCAGCAGCTGTCTAGATAGGGAGGAAGGAATATAGAAGAAGATGGAGAGAGATAAGATGTGGTCAAACTGAGGCCCTTTCCACAGCTTACCTTCTCATGCTGCTGGAGTGTGGGCTTTGTGTGAGAAGGCTAGGCAGGCAGGCTCTCGCAAGCCTCCTGCTTCCCTGCTGCTCGGGCTCCACAGCTTCTTCTTGCTTGCATGAGAGCCCTGCCTGTGCCCTGCTCCTTCCTTCCACCGTGCAGCCTGGGAGTTGTAGGCTGCACTGAGGAGAGGATGCGCGACAGGCCCAGCTCTAGAGCCTCTGCACTGCAGGCCTGTGAGCCTTGCGCAAGCGTGACTTATTTTCAGCTAAAAGCCAAAAATAAGAAAATTTGCTGCACTTGCAGGCCTTGAGCGTGGTGGAAATGGGAGTGCGTCATGCAGACCACTCCTGACATTTATGCGACGCTCAAGGGGCCCTTTCGCTTATAAACTGCCATGCAAAAAGGAACTTATTTCTGGTCCTGACTGCATCCTCTGTTAGTATCAGCTCCACCCACTATTGGCATGCCTCTGCTGACAGATGAGAGCTGAGAAAATATGATGCTGAATAAGAAGGGGGAGGAAGGGGTTTTTCCTCTATTGCTTTAAGCTAATCATCATTTGGGAAATCAGAACAGATCTTTTCCAGGATGTGCTTAGGGTAGCAATTTGGCTTCATTCCCCCAAAGAAGTGTGTTTGTGTCAGTTCATTTGTAGTGTGACTGGGATTAAAATTCACTTTTGTTGGCCTCAGAGGTACAGTACTTTCTGTGCCTGTTGCAATAAGGGTTGGCAGGACAATTATTGTGCATTAGTGTCTATATTATCAACCACCATGTAACAGTTAAAAATCATCCCTTTCCTAAACTGGGCATCTCGCCTTTGTGCATTAGCAATGCTGTAGAACAGAAGGTGACAGGCTTTCACAGAGAATCATGCTGTTATAATCTCACTCTCCCCTGTGCCATCACTTCTGGTGCTAGAAACCACCATGGTTTTTAAAGTGGCTGTTATAAACAGGCTGTGATGCTAATATTTTTTCCTCAACCCTTCTGAGCTACCATGTCAAAGTTCCCTGCAATAGTTGTGTGAACAGTTTTTTCAAAACAAGGGATGGGTGAGATTTTCTATCAGTTTGTTTTTGATAAGCAGTCACCAAAAAAATATGTAAATGTCTTATTATTCAGGACAGAAAGTACTTGAAACTTGGAATGTGGGAGAAAATGAAATTGATAGATTTGCCTACAAGGCAGAGGATTTTAGATGTGTTAACTTTTAAACGCCTGGCTTTGAATCCCTATGTTGTTAGTGCCAGATTAGACCTGGCACCTCTTTTTTTCCCCAAGACACTTCTCTTCTCAGCATCTCCATGGCAAATAACTTCCATATGTTTGTTGCCATTCTGTGAATGGCTGTTCCTTCCCACTGAATTTGGCTGGGGCAAATGAACATTCTATTTCAGCTTTTTTTGAAAAAAAATATATCAAAATTTACAAGTGACATATTTGGGACAGAAAGAATTTTGAGGTTTAAGAAATTCAGATGCAGGAGAAATTGAAAACTGACGGAGTACCCATTCCTATTCAAAACCTGATTCTGTGAACATCCCTTGGCCAGGCAGCAATGGCAATCAATAACTTTTACTATGGAGGCTGAAATTATAAAAGTAGAAAATTCTTGATCTGTTTCTGAGAAGCATGTGTTCTGTGTTACAAAAAGTGTATGGATAATTCAGCTTGGCTTCTCCAGAAGGATTAGTAAACGTTTGTCCAGTACATCTGGCCTCTAAAAAGCCTCTCTAGATGTTATAGAACATGATGACAATAGACTACTCCACTTCCTACTTCTCATGGCCCAGTATAATTGGCTTTTGCATCATAATGGATCTACAGAAAGGAAACAGAAAGATACTCTGGAATAATACATTAGTATATCTTTCATGAGTACTAGGTACCAGTCTGCAACCCTGGAGAGCCAGTGGCTGATCAGCAGAGGCAGTCCTGAGATACGCCACTACATCTGAAGCTGGACTTAGAAAACTTACTCTCTCTGCTTTTGGACTGCTGCTACCAGAATCCTTTATCCAGTAAGGCCAAAGAGTAACTTTTCCAAGCTCTGATTTGAACCTCCAGCTTCTTTGGATTGATGTATACTAGGGTGGGAATCATACAGCCTTCCAGATGTTGATTGACTGCAGATCCCAGCACTCCTAGGGTGAGAAAAGTTGAGATTTATAGACCAACAACATCTGGAGAGCCTCAGGATTACCATTCATGAAGGAAGGAAAAAGACTGTTGTTATCTCTATCAGGAGAAGATGCATGTGAGAATGACCTCCCTCTGATTCTGATGAATCTCACAGTCTGACTCTTAGATCCCCTAGCCCAGTGGCACATTATTACTAGGAATAAGTTTTTCTTTTCTTTTCTGCACTTCAAAATTTACCAACATCCACAAAACATGAGGATGAGAAGAAGAGAAACTCGTGGATCTACCTGTCATTTATCAACATCATAGACTGACTTTCCTCTTACTGTGCTGGACATCCCAGGTCCTTTCCGCATGACTTCACTGTCTCGTTTCTGCCACAGGATGGCAGCAGTTGGCAAGTCGCACTTCTGCATGATGTCGTCACCATCCCGCTGCCATCCTGTTGCAGAGTGTCGCTCTTGTACAGTTTTTGCAAAATGGAAAAAATCCATTTCATGTCTGTAATCGCGCAGTGTTCCCATCACTTCTGGCCATGTGGAAGCGCATTGGCAATGCTTTCTTACATAGTGCAGCAATGGAAAAAGCCCAGCTGTGCTGCAGAAGGAAGACGTGGTGCCATTGCATTCTCTTCCACATCGATTGAGCGGGTGCAGAGGGGAGTGTTGCTGACGTGCTTCCTTCTGTACCCGAGACTGCAGTGAGATGATGCAGAAGAAATGGCCTCAGAATCCTGTGTGCTGAATGTTCACTTGACACACTGTTTTCACTAACCATCATCAGTATGTGTATCTTGATAATGATTTAAGGAATACCCACACATTTCTTGTCCTTTACTAGAAAGAGCATCTTAACATGTCAGGAAGACCCAAATAAATTAATAAAGTACAAAAACTCTCATAATCTTTCCCAGGCACCAGAAATTTTTTGACATTGGGATAATAAAATAAGCAGAGATACGTATTTCCTTTCCCCAAAGCTTTTCCGTTCGGGACTGTAACTTTGGTAGGTGATGCAGGGAGACTGCCATTTCTTCACAATTCTGAGCAAGCAGAAAAGGTCTCAAACACATGCATTTGCGAAAACCTGTGAACCATGTCTCGATGGTTAAGGCTTAAATGTCAGTAGTATTTTGTGGCAGAGAAGTCCATGATACTGAATGGCAAACTTGACTTTGCTGCTTTAGAGTGTGTAAAACTTTCTGGTGCTGCCAGGCACTGCAAAGTTGCCAGTTTTCACCACTGATTACTCTGTAATGTAAATTATCTAAACAGGAAACAATGTGGATCTCCAAAGAAGCAAAACACCAACTTTCCTTCTTATGTTTTCTTACTCTATCTTGCTATCTGAGTGCTTTAAGCCATGCCTTAAAACCACTTTGACCCTATTATGTCCTCTTTCTCTCCCTCTTTCTCTGTCTCCTCTTTTCCTCCCTCCTCCTCTCCCTCCTGTCCTCCCTCTCTCCACATGTATGTGTATGTGACTAAATTAGAATGGATTTAGAAAGTGGCAGAAGGCTATTTTTCTTTTTAAAAAATTGTATATTTTAGCCAAAGTATTCAGAGCGAGTGCACAAAAATCCAGTGCTGGTTTTGAATTCAAAGTACAGATACAGGAACGGCAAAATGTGCTTTCAGTGTCACAGGTGAAAATGACTTAATGAGATCTCAACCAGCTGGAGTATGTGTTAGTCGCACCTATCAGTGTCTTTCTTTTCTCACCCATATTGAGCTGAGCAGCCCCTAATACAGAGTAGGAAATGCTGGCTAATGTAGTGTTAGCTCTCTTGTTTCCTAGAGCAAATCCCTCTAACCTTGACTACCGCAGCTGCCTTTGCTATCATAATACTCTTAGAGTGTCACTAAGCTGCTTGACCTCATTGCCCTGTTAGCCAGACAGGTCACCTGCTTCTTCATTCACAAAATTGCTGCTACTTCATTCATAAACTAGAAAGAAAGGTCCACCTGTCTTCACTATCCTTTGATACTTAGTTACTGGATTGGGAGACTTGTAATGACCATAAATAAATACTGACAGCATGCAATCAGTAATCCTCACAGCAAACATTTAAGTACTGTGAGATTTCATCTCTTGGTAACAGTATACAGGCAATGTGTGTAAATCTGATGGGAATGAGGGTAGAGGTGGAGCAGGGGATGCTTCATGATTAGATGTTTTATATTCATGCAGAAATCTTGAGAATTGTACTGCATTTGAAGACTTCAGCTCTAAACAAGGAGTTAGCATTGAATAGTGTTTTTTTAAAAAAATGATAGAACTGAAACCTCCACACTGGAATAAATATCAACTCGGTAGGGTTTTTAAATGTTTGGAGATTATTGGTTCATTAACTCTTCTCCTTTTTAGCTGATTTATTGATTTAAATTACATTCTGTTTACACTTTAAGATGAAAGAAGTGTAAAATAATGTACAGGTTAAATAACAGTCATTGTTGGAGAGAAAATTTGTCTTTAAATATTACATGCAGAGTAAGTGCTGTAGTGCTAAGCTTATTTAGCAAGAACTGTGTGAACAAACAACTACTTAGCCAAATGATCATTTACTTGTAGTCATAAGAGTAATAAATGCTTGCCTTTGTTAGCTAGTATTTGTGCTGGCGTGGCTAGCTGGTAATTCTTAGCTGTCCCAGGCAATATATAAGAAAAAGAAGAAGAACACATTTTCATTGGGTCAGCCAGCACTGTGGTCTTTTCCCATAGTCATGAGTTTAACAAATAATTTTATTTCTTTATTTGCCTACATCCTTTCTGTCAACAAAGGCACTGATTTGCTGTTAACTCTCTGTGGTTCATGTTAGGGCCCCTGTTAACTATAATTCCATTTACAATCTAAATAAATTGTTAAATTAAGTGAAATTGAGTAACACAATCCATGCTATGCTGTATTACAGCCTTATTTAATCTGTATCACTATGTACTCTCTGATTGATTGCTTTCTTTTTTGTCTTTTTGTATAGCGAGACACCCATGTTTGTTTGTTAAAAACGGCATGTCACTTGTAGATAATTTTCTTTTTGGTATAACTAAGTTACAATACTGTTGTAACATTAGTTTCTACTTAGGTACCATTGCAATTTAACGCATGTTGTTGTATAACTAATACTGTGTTTTAGTTATTTTCATGGTTATAGAAACTATTCCAATTTTTAAAAAAGTAACTACATGGAACTGCTTTAGTTGCCTTCAAATAAAAGGGAAATGCCATGCTGATTTTTTAAAAATTACAACTATAACAATAACTACTCCAAAAGGTTTTCAAACTATAACTTCCACTATTAAAGTAACTTTCCAGGTTCTGAACCAGACAATGGGAATGTGAACCAGAAAAAATTAGACCTGATTAACTGTGCCCCAGATCATTGTTTCATATCCTGGCTTGTAAACAGCAGCACTTAACACTAGTTGCCTGGTTTGGTCATTTTGAGAAACTGGTTTAACAAACCAGGATTGTATGGCCAAACTGAGCATAGAAGTGGAGGAGTGAGAAAGAAGCATAGATACAAGCCTTGTTCTTCATCTGATAAAATCATGCTTTATTGGGCTGACGTTATATCTCAACTGGGCCACAGACTCTCGTAATACCACAGCCCTTTTCAGACATTTCTTGAATGCAGTTTACCTTTGTTTGATATAAAAAGCAGAGGTGCTTTCCTATACCTCTGTTACTGTGCCTAACTTGTGCCTGGCTCAGGCTGTTCCAATACAGGGAACATGAAACACAGGGATCGGAATGAAATTTTCAACAATTTGGTCCACAAAGAGCTGCTTCTTTTGAGAAGTGGTTGCATTTAAACAGCACATTTACTGAAGGGAGAGGAACTCAACAGGTAAAAGAAAGGAAATAAAATATTGAGCAATCATTGCTCAGCTGAATTCCACTTAAATGTACATTTAGCTATAATCCTGTCTTGTCTCTTTCATACAAGTTGTGCTATTCCTTATCTTGTTTGTCAGAAATAAAAACAGACATAGAGTTTCTTTTTTTTTCCTTGCCCCATTTTTCAAGGCTGTCATACTAGGACATGTTTTTGTATACTTAATGTATTTGAATTTTTGCTTGCAAAGATATCTGAGTCAATGCTGAATGCATATTGCTTCCTGTTGTGTAAATGTCTAATACCTTCCTAAGTCAATATGCTATCACTCAGTTTTTGTTGGTGTTTCTTTCTACCAAAGATATTATGGCTGAGACAGTTGCTTTTTGTTGCCTAATGGTAGGGGTGGCCCTTGATTATCTGTTTTACCGTGGCCGGTCACTCCCTCACTCTTTCCTTTTGTCAAATGCAGGTGTTGGGGTGTGTGTAAGTGTGTGTGGAAGGAGCAATGGGAGTACAGCAAAGTAATTGGTGCCCGCTCACCAGTTGGGCAGAAGACCAACAACAACAGCTTTAGGAAAGAAGAAAGGACCTACATGGCAGGAGGGGACCTCAGTTCAGATGTATCTGGTTCTGATGTCTTCTGAAACCTGGAGCCAGCAGAGCTGCTCCTTTGGGGATAGCCATGGCTGTTTGTGGATATATGTTCCTTCAAATCACCTGTCAACTTACAGTGAATTTCATACGATTTTGGTTTACAGCCTTTTCTATCACAACTGTTAATTCAGGGGTGAGAAATGGAAATTGAGGAAGGGGCACCTTCCACCCTTCATGGTCTTCATGATGTCAGGCTGTGGCTACACCTCCTAATATCACTGAGTTGTGCTTCTTCCTGCTGACAGTTTCTTTAGGAAGTGGCTTCACAGTGCTGGCTCTGAGTGGCTGGCAGGAAAGATGGAGGAGGAACAAAACCAGGAAGAGAAAATCGTCTGCATTCTTCTTGCAGGGCTGGGAGCCACATAGAATGAGCAAATTGTCCACAGATCTCCATGGTTTAGAGCCTTTTGCTGGAGATTCGTCCCCCTTGTTCCAGTGGGATGTTTAGCTGTTTGTACTGTGACTGAAAGTTGTATTGAACAGCCATCATGATGTAGTGGCTTGAGCATTGGACTGTGACCCTGGAAACCAGGGTTTAATTCTCTGCTCAGCCATGGAAACCCATTGGGTGACCTTTGGTGTGTCATACATTCTCAGACCCAGAAACCTCCACAGTAAATTTGCCTCAGGGTTACCATAAGTCAGAAATGACAACAACAACAGCAGCAACAACAACAGATGTTTACATCATGATACCATGTTATGATAACCATGCTGCATAAAGCCATGATTTTTTTTTTAAGAAATGGAGGTCCTTCTGTCTAGCTTTAATCTTTGCAGGCTTAATTATTTTTTACTGCTCAGTTTAGAATCATTTTCAGTTTGGTAAGATCTTTGATTCCATCTGTGATTACAATAGGCAGTTGTGTTCTGTTAAACTGCAGAGCTGTATAAGGACTGTAATGAGTTTCACACTCACTCATCCCACAGAAGCCATGAGGTAATTGTTGGAAGCATAATAACTTTTGGTTGATGGTGATTAACTATAAACAGTTTCTTGATGTATGAAAGTCCCCTAACCTATTGCCAAACACTTGAGCCATCTGAACCCTTACTGTTTTATTATGCTGACAACATGGGGATATGGTTGTTTTTGAGTGTAAAATTATGTTCTAGACTAGTAGTTCTTAACCTGGGATTTTTGGAACCCTCACAGGAAGTCTGTGAAGCCCTGCTGCTGGATAATAACAGTAGTGGCACCAACATCTCTTTGCCAATGGCTGGCTCTTCTCAGAAAGGAGAGAGAAAGAGGAGAGCTCCACTCAGCTTTTCTCCTTGAGAAGGGAGGGAGAGGGAAGTCTGTATTGAGTGTCAGGCCAGTGAAAGAGATCAAGGAGAGATACTCAGATTCATCATCTACAGATGGGCATGACCATTGAGTGCTGGCTTTCTACCTACCTTCTGTCTTTGCTCCTTCCCTCCCTCACTCCCTATTCTGGGCTCCCCACAGATGCAAGCAAGTGACCTGAGTGAGTAATAGGTTAGTTTTTCATTTTGGAAGGTTGCTACTGCTGCATAGGATGCCTTGTTTTATTGTCTCTTCTACGCAGCAGGAGAGGTGTGGATGCTGACAGACACATGGCAGGTGTGTGCACGTGCCCAAACTGCTCCCTCATTTGAAGATCCCTGATAAGCAACTTTAAATAAATATTTGAATATTTAAATCTAAATTTAAATATTTAAATCTTTAGTTAATTCTTGGGGGTCTCTGGCAACAAATTACAGTATATTTACATGTGGTCTCTGGTAAAAAAAGAAAAAAAAAGGTTAAGAACCTCTGTTTTATACAAAGATGTGATATGGTTTAAAAAGTATGAAGCTGACCCATTACACAGAAACAAACTCAGAACACTGAGATGTAACTTAAGAAGTTAATTATTTTATTCATTCATCCCTCACATATTTTTGCAATGACAAAATAAAGCATTCAATACAAAAGCAGCTAGGCCTACCAAATGCAAATAATGTGGCTACTAGAGCAATTTAATCAGTCCATAGTTGAGGTTTTAAAAAGCTGAGGGGCACATCCAAGTGGGGGATTTTTCTGTGATTTGAGGTAGCAGAGAAGTGGCAGCCAAATGTCTTAGAATTTTATCCAAGCCTAAAAGTAGCATATTGTTGAAGGCATGTCCAGATGGAAGGTATTTCCCCCCTTTTATTACCAGGTATGCTGATTCAGCACATCGAAAACTTGTAAACCACATGGGGGAAAGGCAGCAGTCCAGGGAATGAGGGATCCAACGGCTATAAAATATATCCAAGAATACCCCTTCTCCAAGAGCTGTTCAGAAAGAGACTGTATTCTTTATTCCCAATGTGTTTAGAAGCTTAATGTTTTGAACATATGCAAGCTTTGCATTTAAATCTAGGCAGCTGGATAGTTTCAATCATAACATGGAAGTTGAGTAAATATATTCCTCTGTGTATTAGCTTTTTACATAAAAACCTAAAATATAGTAAACATGATTCTGACAACCAAATTTTCTCAAACACAGTGACCTAATTATCCCTGCCAATGAGACAAGACTGATTGAAGCTCCCTATCAGGTATATTCTCCATGGAAGCCAATTGCCACTGGACATTCTGTACATGAGCCCTTGCTAAATAGGAGGCTATGTCAATTTCTGCTAGTCAGAAATGATGAGACCATTATGGAAGGTTGGGCACTGTGCCCTGCAAATTCTTTGCTGTTTTTAAATGAACATGGTTCACCACAAGTTCATTCTAAGACTGGTTTGTACAAGCAGAGAGACATAAAACACTGTTGCTTGAGATTTTTCACTGTGGTACAAGACTGAGACTAAATGGTTTCATTTTTAGGTGGTATGTAAATATTAGTTTTAGGGTTGAGGATATTTTTATTATTATTCCTATTATTCTCCTTCAACTTAAGTTGAATATTATTCTAGCATGCTATTTTACTAGGCTATTGAGAAGGCTTGTGAAGAGCACCAGATTCTTTGCGTTTGTAGAAAAAAGACCTATGACTTTCCTGATTCAGTTTGCTGATTTTCACAAGGAAGTGTAGATAGCTTTGGCATTTGGTCAAATTCTCTAAAACATTTCATTTTCCAAATGGCAGAACTATCAGTTTGACCTTTTAGAAAGCTCTGCTACAATTTTTCAATGGCAAAGAGGAACCTTGTCCTTTGAAATGATCTCCTCTTCATTTTGCTTGCTTCCTCTCCCTCCTCTCTTTCTGTGTGTGATATGCATCTGGATTTTGAAACACATATTCTCCTTCTGCCCTGCATGCCTCTGGTCTCAGGCTGTTGCCTGCAGCCAGCAAAAATAATAATAATAAAAAAAAATCCTAAGTGTCAGGAGCAAGCAGGAGAAATTCAGTGTATAGTTCTTTTTAAAGAGGGTTTCTTGTTTTAATTCTTGGCTTAATCACTCTTTCCTTGTTTTCTTTCTATAATGTTTGCAAAGATGCCCAATATACCATGGGTGGCAAAAGTTATTGTTACCTTAAACTGAGAGAGTCTGTCGCCCATAAATCCATTTTGTTCCATGTGTCCATTTGAGGGATCTGTTGGAAAGAGTGATCTGCTGTAGATTTCCTCAGCATTGTTCCTCTGATACCATCTTGACAAAATAGCCACATGTTAAAGAAAAAAAAATGTAGACTCAGTTCTGAAATCTGAGGGGACCCTGCTAAAGTCGCATGCTTTCATGTTCAAGGGGAAGGAAAATACTCAGAAGTGCTGCTCTGAACCATTAAGAATCAAAGAGATGCTTCCATTGCACAGTAACACATCATGAATGTGCTTCTCTCAGAGACACAGGGTGCAACTTTGATTTGTGCTAGTCACAAGCAAGTAAAGCATTGTGGCTTTAGGCACAATTCATCTCACACCAAAGACTGTTCTTCTGCTAAACTGCTGAACCATAAGCAGGAAATGCTGCCAAAATGAGAATCCAACTAATATGGTATCAGTATTTAACAGTTGCTGTTTGGGTCTATGCCACTTCTCTTTATTTTTCCTACATTCCTGTTTTCCATTTGGACTGCGGAAGGCTCAGCTACCTAGAGATTGCTTGTGGTTTGGTGGCAGGAACCCTGAAGAATGGAGAGTTAAATAGTGTTACATGATTGATGGAAACCCTTAGAAAATTACTGTTTGTCTTAAGAGATTATTCTCTTTAACACCTCACTTTTAATATTGCTGGGATCGTCCTGGTTGATTTGCTTTCTTTCCCAAGGTTGTATGGTCTATCAACAACAACAGATTTTCAGCACCTTCTGATCCATAACTCATTTTGCTATTCCGGTGTGTGCTACAGGCTAAGATTCCTATATCTTGTAGGTGGTAAATTGAGAAATGTAGCTGTTATATAGTTAAATAGAATCTCTTTAAACTGAACAGTAGGATTTTACCTTCAAGGACATCCCTGACCCTTTGCTGTTAGAAAGTATATCTTCGGAGCCACAGGGGCAAAAAAAGCTATGAAACTCATCTAACAAAAGTTATATATTTTAAGGAAAATCACAGACTTTACAAAACAATGAATGGATAGAAGAAATGCTAGAGTGAAATTTCAGCCAATCAGCCTTGAGAGAAATATGACTAACACATAGTCATGTTTTATCCTTTACATCAAATGTAATTAAAAGATGATTAGATTTTATAGAATGGTTGATGATGCATTGCATCACTAGCTGAATCTTCAGGCTAAATTTTCATTTTGAACAGTGAATTAAATGTTTAAGTATCCTTTAGGAGAGACTGTACCTAATATCTTGTTTTGTTGTTTGGATTTTTAAAGAGTCCATTGATGCAACTATAATTGCCTTTTAGGATTTTTTTTAAAACAGAAGCCAAATTTGAGTTATTTTCTTTAAAATATTGTTTTCCAGCCAGTTATTCATAATATACAAAATTGTTTCCCTCAAAATGAAGCGGTACATTGGATGTTTCAGATGGAGTCTGTTGTGTTTTCATTTCTTTATTATTGTACAGACTAACAAGGTTCATGAACTTATTTATTGTTAAATATTGAAGTTACTATATGCATTTTTGGGTTCTGTGAGATAACAGAATGGAGATAACTCATAACTGGCCGAATTGGCACTGATGGACTACAGTAAGGACTATCCAGATTTGCTGTGGTCAGAAGTGAGTGAGATATGGTGATGTGTTGGTAAATGCTGTTCAGAACTAAGCTGATGTCTTAGTAGAAACCACTTAATTATGATTTGGCATGACCTTGAGTTGAGCTGCTACTGAGTGGGAATGGATGGTTTGGTATTTCAGTTCCTGCTCTTGTTAATTTTAAATTCTTTGTCAAAATATCTATGAAAGGGTTACCAAATAATGAAGATACATGCATCTTTCCAGAACAGGGAAAACCTTCTAGAAGAAGCTAGTTCTGCATTATAAATTGATGGGAAGATTATAGAAGAGATTAATTACATGTGTGGGAAGAACTTATTTCTGGAACTACTGGTAGATCTCTGCGTAATTTGGTGTCAACTGGCAAGTAATTCTAACTCTCAGTTGCCTAACAATGACAAGTGCAGAGTAACTCCCCTTATAATTATATTTCTGAAATGAAGAAAATGGATGAGGGGAGAAGTAAGCAGGATTTTTTTTCTGTGTGTGTGTGTGTTCAAAGAGATTGGGTGGTCATCTCAAATTGTGGTACTCAGAACAAATCTCTAGTTTCAGAATTTTTCAATTCTAAGTGGATGCCTCCTATATCTCATTGAATTTGCTGGAACTTGGATATTAATACAGTGGATTCTCCTTTCATGAGGTTGTGTGATCTGTTGCATCCCACAGGCCCACAAACATCATATCCATTGACAATAATGGGATGTGACACTTCGTGTTTTTTGTTTTACATGGGGGAGGGGGGGCTCCTGTAACAGACTCCCCACCAGATATATAGAGGACACAGTGTACAGTACAAAGTTGATCCTATCTTTCTATCCCTAATACAGAAGATCAGACAATTGCTGACAATGCAAGTGAAACAATTCTCTTTGCACTTGGTGGGCGTCTTCAGTCTTTGGATGAATAAACAAACCAGCGGTTCTAGTACATTCATTGGTCATTATCCTATTAAAGGATGCATAGTTCCTATAGCAGCCTCTTATCTCATTTTGTCATGGTGAATACATAGTATATACCTGCTGTGGACATACTCTCTAAACTCAATATTATTTCAGTTTAGGAAACTTTTAAGATGACATTATGAATTTAACTATTTTGGTGCTACTTTACATCTCTCTGAGATCTGAACCTGTTCTTTACCTTTCAGCCTCATGTCTTAGAAGCAGAGAGGTTATAATTGCTTTGGAAACAGTAAACAATCCTTCTCCTTGAATAAAATCTGAAAACATTCTTTTCAGGTGGAGAAAAAGCTTTGAAAAGCTTGTGGCTCTCTTCCCTGCCCCACTATAGTTCATTTTTTCTTCTGCTTTCCAGATTCTGGAGCACAGCCATAAATCTTAATTGGCAATGCCAACTTTTGTAATGCAGACTCTGTCTGAGTCAGTTGCACAGAGCATTTCTGCAAGGAATTTGGCCCTCAGAGGAGAAATTGCAAGGTGCCTGTAAAGGGACTGTGACAAATATTCATTGAGTTTTGTACATAAAATCCCTTTAGATGTATTCATATCCCTTTTATCTTTACAGTCCAGGCACATTTGCATGACTGGCTTTTTAAGTTGCTCGCAAGATGCACATTTCAGGCTCTCATGAAGAGTGAGTTTTAAATTGTATTTCCCTGAACATCTGCGTTGCATATTTGAAATTAGGAAATATTGATGGCAGTGGCAGCAACAGTATACGCACAACATATACAACATCATCAGTGAACAAAGGGTTTTACAGAGTTCCCAAAGGCAAAACAATGGCAAATAATTTTCTGCCCCAAGGAGTGTATAATCTAAAATTAACATCAGGACAAACAGTAAAGGGACAGGAGGCAAAGAAACAAGAGCAAGGAATTTATGTTACCCAGTGCAGTTGGACGCACTTCCTCATGGGGAATAAATATCTGCATGTACTTTGAGGCCAGTTCTGCTCTCAGATCAAGTAACAGACCGAGGTATCTCTTCTTCCTTCAGAAAGTGGATTTAAAGTGCTTGTAATGTAGCAGGTTGAGATTAAAGCAAATGTACCTCCTTACATCCATGGAAGCCTTTCCAAACTTCTTAAAATGCTACAGAGAGGGTCAGGGGATGATGCTGAATGGAATAAACTGTGGTATCGAGTAGAGAGAGTGGCTCCCACAAAGCAGGTAGAAGTATCATCTATGAATGGAGGCCTGTTTTCCATGTAAGGCAAACTCTATATCCAGCCTTAATTTTGTTTTTATATTCATTTGGGAGTTTTTCAAATCACCAATAAACAAATTGGAAAATTATGGACCAGTTCAAGCAAACAGACTATTTCTTCTGGTCCTTGAAAGCCTAAGAGATGCAGCTGTGGACAGTAGCATGTGAGGGCATTGTGCTGGGAACCATCCCACAAGCTAAGACATTTATGATGCATGGGAATTGTAAGTCTTTGCAAGTTACAATACAACTTCTTCACATTGTTGAAATGCCTCTACATGTTGAGAGCACCATTTCCTCCTGCAAGTGTCCATGATTTAGGGAAGTTAGCCAGTTGGCCTTCCTGAATCCATTAGCCAGAACCCGGTAGGGTTCTTATATGACAGAAGAAGTCTATCAGTAGAAGCAGATTCCCTCTTCCTACATAGTCCCCTCTATACAAACTCAATATCTGCACTGCAGGAGTGGGAAGCCTTTCAGAAAATAGTTTTAAGTGATTTGAGGGCTTAAGAATGGAGACAGAGTATTCTATTTAGGAGAATGTTCCATTGCAGGTAGAGAGATGTGTGATGGAAAGAAAATTGTCTCTGTCAAAATCTGCTGATGGGCTCCTTGCCCCCTACCCCATAGGATCTTCTTTGTAGCTTTTATCTTAAAAGAGAAGAAATCTAAACCCTGACCAGCCCTTCTTTGTAGAAGGTATGAAAAAACCCACTCTGGAGTTGCTGGATTCTAATGTGAATATTCCCCCATGCTTAAGCAGCTAGTTACCTATGATCTAATACTTTGTAGAAACTTATCACTGACAAGGGGAGGGATGTGAATTTATTTATTGCTCAACCTTGATGGCTTTGGGGCTTGTATTTTTACTGAAATCAGGAAAGTACCAGACTAGCTTGTAAGAACATGGCTCATATTGTTTCAAGATTTCCTGACAAATTAAGAGAAGGGAGTAGGTCAATCCAAATATTGCGTAATTATCTGAACAGATCCTGTGTTCCTTACCTTCAGACACTAGTTTAGTAATATTTGCACATTCTTGCACATTCACAAACTACCTGAGGCATCTTTTTATTTGATTTTTTAAAAATTGTCCATGTCAGTACCTTACTATTTATTGTTGATAGTGACTCCAATTTCTGCTTACACTTATCTTGGTTTTACCCAGATGCAAGGTTGCAAGCTCAGTGGCAGCTGGTGGCTATCGTGTTGGTGGAGGGCTGAATATGCTCCACGTTTTAGGTTGACCTTTAAAGAACTATCCAAAATATTGAACCTGTATTAGAGATGTTGGACCTGTTTGGGTTCCAGCATCTTGAATATCTCCCTGAAAATTCAGACTGAAACACAGAGTGGATTCCCTTTCCATTGATATAGGAGCCATATACTTAATGTTCGCTTTCACTGTAGGGTTGAACTCTGCGCCTGTCCAGCCATATCAAAATATGACAAAAGCTTTATGTCAGACTATGGAATAGTTGTGGGCATACAGAATCTTTCTATTATCTTTCCTTTGAGGGAACAGAACTGAAACAAAGAAATTATAATTAATGATTGTCAACCTGCAGTGAAGAGTTTTCTCCTCCCTCCCTATAACCACATGCATTATTCCCACTTATACTATTGCCATCCCTTGGCAATCTGTAACACAGCATCAGGGGCAACTATACACTCACTTAATTTTAACCTTGTAAATCACACTGCCCATTTCCACTCTTCCAGTAAACAGAGAAACTTTGGTAAGAGCTTTCATTACAGTGAATTCCCCACTGTGGCTCCAATTCCCTGTCTTGCACTTGCACTGAATTACTGTGAGGTTGGTAGAAGAGGCTGACGAAGGGAAAGCAGGCACACAGCACAACTATGTCTGTTAAGAGCCAAGATTTTCAAAGTGTGGATTGCTAGGCTCACAAAGCAGTAAGGCTTAGTGGTTTAAGCATGGGAGGACAAAGAGATGAGAACTTATGACTTTAGCTTCTGTTACTGATGTGTTTCTCCCTGAGGATCCCTTTCTCAACATCGCTCCCCCCAATTCTTTCTCTGGCTGTTGCATTTTTGGAAGTGTGCCCAAGCAAAGCAGGAGGAAGAGTTGCAACCTTCCATACAGAAATAGACTTAGCCATTTCCCCTGTTTACATGTATTAAATCATTAGAAAGCATAAGGATTTAAAGCAATTATTTTCACTTATCAAGTCACCTGACTGAAAACAAAATTTCAGTCAGATAGCAAAGGAAATCTTTGTCAGGCTGAACAAAAGCTTATCTTAGTCCCTATAACAGGCCTAACCAGAACTGGTTTGAGATACAGATTTGTATCATAGGACAGGGATATAATTGCACGGGAGAAATTATATACAATTTATAACATTTACGTTATGGGAAGGAACATGAACAGGACTGTGCTACAGAGGCAGCGAGAATTAGTTTGTTCTTTCCAGCACAGTCAGGATCAAAATCGTTACATCCCAAAGTTCACGTACAAACCCTATGGATTAAGCATCTATGAGGCGGCATGGAATTTCCCATTGCCTTTGGCTGAACATAATGTGAAGCTGCCAAAGGAACAGATATATTCATCATATCTCAGCTACTTGTGATGTAGGTGTCAGCGATGTTCTATTCACAGGGCTGTCATTGAAGACTGCTCAGAAAGTTCAGCTAGTTCTAAAGGCTACAGTATTGACCTGTCCTAGTTATAAGTACCATCTGATCATTAGGTGACACCAGCTACAGTTGTTGTTATTCCACTTTCAGTCACACTTCAGTGTAATGGTTAAAACCCTCAATGTCTCAGAGCTAGGCTGTCTGAAGATCTGCTTCTTCTATATCAGATTGTCTTGGTACTGAGATCTTCTGAAGAGGCTTTAATTCTTTCCTGCTAATATCTGCAATGCATTTGGTAAGAAGAACTCAAGAAGATGACTTCTCAATGTCTGTGCCCAGACTTTGGAATTCTCTACTGAGTAAAACTTGCCTGGTCCCCAAGTTGATGACCTTCCACTAGCATGCAAAACTCTCTTTATTATACCAGTGTTTGTCCAACACACGTCACTTATTCTCTCTTCATTTGTGCTTTGATCTCTACTTTTAAATGTAATTATGGCCATTTCTGCATGTGGTGATGGAATTGTCCTGGTCCGGTACTTACCGGACTTCTTGGCTCGACACTCGGGTCCAGGCTGCTCCGAAGCAGTGCGTGACCGCCGCTCTGCACTGCTCTGAAGACAAAAATGGAGGCTCTCCACCAACCGCTGAAGCTTGCCAGCCTAAAGCCCGCCCCCGGCAGATCTGCAGGCTTGCACTGGTGTGAGCCTGCAAATCTGCACCGGAGCGCAAGAACAGAGTGGCACGGAGTGGTGCGCTCCATGCTTTTTAAAAACCTGAAGAAACAGGTTTTTAAAAAGCATGCTGCACGACCACTTTGGGTCATTCCGGAGCGGACCAAGGTGCGGAACTACGTAAAGTAGTCTGACCCAGTCTGCCCCAGGTGCAGACGTCCTCTCTGGAGGACTCTCTGCACTGTTTCTTTAAGCCCATGCGGAAATGGCCTAAGTTTTTAACTGGCTGATATATTGACCATTTTATTTATAAGTTTTTATACATTTTATTCTGCTATTCTTACTCTATTGTGTGGACTGTATATTCTGTTGCAGATTTTACTATAGATTTTTTTAAAAAATGCTTAGGATTTTTTTTTTTAATGGATGGATAACAGAATGCTGTTACGCACATAGAAAGTATTTTCTAGAATAGGAATGATGTTTTGTATTTTAAAAAATGGACTTAAGGACATAATATTTCTGCCGATGAGAGTATCTTGTGGCCCTCCAGATGTTTTTGGATAGTAACTCCTGTCTGCCCTAGCCAGCATAGCCAATTGTGAGGGATTGTGGGAGCTGGAGTTCAACATCTGAGTAGTCATACATTTTCCTGGTCTGAATCTCTTGTAAAACAAGTCTGCTGGTAAGTACAGAATAGGCTCTGAACTGGCTGTAGATATTTTATTCTCTCAGGTACAGCAGAAAATGGTACCCCTCCCAGGACATAGTGGTCAAGTGCAATAATTTTATTTAGAGATTTGAGGCAGAAAAATCCATATGTCTCTTCCACCAAAGTGTGTATACAATAACAAGAAATTAAACAGCATTTTTCTGCCCTTTCACAGGAGTCTCAGTCATTTGTCTGCGGCATCTCACTTATTCTGTCTAACATTAGGCTCATCTCTGAGGCCTGAAATCTGGCCAAGCTTACTTTGACTACTTTTCTAGCAAACATTCTGAGCAGTAAAGTTTTGCCTTGACCAGTGAAAGTTTGGCCAGATTGAAAATCATGAATATATGTAGTAGCCGTGAACTCCTCTGTAGCCATTAAACATATAGCAAAGCTATATTATTTCTGAAGTAATTTCATTCTCTGTCCTACAACAGTGAGCTTAATTGTCATAGAACATTACCTGACCGAAATACAAGATTTTCTTTGTCTTCAACAAAAGATGTGAGGCGATAGTTTCAGTACACCACAAGGAGAAAATCCCTGTATCTATTTGGTTTATGGTGAAATCTCAAATGAACCAGAAAATTATCTGGGTTCTGTGATGACAGTTGGCTAGTTATACACAATGCTGTAGGCAAAATTAGTGTAAATTTGCCATGCCTCAGCCACAAAGTTTTCTATGCAAATAGTTACTGTATTTACTTACACAAATCTGATGCTGATACGCTAAAGCTTGGGCAGTTGGAAAATGAGATGTGGCAGAGTTCATATGCAAATAATAGGACTTTTTACCGAGAATGTCCATCCTTTAAATAATTGAGTGCAAAATGCAAGTGTGTGTGTGTGTGAGAGAGAGAGAGAGAGAAGACATACTACTGAAAATGAAATAGCCTTGTTAATATTATGGTGGCAAAATCATATATATCAAAAGTGTGCTAAGAACAGTTCCTTTTAATCTTAGTCTATGCCTCATTGATCACAAACCAGCAAAGGATACTCTATCATGTTTGCTTTCATTATTCTTCAGGAAGCTTTCTGGGACAGGCTCATTGCATCTTATAATGGAGGGTGCTGTTTAAGGTGCCTGGCTTCATTTTACCTGCTGTTGTCCAGGGAATAGTAGGAATAGTGTTACTGTAAATATTTAACTGGAGGACTGAGCGGGGCAGTTGAATTGATGATTAAGTATATTTCTGTAATGTTTCAGAAGTTTTGTTCCTGGTTTTGAATGTATCTCCTGTCCTTCTGACTTTTTTTGAGGGGGGGGTGGGGAAGCTTATGCTTTTGTTGCTCATTGCCCTTGGGAAAAAATGGACAAAAACTAATATACCATGTACAGATACATTAAAACTATGCAAATCAGTAGACTATATTTTTTCAAAAAGTGTAGGGACTAGGAAGGGAGGAAAATGGGAAAGTATAAAGCTTGTGATGAGAAGAAGTGGAAAGTGTGGGCCTTGTTATCAGTTGCTTCAAATGTACTGATTAAACTCTAATGATAAGACTGAGCAAGAATGGCAGGTAAATTATTAAGGTCTAAATGTCTTAGTGTTGCAGCATTAATCTGTCCCATCAAAAATTTTTCTTAAACCCTGGACTGACACTGAACAGGATAAAAGAGAATGTAGAATACATCCATTAATGATAGATAGATAGATAGGTAGGTAGATAGATAGATAGATAGATAGATAGATAGATAGATAGATAGGTAATATATGTTGTGATCTGTTCATTATCTACCACAGGCTGAAAATGTCTTTGTTGTGAACATTTTGTCCATTATTGTAGTATCTGTATTCCACATTATGCAATACTGAAATGTACTTTCTCAAAAGATCAATGTCACAAAGAAACTAGAACAGCTCAAGTTGGCTGAGAAATTGACATGGAAAAGGCAGAAACTAAACATAAATACCAAACAGTGAAATGCTAGAATTAATTGCTGGGGAGAAAAAAAAATGCGAGCACATTTTGATGATGATGAAGAAAATTGTTTTCCAGCATTCATCTATGTCTGACAAAAAACAGTATCTGCATCAATAGCAACAATGCCAAGCTATTCACTTTTGGAATCCCCACAGCAGGGATTAAAACAAGATACATTTTTAAAACATCCGAGCTATTTATACAGAATGTTTGTTTTTTTCCTCGTCTTGCATACAAGATGTTTTCTGATTCAGCACTACCTAGAAGGCCACACTTCCCCAAGTGCTGGAAAGAGCTGAAGATAATTAAGCATGGCAAATGCACTGGCCTTAACTTGTATTTGGAACAAAATATGTATTTTCTGTCAGAGAAAAGAGAATTAGGAAATACATTCTTTCTGAGTCAAGAATGTATAAGAATATAATCAAAATTGTCTAACACCACACAGAGCTGACCAAGAACTATATGCAGAAAATTTGAACACTTATTGCTGTTTCCTCTTTCCTCTTTGTTGTATTTTAATAAAATATGAAAACTACAAACCAAAAGATTTCATAGGATAGAGCCATGACTCTTAAAGTGGGATCATAGCAGTATGTTTATGTAATGTGGAAGGGCCTGGAGTCCACCCATCCCTCCAATTGGTTTACACAGTCCCATGTGAAAGCTCCATTAGTTGTAAGGAAACATCCATCTCACCTTGGAAGATGGAAAACATCAGTAGCTCTGTGACAGTGTCACTTCTAGGCTTCAGAGTCTGTCTGATCAGGGCAAAGCTGTTAGTTTCATAGATAAATGAGGAAAAATGAATCCACCCCTGTCAAACATATCAACACTCCTTCTATTATTCTCTTAATAATACTCTTTTTAACAAAACCACAGCAAAAGAGCATATGTGGCCAGTGATGAGGAATGTGTATGACACAACTGAGAAATAAAGAGTTTGAGAAATAGAGCCACAACTTGATTTATTCATGGAGTTGGAGACAGCCCTGGAACAAATGTTGGTACAGTGTTGCTAACTAATAAAAGTAAGCTTCCCAGGCCCAGAGTGTGGAAAAGCTGCAAAGACTGTTTCTACCATCTGTAAACCGTTGTGCCCTCCTGAATAATAGTCCTTCGTATTTCATGGCTACTACAGTTGTGTTACTCATTCATCCACTCAACTTTTTACCTTTTTGGGCATCCCTGGATTGACAAGAAATCATTCAGCAATACCAATACTGCCCTACTGTAGTTTTGCGTAATCTATCTAGCTAAATCACTCCTCTGCAAGCCAGGTTTAACCCAAGGAACAGTACAACATAGACAACTCCTTCTAAAAAAGAAAAGTAAATCAAGGACTTTTAGAAAATTTGAGTGTCTAAGCGAAGAAGAAGTCCCGCATAGCCCAGAATTCATCCAGAAACTTCCTGTGCTTTATCTGAGCAAGGATTGGAGGATATATGTTAGGCAAACAGGAAATGTACTCTAGTGAGATTGGCTTAGCTCCACAAACCTTCCTTAGCAACAGCTTGGATGTTTTATGTCTTTAAACAAGGATCCAACATACCTGCCTCCTTGTGGAGGCCACAAAATGGATCATCATCTTCTCAATTGCTCTCAAGTCAACTGATGTATGAGAGATCTCCAAGTCTCCCTATCAACAGCTCTACTCAGACAGTCGTATAGGGATGGGGGCATGATGGGTGCAGTTCTCCCCAGGCGGCAACTTTTGGGGGGCATTCTAGCTCATAGCCATGCCCCTGTGTGCAGTTGCCCCACCCCCTTGCACTATGGCCACGTACCCACACCATGGCCATGCCCCACACATTGTAGCCCACTCCCTATGCTGTAATTCCACCTCTCCATGCACTCCAGGCTCTGCCACTGTACTCGGGTCTTGCAGACTCAGAATGTGGATATATCTGTAATTCAGTCTTCCTCTTTTCTACTGCCGCCTACTTTACCAAGCATTATTGTCTTTTCTAGTGAGTCATGTCAGAGTCATCTTATCTTTCAGAGAGAGTTCAGGTTTGATTTGTGAGGGATGAAACTCCTCACCTGGACAATTTTTTTTTCTAATAACAAGGGTAAAATTAAGTTATATTGTGACTGTAAATTAATGAGAGGTCACATGGTTCCTTTTCTAGTAAACTTCAGCTGCTAGCTGCTTTTATAGTTGTGGGACTGTGGCTTCACTAAATAGCAGAAAAGGAATATCAAAAGGAATCAAATCCTGATTCATACTGTGTCTCATGTTATTTTTTCATGCTGTTTTGTGGATGTTGAGGTATTAATGAGATAGACAGGAGAAGAGCATGTCATGTACTGCAATCCAGAGGTTTAAAATATTCAGATGCTTTGACTTTTTATTAATGACTAGAAGGAAAACTTTTTTAGTTACTTCAGTTACTGTTGCAAAGGAAAATGAAAAGTTATATTAAAAAATACAGGTATAATGGAAATTGCTTTTGGAGAGCATCATTTTAATCAATCACTTAAAAAAAATATTTTCCAGGCTCTGTTCCTGAGATATATTGGATCTAGGCTCTTAGGGATCTGAAAGTCAAAATCAGTGTCATGACTTTGGGCCGCAAAGTAATAAATGACAGTGATTATGAAATAAATTATATTTTTCCATAGTCTTCCATTTGCAAAGGCTCTAGAATGACACTTCTGCCTTCTGAACCATGGGTATGAATTAAAATGCTTCTGCTTCTTGTAGTGGGTTTTTTTTTCCCCATTTCTGAAAGGGCAAGAGCATTTAAATCAACCTAGGGCTATGGAAAAAGTAGTTGTAATCTCTGAGAGGTTTTATGATACACAGACAACTAGACCATATCACTGAAAAACTGCTATTTATGAGTTTTAACACTTGCTCATAGTGTTGGCCTATTGGGGTTAAGGAAAGAAACACAGCACGTTTGTCAAACCCACTGTTATCCTGCTCTTTGTGGCAGAGTTTTATATGGGTAATGCTGGCCTTTCCAATGGAACATAGGTCATAGAGGTAGACCATGCCGCAAATTTCATTAATACAACCTTACACAGACCTAGAAATAGACAGGGAAGCTAGAAGAGAAAGTCCAATTTGTTCCCCTCTGACTCCCAGATTCATCTAGTGCAGAAAGCTTGAATTTGTGCACAATAGAATTTCAAATACAAGCAAAATGATAATAACAAATAGTGAACAGTATAGCAATTGAGCATGAATAAAAAGAGTTGATTGTTTTTCCTGTTTATATATGGACAGTCACATAGACAGGGAAAAATCAACTCTTTTATTCATGTATATATATTCATATATATAAATATCCTAATTTGGCTTTTTATGTCTTTCCAAATGAAAACTCTGCCATTGCTGGAGTCTGAAAAGAACAAATTCATCTTGAATCCATGAAGCTGGAAATTCATAAAGACAAGAACTTTTATTAGGAAAATTTTCTGAGCAGAGAAAAAAAACCTATGCTGTTCATATGTACCCAGTATGGTGATGAATTATATTATTTAAACATAATCCCTGTGATAGGTCCTACATATTGATAAATGTATGCCAAATCAGACATAAAGAGGGAGCCATTTAAATCAATAAAGGAACACCACTCTGAAAAGAGTAGCAGTAATTGGGGAAAAATATGGTTAAATGATCAGCTAGACTGTAATCCTTTATTGACAAGGCTTTAAAAAACTGAACAGGAATATAAAACACAACATATTGATGAGTACTTAGAAGAGATTTGGAGTAAAATATCTGATAGGTGGCATAATGTGCAAAATTTTAATTGCTACCCTTTCAGGACATTGAAAAATTAGCAATATTTTAATAGTTCAAAGACACAAGGACATTTAGGCCACAGTGTCCCATGCACATGTGTTAAAATGAGAACAAAGTAGTAAATCTGAGTATAGTCACTACGGGTCAATGATTAAAAGCAGTAAAATGTGTGCAGGACTATATAATACCAACCACCAAAAAGCACTGCTTGACTGGGTTGGTTGTTGAAAATGGTAAATAACTTAGGAGGTATAAAAATAGCTTCCTTTAAGTTAAAACTAACTGTTAAAACGTTATCATTGAATAATGAAATTACATCAGCAGAGATGTATATTTGCTGGATTTCCTTTACCCTAGAAGCTTTTGTGTATTCTTTGTGTTAATAAATAATGCTGTCTACTGTTGTAGTTTCCTGAATTTTTCTTAATGTCAGGAAAAACAAGACAGGAAAGAAGAACACTTTTTTTTTTTTATTTAATAACCTGGAGTTAGTACTGCTGCTTGAAAATAATCCACTGGACTTTGCCTAAGTGGAACACTGCTAAAAATAAAGACTGCTATAGCGCTTTAATGCTAATTTTTAAATTGAAGGGGAAAACAAAAACAAAACCTTAACAGTGCTATCATTTTAGTAATAATTGATCCTTAGAAATAATCCTTAGTAATAATTGATCCTTAGAAATAATCTGATCCTACCCCTCTATACTCCAAACAGTTCCAATTTACACTTCTGATCTTCAAAAAAAAAAAAATTAAAAAAAATTTAGAAAACTCCTGTGTTTTGGCATTTCATGAGGACAGGTGGGGAATTTTTTTTTTTAAGAAAATAAACACTTGTGTGTTAAAAGAACAATTCTTGAAAAAATAATATATTTTCCCCACATAAATTCACTCCCATGAATTGACCTTCCTGTTTCAAGTTCATGACAGAAGTGTCCTAGTCTCTGGATGGAACATGGCAGCATAAATATACAGGAATATACAGGAAAAATGTCATATTCCCAATAGCATAGAAAGTCAACTCTAATTCTGTTTGTGGCATATAGAGGGAAAACGTGCTTATTACTACTGGAACCACCTGCCTGGAAACTGCAGTTATTTGATTGGGGACAGCCTTCTTGCATTGGCCTGAGAAGGTGATGTGTGTCTCTACACAACTTCATTTTATTATTTTACTAGGGGATCTGCAAATGATCAAAACTCGAACTTAATGAGTTTCTGTATTTTTACTTCAAACCTTATTCTGACTTGAATGGACATCAAACTGTAAAGTTTTCCCCCTCCCACACCTTTGGATGGAAGTGTACACATATTTCCTTGCACATTTTTTTCTAAATGTTGGGATTTTGTACCCATTTTTCAAATGTATGCATATTTCTCCCATTGATTTGGATGTACTTGCATACATTCAAAAGAAAAAGTACAAGGTTTTCATGTGTATTTTCCAAGCAACAACATTTCATAGGCATTTTGATAAATGCCTGTGTTTGGTGTTCAAAGCAGATTGCAAACTTGTGAATACATGGATTTCTCATTCCAAATTACATTCAGGCCCACATTTAGTCATGAGTGTGTGAATTGGATAAACTCTGGTCAAAAGGTATCTGAAACTAATATGTCCTTTATCTCTAGCTTCTAGGAACAGTCAAGCAAATAAGGACTTCCAACAGATAGAGATGTGGATTTCAGGAAACTTCTTTTGTCATTTTGTCCATGAATTTGTAAACTGGGTTAAATAATTAGGGTCATAGATTTTTTTATTCAAAAACTTTGCAGTCTCAGTAGGCAGCTGAAGCCCCTTCTTCCAAAAGACACTAACTATGAGTGCTGTTGGTAAGTTACTTGGAAGGAAATTAGCCCATTTTTTGCAGTCTTAAGTTGGTATCCTATACAGATGTGTTGTTGGGGTGGGGTGGTATTGTTGCTCCAAACAAGAATTCTATCCCCCCGTGAAATTTTCCTTCAGTGCCCAAAGGGAAATTCCCTTTCTAGCACTGCAATAATTTAAAACTTCAGTTGAGTGTTTAATAATAATAATAATAATAGTAGGAGTAGTAGTAGTAGTAGTAGTAGTAGTAGGAGTAGTAGTAAATAAAATTTATTTGTATCCCGCCTCTCCACATGGATCGAGGCGGCAAACAACATGAAATACATTATACATTAAAAGACATTAAAAGACATTAAAAACATACCCAATCCTCCCCACCCACCAACCCACCTAAACCAACCCTTTAAAATACACAGCAATTAACAATCCATCAATTACTATTAGCAAAGCAGCAAGGCAATAGATGGGAGGCACTGGAAATGCTAGTCTGGGAAGGCCTGTCAGAGAGATCAGTCTTGACTGCTCTTTTAAAGATGTCAAGACTGGTAATATACCAGGTCTCCTCCAGCAGGCCATTCCATAGCTTGGGAGAGATAGAAGAAAAGGTCCTCTGGGTAACCGCAGCCAACCTAGTTCTGACTGGCTGCAGTAAGTTCTTCCCAGAGGACCTTAATGTGCGGGGCGGATTATATTGGAGAAGGTGATCCCGCAGGTAGGCTGGCCCCAAGCCATAAAGGGCTTTAAAGGTAATAACCAACACCTTGTACTGTGCCCGGAAACTAATAGGCAGCCAATGTAACAACTTCAGAATTGGTGTTATGTGGTCAGTTTTAGGTCTACCAGTGACCAGCCTGGCTGCCATATTCTGAACTAATTGAAGTTTCCGGACTAAGCACATGGGTAGCCCTATGTAGAGCGCATTGCAGAAGTCAAGCCGTGAAGTTACCAGCGCATGCACCACTGTTTTTAGGTGTTCCAGCTCCAGGAAGGGGCACAGCTGGCGTATCAGCCAAAGCTGGTAGCAGGCACTCTATCACACTTTAGGCATCCAAAGGAAAGGAACAGAAAATGTTTGCAAAGGGAATCTGAACACAGAAGAGTATAAGAGTTCTAAGTATGAAGAATTTTCAATGTTTGATTCCCTGCAATACCAGAAATTTGGGGACTGGAGGAAAATCTCATTCGAGAGCAGAATTTTTGTTCAGGGGCAGATTTTATCCCCCTCCCATAATTTTGTCCCCCTCTCATAATCCTGCAATTTTGTCCCCCTCTCATAATCCTGCAATCAGAGGCAACCCTCCTATTAGACAGAGTAAGATAACTTCCTATGGTAACCCCACCCCATCTATTTCTCTTGACTCCCTTCCCCATTCCCATTTCCCTGAGCTGGTACCTGAGTAAACCAAATGTTTGCTTTTCATAGGAGCATAGGAAGTTGCCTAGTGTTGAGTGAAACCATTAATCCATCTAGCTCAGGTTTGTTAACTCGGACAGCACTTCTCCCTAACCCTACCTGGAATTCCTTGGCGTATCTTGGTGGTTTTTCATCTAAGTATGAACTAAGGATGACCTTCCTTAGCAGCCAAAACCAGACAAAACTGGCTGTGTTCAGACTGGTTTGGTGTTAATCATGCAGCTGTCTGCCTGGTCTAGCCTATGTTCTCTCAGCATATCAAAGACAGCACTCCTGGCAAAGGCATATGATTGAGTGAGCAAGCAGAAAGGAAGCTAACCCAGGTTGTAGACTTTCACAGGCATTCCAGATGCATCTCTACTCTCCTTTGTCCAACACTGATGCCAGCCCTGCTGTATTACAGTATTTGAACAGACAGTGAGAGGCCCCAGGCAGAGGAGTGAGTGAGTGAATGATAAGATGGCGTTAGAGGACAGTGCTCAGTTGTACTGGCACATTGCCTGCTCTCTAGCCATAAGGTAGCCTGCTACTCAGTGGTGTCAGGTGCGGTGGCGGATGTTGCCCTACTTCTAGTAGTGAAGAAGGATGTCACAGTCAGTGTATACAGAACAAGAGGAGCATGGTACCATTTTGTCCATTGCATCAAGCAGCAACATATGTCAGGCCAGTCTCTCTGTTAACAATATGATTTTAAAAAAAGTTTTATTTTTGTTTTTGCTTTGCATTTTGTTTGCTTCAATTTCTGATGCAATATTTTCTGTCAATATTCTGTCAGTTCTCTCTGTCAATATTTATCTTTCTCTGAGCAAAATGTTTCGGCTGGGGCAATAATGTCTAAAGAGCCAGTAATGGGCTCCCCACAGAACTCTGAAGAAGTAACAAGTAAAAAAGCAAATATAATATTCCAAGAATAATCTTTCCAGCATTATGTCAAGAATAAACTCTGCACAGCAGCATTGTTTAATGAAGCGGTATTCAAAAACCCATGAAATAGCTTCATATGAAGGAATAATGACAAACTAGTGAGCTTTTATGTGGCTGAGGTGGATCTAGTGGCACATGAAGGAACACTGATAAACTAGTGAGCTTTTAGATAGCTGAGGTGAAAATGCTTTCTGTGTCCACTGTGTGATACTTGTCACTTTTTATAAGCCAAGAATCCCAGAACAGACACTTTAAAACCACCAAAGAAGGATTCCCAAAGCTTAGAAGAAAAAGAAAAATGTTCAGCCCTCTCCCCCATTTCGCACTCCGAGCTTATTAGTACTAAAAATCATATCTCTAATGTTGGCAGTGCTCACTTACATGCCACATTGGAGGACTGGAATTGTAAAGGAAAGGTGGCCATAAATCTTGTTAGAAACACAGTTCTTGTTTACATCTTGCTCTGCATATCATGTGAAGTGATGTTCTGTTTGTGGGTTAGCCCCTGATTTGTGTGGTCCTTTCTGCCACTCAAAATAGAGATTATTATGAACGTTTGGCTTCTGAGGTCCACGTGTGTGTATGTATCCATGTGGAATGCCTAGCTTACATTTCTCCACCACACAAATCATAGCATGACTGTGGTAACTATCATTTGTTTTGTTTGTTAGACTGTATATACAAAGAAGATACATAATAACACTTTTTGGCCTGACTGGTGTAACATAAATTCTTTTGTCGATATTCCACCATTTCTTCAGAACTTTCTGCCAGAATATATCAGTGCGAGAAAACCAATGCATACATTGCTTAGTGAGCTTCACAGAATTTGCAGAGTTTGAATCCTGATTCGTATAGGCCTAGCACTCTCATCCACTGCAGTACATTAGCACACTAACTCTGTAATGTGGAAAATCTGAGAAAGACGGTCCATTTGGAATCAATCCCTTCAGTAGCTGATGATACCCACCACCTACTTGGTCACAAAACTTATGATACCCCAAGAAACTGTCTCATTTATCATTCTGCCATATAAGACAATATGACAAGAAAGAGGTGAAAGTGTGACTGACCTTTTTGCCCCTTATGTTGCTGTGTCTTGCCAGGGCATCCCATTAGCAATGTACTGCCATGCAACGTGATACACATATGTCAAGATTATGGCTCAGCACATGCAAGGTTGAGTCACTTAGGCCAGGGAAAGCAGCTTTTCCAAATTATCTCCAGACATTTTGCCAGGCTGCCTGCCTCTCTCTAGATAAAAGCTAACAGTGTAGCATAATTTATAGGTAGAAGCCAATTTGCTTGCAAAGACACAGCAGGCTGTTCTCTTTCCTCCCACTTTGTAGGAAAAAAAAATCAGAATGCATTGTGCCATGTGGGAAATGGTACACTTGGGTTGGAAACAGAATGTCTTTTAATTAACTTGGCCTTATTATTTTTACCACAAGCAAACAGGTCCAGTTTGTATCACATCAACAAATGTCGATGAGAGTAAAAAAGAAATAAATTCTCTTCTTTTCACTGTCATATCTTGTAAACTTATTTCTACATGTAACACTTACTTCTGTTGGCACAGAGCATGATTTGTATGTCCTTAGTACCACCATCTTGATCAAGATAAATAGTTATCCTTCCACATCCCGTCACATCACCATTGTCATACCTGCAGCCAGGGTGAGGTGACAGAATGTGGATATTTTCCTTATTCTTTACAAAGTCAGAGATTCTCATGATGACTGCTGTGTATGGGTGGGTGAATAATGGGGATTGGCAAACTGATTAGTTTTGCTTTCTCTCACATTTGAATTTTGCAAACGTTGGTAAGTTCTGATCAAAAAAGAACTGAATTCTCATGCATCCCTAGGAGTTATGCATGTCTGTAAGCTTTCTTTTGAATTCTAAATATTTTGGTAAATTATTATCAAAAATGAACTGAAACCGAAGTTTCATCAGTCCCTAGTACAGAGAAAGTAATCATTTTGCAAAGATAAAGTCTGGCATATGTGGTAAAGGAGATCTCATGAAAAGTTATATGCTCTTAGAGTCTTTTTTCTTTTCCTGTTAGTACTTGTAGCAAGGTGCATATATCAGTTGTATCACTCTTGAACTCAAGAATGATACCAAGTTCATTTAAGAATAGGGTAAGAATATATGTCTTTAGAATGCAATATTAAGAGGTTAAAATCTGCCTGTTTCATTTTTGTTGCCCTTTTCAGACTCCCATTCTCACCCTATCCCATTTGACCATCTGTTCTGGTTGCAATGTGTCCTCTGCATTTCCTTTGGATATTTGCAGATATTTATGTAGACATTCCCTCTGATGTATACATTTTTCCATTAAATATGTTTGTCTATGCTTTTCAAATATATTATTTTTCACTCATTGATGCTTTTAAAATGTGTAGTATTGCACTGTATGCAGAATTTTGTTCATGTTTTTCTTCCCAAAATATATTGCATATCTTGGAATTGTATGGATTTCAAGGCAAGGTGTATTTTCATCCCATTATTGGTCCCGGGAAGTGCAAAATGGATATGTTCATAGGGAAATGCAAACTTGACATGATTACTTGTCCATCTTAAGAAAAAAAGTGTCACAAATGTTTTCTTAGCATGTAAGTTTCTTTTAAAGTTTCTCTTTTTGCAAGGTTTAAGCAGTAGATACTTCACAACTGTGGCCTTGAGGGAAGGTGAATCAAGACACCAACTGCTGTCTTCTGTATCCCTCTATTCCAAGAGATGGAGCTTGGTTTAATGTCAGTCCTGGAGGTGATCATCTGTTCCTCACAGCCCAGTGGAGTGAAAATGGCATAGTGGTGACCATCTGGTGAAAGATTAGCTAGGATATAAGTGTTCACTTTTTATATATCAAGGAAGGCTGAGATCTATTCATTGACAGGTGAGCCAGCATGTCATCGTGGACTTGGGCTGATGCTAAAGAATACTTTAAAGCATCAAGATAGAGCAGGGTACTAGAACGCATTTGTTTAGCAAGGATGAGCAAATTACACCTGTGCACCATGTGCTTCCCCTGTTCTGCCCTGTTCTGCCATCTGCTTCCAAATGCAGTTAAAAATGTTTGCTTGGTTTTGAAAGGAGGCTTTTGTGGTCTGTGCCCAATGCCACATTACTCACAGATTCTGAAAAGTGAGTTAATTCAGTTAGCAGAGATTTCCACTCTGGGTGACTGTAGGACAAATGGGGAAGTGGTCTGAGCTTTTTAAACATTGTGGTTTACATACTGTTATGCATTTTGTGTGTGTTTAAAATAAGGTGACTCAACATTAGAATTTATTGTACATTTAGGATCCTCTTGTCAGATTGAACCTTGAAGCTAGATGTCACGGCTTACATGGCATAAGTTGGATTTCATGGCCTGTGGACAAATAGTGGTTAAATTAAAATGGGGGAGGAATCTAGGTGTATATTTTTTGTATGCGAATAAAACCATGCTGGCCTGAGTTTTAAAAACTATCTATCTACTACTATCTGTAGTAGTAATGATGTCTTTAAACTTAATATTTTCAGTCATCACAGTATGGAGTGCTCTGCAGCAACCAAAATTTAGATAGATGGATGGATGGATGGATAGATAGATAGATAGACAGATAGAAGATAGATAGATAGATATTTCTTCTGCCCCACAACTAGTTTAATGTGGGCCATATTTCCACATCAATGAAAATAGAACCAATATATTTGTGCATTTGACTGAATACTGTGAAGTAAGTTAAAGAGGAAAAAACAAGAAAAAACCAACTACACACCCAAGATCTATTTGGATATAAGAGAGAAAAAGAAACATCTGAAGCTGTATGAGAGCTCCCCCTGGTGCTGGTTAGAAAAAAAAAGACTGTTGTGGGTTCCTCTTAGGAGGTACACTTAAGACGTCATTTTGGCTCTGGTTTCAAGAGATAATGCTGTTGCAAATGTTATTCTGAGTTTGGCTAGTTTATTTTGTGGTAGATGGGAGTTTTCTGAAGCTGGCATTCTTCCAGAAAATTGATCTCTGCAACTTTTGGCATAGCTTCAGCTGAACAGAAATGAAAGAGGAGATGTTGCATGGAAGGCCAAGGGACAACGCGATCCTGCTCCAGAGCTATTCGTCTTGGTACTTTTTCAGCAGCGCTGCTTTCTAAAACTATCTATCTATCTATCTCCAATTTAATGTGCAAGTGCAACCCACAATACTGTTTCTTTAAGATGGGATTTTGGCTTATTTTTGTCTTTGTGAATTTAAGTTCCATTCTGAATGCAGGGAACAAAGAGATCCTAGAGCATGTACAGTGGATGAAAGCTGCTTTCTGTTTCATCAACCACATGAGACAATATGCCAGTTCAATTTGCAGCTTCAGGGGGACAACTCTTATAAAAGAGAGGTGTGACCTTGACTTCAGCATAAAGATTATTGTCTGGGTTACCACTAATTTACTTGCTAAAATGGGTTATCCCCCAAAGGAAGAAATAGGTTAGGATTTCCCTGGTACAGCTTGATCTTGATCTTCCCTATCCACAATCCTATCCATTATTAATTTTTTGGTTTTTTTTTTTTTTTTAAAAAAAACCTACTCTTCAGGGCCCTCAGTTCTCATAAGGAGGTTTACAAGACTCTAAAACACATAAAAATACAGAAAATACCACTTCAACCTTTAAAATACTTTTTAAAACAGAGTGGTGGCAACTTAATTTCCCTATTATTTATTACGGCTTAATTTATAGCACCGTTTCCCCAGCAAATTGGCTCAAGAGTGTCATTCTGTTCCTCTCACTCCCAAGTAAAGCAAAGCTACTAAAATGGAAGAAAGAAGACTGGGAGATTCATATACAGAGGTTAGAAATGTTACTTTTGGGGGGCTATAGCTCCCAGAATTTCCCAACCAGCATGGTCAGAAGCATGGAGGAAACAAGCAGTTCTAGCTGAAACTCTGAAGAGTTTATTTATAACATATGTCTCCTGTCTTCTTTCAAAGAGTTCAGGAATTTCTTAGTTTATCCCCTTTTTTCATCATAGGAGGTTAGGAGATTCTGTCCTGTGACCTATGCTGCTAGGCTTCATAGGATTTCTTTCTTCTGGAGGAACCAACATATATGGAGAAGATGCAGAGAAAATACCCACCCCCTCTCTGATAGTTACATTGTGGTATAATTTCTGCAGAACAGTTTTCCATATTTATGGCACATGCTCAAATCCTGCTTTGAAACATATGAGACAAACTTCTGATTATATATTATACTTTGAGATTACAATTTAGATTGACATATGTGAAGTTACGATTATAAGCAACTAACTCAAGGAACAACCCTTGTGAAACAATGTTAACTGGTTAAATTGATTGGCTTGTAACAAAGAAGAAAATCTATTCTTTCATCCTGTTTTCTTTTTAAAAGCCAGGATTGCAAACTTGTGATTATAAATCATATTGGATAAAATTAAGAAATGAATCAATAGTGGTCATGTTGTGTGCCTTCAGTTATTTCTGAGTTAATGGGAATCCTAAAATGAACCTATCACAAGATTTTCTTGGGCTGAGAGTGTGTGATGCATTCAAGGTCATCCAGTGGGTTTCCATGTCTGAGCAGGCAGTCAAATTGTAGTCTTGAAGGTGATAGTTCAACACTCAAACCACTACATCACACTAAGTACAACAACTAAAATGAGTAGAATTGGGTTCTGTATTCATAATCCCATGTTGTCACTCAAGGGAGGAGACTTGCCTCCTTTTTGTGTCCAAAAAACACACAAGAACATCATATAAAATAAATATGTAGCAAACACCAACAGTATAATATTTAGAGCAAATACAAAAATAGATAAATGGACAAATATGATATTATAGCAGATTTGAACAATAGAGAATTGAAAATGTATAAATAATGAAATAGTATATGTATATGTATAGTATGAAAAATAACATATACCATAGCCAAAAGTCATATTATATATATGAAAAAACTGTAAATAAAATATATGACAATATACAAATGTGTAACACAAAGACTAAGATTTATACAAGTAAAACTAGTAAAATTAGAGTGATGAACAAGCCAACAATAACAGTGAACTTACACAAAAGTCCAGCAAACGGCTACTTATTACTGGCAGGCTGTAAGTCCTATGCAACCAGCGGCTCCTTCCCAGGACTTGTACAACCATTTTAGGTCCTCTTCAGAGGCAATTACAGCCTTTTAAACTTCATGTGTCCACGTCACTGGTTATAAACAAAAGCAAAATGCACTAGATACCATATCAGTCTTCCAAATCACTTCTGTGTAAATGTCCGAAACCTCATATAACATGTGACAACTTAGTGCACAGTTCTTTCTGCCCTTTTTCCTTGGTTTTACCTTCTCTGGTGGCAGCAGGGCCTGTTTCTAGGTATCTTCTAGCTTGTTTTATTAAAATTCCATGAACACTATGACTTCTGAGATACCCCAGAGAAAAAAATGGTGACTTCCAGGTAGGGCCCTCCAAAAAATCGGTGGTGTTGATTCCCCCCCCAGTACATACACACGCACTCATAAACATGGAACACCAAAGAACAATGCAGTTTCTGTTGTTTCTTAGAAAAATAAAATGGCATTGACCAGGAGGCAGCAGTTCATTAAAATCAGTAAAGAACGGACTGTGAATGGAATAGATGAATGAATGCAAGCATGAATAATGAATCTGATATGAGTTTAATGAATTAATAACAAAACAAGTGAGGCTTTTAATAACAGAAACAAATGGAATTCAGAAATGAAAAATGCCAGTCAAGCATAGTTTGCTCGGGACATGACAAAGGGATGTCAATTTTCACTCTGATAATAATAGCTTTGCAAAAGCCATTGAGTGACCATCATATCTGACCAAGGAAGTGAACTTTGATGTCATATGCACAAAATGTAAGAGCTAATTCCAGTTCCTTTCAAGTTCAGAAAAAAAATAAAGTCAATGAATACAAAACAATATGAAAGAGTATACTTGAATATACCATACTTTATGTAAGCAGTATACAACAGTATAAAAGAGACAATGAAATATTTAAGTCTTTTACTCCAAGTCTCATGGCAAGTCACAAGTCCCTACCTTCAAGTCTCAAGTTGAGTCTCAAGTCCTTGCAAGACAATTCAACAACAACAACAACAAAAAGGTGCTGGTGATCTGTGGGGGACGGATTATGTTGAGAGCAGGCAGGCTTGGAAGGAAGCCTTCAGCCATGGAAGAACAAGAAAGCCCATCTGAAGGAAACTGCTTTCCACATTGCCATGGCTATAAAGGACAACCTTTCTTTCTTGTTTACTCACAAGCAAGCAGGCTGGGAAAGAAGCCCTCAGCCATCGAGGAAAAGAAAAAGCAAACTGAAAGAAACTGCTCCTGACTGAGCAATGAGCTGGTTGGATGGGGAAGGGAGAAGAGGAGGAGGAGGAGGAGGAAGATTTCACATTAACATTGATGGGACTTCAGCCCCTAACTCTCCCCTCAACCCAGATGCAAAGACCACTCCTTGTTGACACTCACCAGAAAAAAAAGTGCAAAGCCCTGATTTCCCACCTTTTAACTTGTCCTGCTCTTTTGCTTTCCTATAAACAGCTTCTAGAGAAAGGCGGGAAACAAAAGAGAGGCAGGGATAAGGAGCCTGTGCAGCTCTGATTTGGGTCATCAGCATAAAATTTTCTCACTGCTGATTGGGGAAAAGCTGGAGGGGGAGGTGGACAGCAAGTTGATCACTAAAAAAAGACAGCTCTCATGTTGAGTTGAGTCTGTCAATCATTTATTGACAAGTCGAGTGCAAGTCAAGTCCTTGAAGAGACTTAAGTCTGACTTGGGTCTGAGTTGATCGACTGAAAAGAGATACTTGAATATGCCATATTTTATTCCAGAAGTATCCTTTATTATCACCCAAACGAGTAGCTGAGCTTAGGGAGAATATTAGCTCCCTTGTGCACAAGTTGTTGTCATCAGGATTAAGACAGAATAAGCTGGGTGAAATTAATTATACAGCTTTTTTTTCCTTTTGTGTGCAATTCTGTTCACAGTTTTCTCTTACAGCATGTGGCCTATTTTCACTCTCCAGAGCTTTAATTAAAAATACTGGTTAGAGCAAATTAATCTTTATCATGTTGTCTTACTTTTGAAATTTCACAGGATAGAGAAAGTGTGGGGAGAGCCTATGAGTCTGCAGCTTTTTTCGCGATGTAGATTCTGTTCATAAAATCAGATAAACGTGCAAAGGGCCAAGGGGAGGATTCCCACTGTTAAATGAACATATGAATGTAGTTATTAAATGCTTACTGTAAAATAACTCCCTTCTCCTTGTTTTTTTCCCCATGTAAAAGAGAGAAGGCAACTGCCTTTAATTAGTTGTTTCAATATATTAGATTATAAATTTAGAAATATACACAATAACATGCTATTTTAAACTGTTGGCATTTGTTCTTGCTATAAGCATGACCCTATGACTATGCTGTTAGGGACAGGAAAGATATACAGGGAAGAATTGTGATTTGCATTAGCAAAACAATCTGGTCATACAAATAGTTTGACTTTTTACTGGCTTATGTAGAAAAGCCTGTTAGTTCTCCTTACATAACTGTTTTCCCAGGTTGTACAACAGTCCATAACACTTACGGAAAGAAACTTGCTCGCAGCAGCCCCCTTCCATACCAGCCTGGATGCCTCAGGAAATGTAGTGCAAGCATATAAGAGCAGCAACTCCTAACAGAAAAAGAATATTGTTTCAAATAGGGGGAAATTAGAATTGGATTAAAGAAACTAAAAGTTCTTTCTTCTGTCAGCACATGTAAATAAGATGATGAGATGGCAAAACAGTGAGAAACCAATAGTAATATATAGGGCAGATGCAAAAGAATCTTATACACAGCTAATATTAAAGAAGCTGCAGCTCAGGGAAAAGAATTTCTCTTTTTAAACTGAAAAAAAGAAAGAGGATGTGGTGGCACAAATATACTTGTGTAGGTGTGCACATCTGTGCATGCAAGAGATAAGCAGTTTTCATCCAAGAGCAGTGTGGCAACAACATTGTTGCCATAGCGAACAGAAATGTCAGGCAAAGAGACAACATGTGCCCCCTGCCTTTGCTCACATAGACACTCTGGTAAATTATTACATGTCCTAGACTTAAAAAGATAAAACATCACAGCCTTGTGACAAATCACCAGCATGTCTACCCCATGGTAAGAAGTTATTTAGTCTTGCATTTAAGAAGATGATATCCAAACTAGAGTTTGGCATGCTAAACTCATGACCATAACACACCAAACATCAACAACAAACTACACATATCCTCAGGGGTTTTTTTTCCCCAGTTTATTTTTTCCTCTTTTAGTTTCAACATGCTTTTTATAATATTGTCATCCTAGCCAATCCAGATTGATGCATCTAACATGTAATTATGAATCTTGGTTATTGCAGTGATTTTAGTGGCAAGTTCTGAAGTGCATGTGCTCATTGTGACCCTCTCCATCCTCAGGGAGAATCCAAAAATGCAAACCACAATGTTGATCCAGTCAACCAGCCATCTCCCACACCTTCCAGCTCCACCAATAGAAATTATGTTGCAAAACTAATGGGGTTTTATCTGCTCATTTCAGACCAAGTCACATTGAAATAACTTTGCATTACAACAGTAACAGCTCATGACCATATATTTCTGATGGGAAGCTCCACATCTACCCCAAAACTATGGTGAGGATTACAGCTAACCTCAGAGGGAACAACAGTAGGGCAGCAAATGTAATGGTCATCCCCACTAATCAAAAAGGGACTTTGCAACCCCATGGCTTCTTAACAGTATTGTTAGTGGAAACAAAAATGCAACTAAAACTGTGGCTGAATTTAGAAGCTGAACTTCTTGATCTACCCCTTTCCCATGTGCATGCTACTCTTAATGAAATAAAGATTGTGTTAATTGCTTTGAAAAGCAAAAATTGCATTTAGTTAGCCTCAGAAAGCTAACCATTTCAAAGCTAATCCTTCTATACAATTAAACAGTTCTGTGATAAGCTGCTCTACGAGAAGGTAAAGGATGCCTTACTTCTGCTCCGTGGCCTGTATCTCGTTGTTGGAATGTACTCCAATCATTCATTGCCATCATTCAAACCAAGGTGAACAAGCTCAGCTCTGTTCCTAGGCATTAGGTGAGGAATGTTTCACGCTAAGCTCTCTTTGCTCCATGATCAGGTTTTTTAGACTTTTGCTTCAGCTGCTGCTGCCGCACTGTATGTGGCACAACTATTCCTAGCTGTCCCATGAAATCCTATGAGAACATAGAAGCTGCCTTGTAGTAAACCAGTGTGTTTATTGTAATGAATGATCAGAATCTATACATCTGTCTGTCATTATACTCTTACTTTCCCCTAAAACTAGGACATGAGGCACCTTAAGAGATAAAAAGAACTACAAATAAAAACACATGCTAAAAACATACAGAAAGTTAAGATTAATATTGCACTATCTATAGAATTAGAATGATTTAATAAAGAAGGAGAGACAGAGAGAGAACATGTGTAATATTCTGCCATGCAATTGCCAAAATAAGTTACCTGAAGGGAGACACAAGGAAGTGAGTATAGGATTGCAGCCTAATAATAACACAACAAAAATAATTTGCAAATAATTTCCAGATTATAAATTGCATGTTATAGGTCTATCCTTTCATGTTTGAAAACACATGTGCTTATTCCTCAGATAGATCACAAGAAATGTCCTTAAAATGTGGTCATTGATTATTCATTCGTTTGATATCCCACTGATCTACTCATTGCCAGCAAAACTAAGCCAAAACAAATAGACAAAACCTGCAATAATGTTCTTTGGACTGTGGCCTTGATGCTTAAATTTGTACTGTGGATGCAAGTGAGACATGCTGCTGACCTCAGCAAAAATAATGCAACTCAAGGCACATTCCCATCACCCTGTGAGCATGTGGCAGCTGTAGTTTTCAGTGAGTCCATTCTGGCTTCCACCTCCACTTGATGAACTTGTCATGTGACTGCTGCCTGCCTTGAGCTGAAACTGGGTCGGCTATTTTGATCACAACTATTCAAAAAGCAGGCAATGGTAATTGTCGGATATATACATTCAGCTTGCCCCAGGGTTGTTCCACATGACCTGCCTAAGGAAGAAAGGAAAGAAGGAAAGAGAGCAAAAATGAGGGGGAAAAACTGGGAAATGAAAAAAGAAGTTGTTCCCTATATCATCATATTATTGGCAGGGAAAGAGGACAAAAGATAAAAATGTTAAGAAGACAGAGGCACAACAGAGAGGGAACCTTCCCTCATTTTTTTCAGGTCTCTCCAAGGGTAACTGATGTAAATATCTCTGTGCGCTGATGGCTCATGGCACTGTGAAAGAGCCTTTAGCTATTGCTAGTTCCAACCTACTTTTTCCAGCCATTTCTACTCTCAGCATTGAATCACAATACCTTTCTAGTACTACTGAATTACATCATGAACATAGGTCTTGCCCTGAGGAATGTACAGTTGACAAAAGTAATTGCAGAGGGAAACAATGCAACACTGATCAGACTGACAGTGGATGCATGCGCATTAGGACCATACGTTCTGGTTCTTGGTTCCATTCCCACTTCCCCTGTGTTCAAGTCTCTTCTCTCTTTCTTCATTCATCACATTTCGCTTTTCCATCTCATGCCTAGGGGTTTGGCTTTTTCTCTTTCTGATTCTGAACTCTATTAGTAATGAAGCAGAAAGCTAGGTGTAATTAAAGTTGTGCCAAGAGGGATTTGGACAAGGAGACCTCAATCTTGTCAATTTATTCTTGTTAACATGCTTTATAGAGTTTCTAATGCATTGGTATAAAATGGGTTGGACTAACCTAGATTATAGCTATAGATAATCTGCAGAAGAGATGAGGAGCTGAGTGAAGATTTTTTCTCTCTCTCCATATTTTGTGTTTGTACAAAGAACCAACAAACCTTGACATTTGTGGACAAATACTTAATTTCTTCACTGCATTACTTTAAGAACATAAAATGTATTATTGATAACAATACATGCAGTTTTACAATTTGGTGTCCCCTTGTTCCATTGGACAGTTCTGATATGCCTGGGTTTTATTTGAACAAAACATCCGACTGTACAGCAGCAACGTACCTGTGGTGGTGGGAGCACTATTATCATACCCTCTAACTGTCTGATTTGCAGGGACAGTTCCAATTAATCCTCTGTCATGCCAGTTTTTAATCTGTCTTTAAAATGTCCCAGTTTCTCTTTCCTCCTCCTACTTTCTCTCTTTGTGTTGCTTACTTCACTTGGTACAAACAGATTTCAGAGTTCAAAAGTAATTTGCACTCAGTTGGTAGAAGTAGAAGAGGGCAGGAGGGGAAGCAGGGTCTTGCCCTTCCCAGTAAGCTCAAGCCAAAGCAAACTGCTGCATCTTCTTCTAGTTTGTGTCTTTTACCTCATTTATAACTTTTACCATCTTGACTGCACTCTGATGTTGCTTGGGCATACCTCTCCCAGTTTTCATTTGTGAAATATTAGAGGCTCCAAGAAATCCAGGGCTTTGCCAGACTACGCTAGCAGGGCAGAAGGATGGCATTTGTCCTCATTTGCTGTTCCTAGGGCTTTCTTTCTTTCTTTTTTTCATCATTTTCTGCCATTGGAAGTAATGGAAGATAAATTAGATATGCTAGCCTTCTCTGCTGGGTTGTAAAATCTCCCCCTAATTCTGGGAACTGGAGCGGGGGGTGGGAGGAGGGGTAAAACTTTAAAAAAATGTAGTGAACAAAGGGAATTCACGCAAACACACAAACATAAACATATGAGTGAGCAGGAGTTTGGAAACCATTGTATAATCATGCAAGCAAGCAAACACCAGAAGAAACCCATAGTTTTATAGAAGTTCATCTTTAAAGTCCAAAAACAATGGTAGCATGTGTTTTTATGCAGTTAAGTTCTACAGTAACATTGAATTCATGAAATGTATATTACAGTCACACCCGGTAAAGCTACAGACATGTACATGTACTTAGGAGTAAGCCCAGAGTAGAAATATAGGATTTAAAAAAGTTGTGCTCAGCCTTTGTTGTTGTTATGTTCCCTAAAGTCATTCCAGCTTATGGTGACCTAAAGCAAACATATCATGGGTTTTTCTCAGCAAGAGTTGGTCAGAAGGGGTTTCCATTGCCTTCCTCTGAAGCTGAGACAATGTGACTTGCCCAAGGTCACCCATGGGCTTCCATGGCCAAATGGTGATTCAGACCTTGGCCCTCCGTCTAGCACTTAAGCCAGTACACCCTACTGGCTCCTGTGCTCAGCCTACCTAGTTAATATTAACCTAGAATCTCAATCTTTTAAAAATTTGGTTAAAAGAGAAAAGTATGGTTAAGAGATAAGTATTTTAGGTATTTTACCAAAGCAGACTTTAGAGCATGGGTGAGAATATGTGACTTTCTAGATGATGTTGCACTACAAGTCCCAGAAGACCCAGCTGGCATGGCTAGTGGTGAGGGATGCTGGGAGTTGCAGTCGAAGAGGCTGCATGATTTTTGAGCCATCATACGTTACAATTGTTTTTTATCTTTGGTTTTTGCCTTGCATTGTGGCCTTAAAATTGCTATGAGGTGTTTAAACATCTGAATTAATGGTCTGTTTACTCTGAAAAAATGTAGACCAGTTAGTCATTTCATGGAGAAGGAAAGGTTTTGTCTGTGGGAGCCTATCTTTTTCTTGGATTAGAATGAGAGTTTAGGAAAGTTACACTCTAGACAACATTTCAGATAATCCCCCAGCCAAAGTGTCCAGCAGCAGGCAGCATGACAAACTTTACAAGTGTGGGTAGAATGGACTGGATGAAATAATACTTTCCTTAGCTTTTCTAAACTTAGAAATCCATCCCAAAGTGAGCTACATTTTAATACATTTGGGTCTGCTTTTCATTGAGGAAACGTGTAGGCTTCAGATAGAATGTTGCTGCTCTTAACATATGACACCATCTTACAAACCATCTTTCTATGTCAATATTGTGTGCTTTAATTGCCAGGGTCTTATACGGAGGTCATGTGTATCTCTGCAGCTTATGAGCTTTCTGGAAAATCCAGGGACTGAACATATAGGTTAATGACTATCACCCATGGGACATAAATTCCTAACTAATCAGTTTCTATTACTCCTCTTAGTCAAGTGAACATCTCATTTTTTCATTTGAGCATTGTTGAACACTCACAGAAGACTGGGGTAGGGCACAATTGGACCCTTTTAATGTGGAAAAGAGAGAATTATGAAAATTCATAGGGAAATCTTGCAGGGGAGAGTATTGGAAAAGCTAGGTATTGCAATAGTGTGAGGACAAAGAATAACAGATTATGGTGGTATGTGAGTGCAAGAAGAAAGGAACACAGCAACTGGACAGAATGTGAATAAAATAAACATTCACTCTGCCACGGATATCCCAAGATTTTCTCTGACAGAGGTGGGAGGACAAGATGGCATCTATGCCCTGTCCTACGTGCAGAAGACAGCCAGAGTGGGAATGGAAATATCTTTCTGAACTTGTGGAAGGAGAATGTTCACCATATCTGAGGCAACTGTTTAGAGGGCTCAGAACAGGTTGTGTGGCATACACAATTCTGTTCTCTGGCAGGGGGGACAGCCAGGATTTCAGGAGTAACAACTGAGAGTCTAGCATTACTGCCCAGCCCCCCACCATCTGCTGCCTGAAGTGATCATGCCATTGTGCTTAATGCTAGAATGATACCTATCCTAGTTCAGGTGGGAGATTGATGTGATAGATGTGTGACATTATTTACTGTAAATGTGAACTGCATACAGTTCTGTGTTACTGAATGTGCACACTGTGGTAAACCGAATTTGATCATATTGCAACAGAAAAAGGAAACAAGAGAACATGGACAGAAGAGGATGTGAGAGCCTGGCAAAATATAAAATTCTGGGAAAGTGACAGTTAATTTGACAGGTGTATGGCTTTGAAAAACTGTTGGTAACTATTCACAGCCAGTGTTGACTCTGTGAAAGAAAGAATGGTTATAGATTGAAGCAAAAACAAATTTTTGAGACTGAAATTGACAGATATTAGGCAACAGACCATAAGGAAGAAGAAAAAAACATTTAATCCGAAAGAGATTGAATACAAAATTGTGAAAGGAAGAATAACAAAAATCATCTGAGGGAGAACAAAAAGGAATGTATCTGCCATCTCTTTCTGTCTGCCCACCCATCTGTATGTTAAAGAGCACTGGTAGGTAGGTACTGTAGGCTATGTTTTAGAAAAAGATAATGGCAAACCACCTGTGAGTATTCCTTGCCTAAGAAAACCCTATGAAACTCATGAGGTTGCCATAAGTCGACAGCTGACTCAAAAGGTAGTAAACCATGAGTAAACTGCCCATGTTGAGAGAATGGCAAACAATGTTAATTTTAAAAGAAATTTGTAAATAAAGAGAAGTTAATGCTTTCAATATGAACAGAAACATGAGGTTTATCCAACAGTGTCCTTCCACAAGTGAAAACTGATATATAGAGTAGTTGTATTAGATTAAAGAGACAATAAATTTTGAGCTTTTAGCACTAAAGAGAACTATAACCCATTATAATGATTTAGCCAGCTAAATGTAATATTTTGCTACCTTCAGAACTTTATTGATATTTAAGGTCTGTTAGGATGTCATGTATGTGAACTTCTGAGGGGTCACCATCTTTGGGTCATTTCTCTACCCAGGATGAGGGAATGAAACCTTGCAGATATTTTCATGAGATCATTGTGCCGTTGTGGTTATCTGCTCCATAGTTTAGATCTCTTGAACTGTCCCTGTGACGTTATTGTGATAACAGTTGTTTTCATTTTAGTATTTTTTTTAAAAAAATCTATATTCTTCTGCTGTATAATCTATGATAAAACACACACAATCAGCTAAGCACAGTGTTAAAAATATAACATAAATTACCTACAATTACCTTGTCACTCCATTTTTTTAAAAGCCTATGTAGTAGGGTCAATTTATTTTGCTAGATAATGCTAAAATGTTTTTTTTTTTCCCTCCAACAGGCACAGTTTGGGTAAAATCCTAATAGCTATTAATTGTGTACAATTTAGAGACAGATTTTGAGCATTTAATGTGTGCAATGCTTCTTTCATTCCTTTGTTAAATAAGTTAATGAAGGGTCAATGAATGTCAGAAATTAAAGCTTTATGTATCGGAATGAAAACAAAAGCAGGATTAATCTCTGATTAGAAGATAGAAGTTGTAAAATCTCTTGGAGCCAATGCTATCCAAGTATGGTTTTTGGGACTAAATTTTTTAAATTTCATTAATAAATAGTGTCAGAAGGAGAGAGCAAAATTAAAGTGTGCTTCAAATGATATAGACTTAATTGCATGGAAAAACCTATCATTGCAGGAAAAAGCATTAAAACTTCATGATGATCATTTTGAAAAACAAAAGTTGAAAAACTGGGCTTTTTTCCTGTTTTTTTCCCCCTTGTTCATGTCCCATCAAAGAAAGTTCAATAATACAAGAATGGATTATAGATGTGAAGTATGCAGAAGCAGAAGGACATGAATGTGTAACAGCACTCCCCCTGCCCCCAGAAAAGCAACATTCTTTATCCCACAGTAATTCTACCCAAACAATTTTTAACATTTCTTGATGTTTGAGAGAGAAAGCTAGCAAAGAGGTATACAAAATGATATCATAAAGATGCTGTGTTTTAGCTCCTGAGAAAATAGATCTCTTCCTAATATGGAACCTTTGTGGGGGTGGATAAGGATTTCTTCCTTGTGCAAAGCTGTAGATTCACCAATCTCTGGATCATTACCCTCTTAAGATATCAGATCATGCTTTCCTTTCCATGCCAGCAAAATAATTGAGGAGGAGAGAGACAGGGATAAAATGTTGAATAGGAAATTAATAAACTAACCAAAATAACCAACAACTCCCGGTTTCCAATTATGCTGTGGGATGTGCATCTCTAACTTTCTGTGGCTCCCAGCTTCTACCATGGAGGGGTAGAAACCTCAAGGAGCCTTAGTAGTGGAAACCTTGTGCTGTACACTGTGACCATTCTCCTATCAGCAGCATGGGAACTAATTATCCATCTATCCATTTTGCTTTCCCAGCTGATTTTTCTACTTGGTTTTAGAAGCTGAAGGAAAGAGAGAGTAGTCTGAATAATCGGCATTAGCATTCCACAAACTTAATGAATTTCTGTTCACAGGATGTTCATCAGTTATAACAATGCCACATTATTTATTTTGTCTTCTCTCAACAGATTGCTCAAATCCAGCTTCAAACTGAGATGAATGCCTTGCAGTCAGAAGAGAGCTGAGTGCATCGTCACCACTAATACTGCAGTGAAAGAAAGGACTACTCTGGCCATCCTGTCTCGTGACAACATTTGGTACCTTACTTTGCTTTACTGATCACCTGGACAGGACACAGTTAACATCATTCAGTATACATGGAGAGAGGCAACAAAGTGTGTAACCCTGGCTAACAAAAGACAAACTTATCTAGTCAGAGTGGGAGGCAATCCAATTATATGAGGATTATTTTGCATTTATTCTCCACAGCATTACTTCTCATCAGTGCAAAGAACACAAATTCAAATCTGTTTCATTCTATTTCATTTTTTTTTTTGGCTAATATTTTTTCCCTTTTCACTTTTTTTCCTTAAATTAGAAATGGGCCCGTGGACTAGAATGTGGCTCATGGACAGGGTTGCTTTCTTTAAATCATGGCTTGTGTTTTTTCTGGGGCTCTATATGCAGTTCTCCAAAGCGATGGCCTGTCCAAGCGTTTGCCGCTGTGACCGAAACTTTGTCTATTGTAATGAACGAAGCTTGACCTCAGTGCCTCTTGGAATCCCGGAGGGTGTAACCGTCCTCTACCTCCATAATAACCAAATTAATAATGCTGGGTTTCCTGCAGAGCTACACAATGTCCAGTCTGTGCACACAGTGTACCTGTATGGCAACCAACTGGATGAATTCCCCATGAATCTGCCCAAGAATGTCAGGGTTCTCCACCTGCAAGAAAACAATATCCAGACCATTTCTCGGGCAGCTCTGGCCCAGCTGTTGAAACTGGAAGAGTTGCACCTGGATGATAATTCCATCTCTACTGTAGGAGTTGAGGATGGGGCTTTCCGGGAAGCTGTTAGCCTCAAGCTTCTGTTCTTGTCCAAGAATCACTTAAGCAGTGTACCAGTTGGCCTTCCAGTGGACTTACAGGAACTACGAGTTGATGAAAACCGAATTGCCATCATATCGGATATGGCCTTCCAGAATCTCACAAGCTTGGAACGTCTCATAGTCGATGGCAACCTCCTTACCAATAAAGGCATTGCAGATGGCACCTTCAGCCACCTATCCAAACTCAAGGAATTCTCTATAGTGCGGAATTCACTAACATACCCTCCCCCTGAACTCCCAGGTACAAACCTACTTAGGCTTTATCTACAGGACAACCAGATATCACACATACCACTTTCAGCCTTTTCAAATCTCCACCAACTGGAGCGACTTGATATATCTAACAATCAGCTTCGGATGCTGTCTAAAGGTGTGTTTGATAACCTTCACAACCTTAAGCAACTCACAGCAAGGAATAATCCATGGCTTTGTGATTGTAGTATTAAGTGGGTTACTGAATGGCTCAAGTTAATTCCATCCTCCATAAATGTTAGAGGATTCATGTGTCAGGGGCCAGACCATGTCCGAGGTATGGCTGTCAGGGAACTTACCATGAATATGTTGTCATGCCCCCCAACTACCCCTGCTCTGTCATTTGTTACCCAAGTTCCCACAACACTCTTGCCAACCACAGTGGCCCCTGCTACAGCACTCTTAACTCCAAGTAACAAATATCCTCCTTTTACTCCCATTGTAGCCACATTCCCTACTGTGCCTGAGAGGGACGATGGAGAAAAAGTGACCACTCCCTTTGTCGAACGCTTTCAACTGTTTATCCACATTGTGAATGACACTTGCATCCAAGTCAACTGGCATACTCTTTTTAATATCATGGCATACAAACTTACCTGGGTTAAAATGGGTCACAGTCTAGAAGGAGGCATTATTCAGGAACGGATAGTTAGTGACAAGAGACAAAACATAAGCCTGACAAACCTAGAGCCCAAATCAACGTATCGGATTTGCTTGGTTCCCTTGGATGATTTTAATAATTACCGAGTTGGTGAAGACACTGTCTGTTCTGAAGGTACCACCAAGGCTTCCTTATTAGGTAATGGAAGCAACACAGCCTCCAGTCATGAGCAGACCACTTCTCATAACATTGGTTCCCCATTTCTCCTGGCAGGATTGATTGGGGGGGCAGTGGTATTTGTGCTGGTGGTTTTGCTCAGCATCTTCTGTTGGCACATGCACAAAAAAGGGCGCTATACTTCTCAGAAGTGGAAATACAACCGGGGCCGACGGAAAGATGACTACTGTGAGGCGGGAACCAAGAAAGACAACTCCATCCTGGAGATGACAGAAACCAGCTTTCAGATTGTCTCCTTAAATAATGATCAACTCCTTAAAGGAGATTTCAGACTGCAGCCCATTTATACCCCAAATGGGGGCATTAACTACACAGACTGCCATATCCCCAACAATATGCGATATTGCAACAGCGGTGTATCAGACCTGGAACACTGTCATACGTGATAGTGAAGGGCAATGCAGGACATCTACAACTAGGAACAGAAACTCAGAGGGAGGAAGCAAAAGAAACCTGCTCACACACAAAGAAACAAAAATTACATTTGATAAATGTTACACAGATGCATTTGTGCATTTGAATACTCTGTAATTTATATGGTGTACTATATAATGGGATTTAAAAAAAGTGCTATCTTTTCTATTTCAAGTTAATTGCAAATGGTTTTGTAACTTTTTGCTTTTTAAATCTTAAAAAAATATAGCTGAAGTACTGTACAGGGTTGTACAATAAGAACCCAATGCCATGGCAAAGGAAAGAAATGCCTCATTCTTCAGACATTAACCATTTTGATTTTGGAGCTTTTTTGAGGGATACTGGTTCATACATCTTCCACTAGTTAGAAGATAAGTTGAAAGGAGAATAACATGAGAAATTTCTAAGTAGAAACAGGTGCCAGGAGGATACAAATTAACATCCCCTGTGGCTGATAATATTGGAGTAACTTCTGTTAAAACATTATTGGTCAGTTTTTGCTGCCTCTGTACTTTTTGGTTCCAGTCAGAGCAGGAAATTGTGACCTTTCTACTATCAAACAATATGGATCTCTCTGTTCTTTACGTTAACTTGTTTCAGGATGCTCATCACACATTTATCCCTCCTCACAAAGGCTGGTATTGGAATATTGAAAACAAAAGATTTGTTTGCCCTTAAGTTCTTGTCAAAATCAAGACGTTTGAAATATATGTATGTATTTGTGTGTGTATGTACACACACACACACACACACACACACACACTAGATTTTGTCAGAATTTCTAGTCTGCAATCCAGCTATTTTTTCTTTTGTTTTCTCCTAAAACATATTTCTTAAGATCTCAAGCCTAGCCACTTTGTACCCTAAATCTAACCAATACTTTTTTGTTACAGAAGTCCAAAGGGATCTGATATATTGGCCAGTATCTTAATTCCAATTAGTTAAAAGTGTATACAAAAGATGTTAAAGTTGCTGAAAGTACTCACTTTGCCATTTCTCAGTTTTACAATGTTCCTGAATAATTCTGTCACCTAAATTAGTTTGCTCCAAGAAAGAGAAAGCAAACCCTGTGGGAGCATTAAAATAAATAAACACTTACTCATAAAGTGTTCTGAGATTTTTCCACAGGGGGGAAAATTGTGTCTAAATTAAAATTTAAGTTCGGCAAAAAATGATGTTTCAAGAAAACAATCTGTTTTAAAAAATGCAGAATTTGTGGTGCTTATTACCATCACAAGTCCATTCTGAATCCATTGACAATCCCACTTTTACAGTACAAAGACTTGCATTTGGCATTTGAAGCTCCCGTAATACTCCTGATTTTGTCTCATTTCCTTCCAGTGTTTATTTGAGGTTTTGTTCAGTTCTGCACCTTTGCAAGTAACATCTTGGGAATGTATGCTATACAGTCCCTTTTAAAAAAAAAAAATGAGAACAAAGCAAAATAAACCCCACTCTCCTTAATTATAGAGGAGCTTGTATAGGAATAGCCCTGGTGTAGAATGCAAATTATCTATGGACCATCATAAATCTATGGAGAACCTGGTGTAGTTCCTAATATTATGCAAAAATCCACTAGTGGTAGACTAATTAACACTTTTCTCCAAGCATATAGACATAGTTTGGAGTAGAAGTACCTCCTAAGTTCACACGGTGTTGAGGGCTCAGGCCCATCACCACTAACAGGACACCATACAATATTTTGTGTATGCTAGAGAGGGAGCTTCCATACCCACTGCGAGTGTAGCATACATTCCAAGGTCTAGTGCAGAGATGAGGATCCTTTTTTTTTTTTTAATTTCAACTCCCATGGACCTTAGGTAGCATAGCTGATGGCATGGGAACACATGGTTGTGGTTCATCAATGTCCTGAGGATGACTGCTTGCTCACCTCTGGTCTAGTATGACCTTCATCTAATATTTTTTTTGCTTGCTTCAAGACTTGCACCCCATCCCACTTCTTCTTTTCTAATTCAAGTCACTACCTGCTCTTAAGGTTTGAATACCCATATGATCCCAAAATGTATGGTAATGGAGCACACAAGTACCAATCAGCAAACCAATTCAAATAAAACATTCCTTGATATATATATGTTTTTGTGAGTGATAGGAGCTTTTCCCTTAAAATGAAGGAATGTCTTCTGAAATCAAGAAGAACCCACACAAGTTATCATCTCAATAAGAAAAAAAATCAAAAATTTCCCAAAATATATGTTGGGAGACTGGGATTGTTTAATGTATTGAGCTGAAGGAACCAGGAAGTAAGGAAAGGTGTCAATCATTTCTCTTCTTAGTCTACTCCAGCTCTTATTCACCAGAAGACATGACTGTGCACACAGCTTCTTCAATTGCTTGGCAACATTCATTCTCCATCTGAGGAGATGGATCAGCACTTTTGTGTATGATGGCAGAGTACAATCATTTCCTGAATTATGTCCCTTCCCACCCAACACCTTTTATAACCACATTTTGAATTTCCATTCTATATTCTGTATATTTGCTATTTTCTCCAGCTATAACAGGTATTTTAGGCAACCTGTATGGCTACTGTAATAGTGAAGTCACTGAACCTTTGCTAAATAAAAGGCTGCCGTATGGTTTGAAATGGTGTAATTTTAGCTAAAAAAAAAACACAAAAAATGTTATCCAAAGTGAGATTGTTTTTGTTCTTTTGGCTATGCAAACTACCTCTTGAAAAATGGAAATTCATTGTGTATATTACTCTGTATGAATTCCCATAATGCCTAGAAACAAGATGGATATACATATATTTATGGGGAAGATGGTTTTGGGGAAAAGAAAAACCTTTTCTCCCTCTCTTTCTATATTAGAATCCAGGGCTCATCTACTGAAGTGGTGGGTTGGGAAATTTAGGACACACAAAAGGAATTCTCTCTTCACACAGGGCAAGACAAACTATTAAATTCACAACTGGAAGATAGGTGACAGCCCCCCACCCCCATTTAAATGGCTTTCAAGCATGCTAGATAATGCTATGGAGCACAGGACTGTCAGTGGCTATAAGTCAGGATGGCTATATGCTGCATCCACATTGAGTCAGCATCCCCCTGAATAGCAGTTGCTGGAGAACAGTGGAAAAAGAGGCTGTTGCCATCAGATCCTTCTTGTGGGGTTTCCAGAAGCATCAGGATGATGGAAAACAGGGCCCAGACTATACTACAGGCAGATTCCTCTTGCATCTTTATGCATCACATTTTTTTTAAATAGAAACCAAAGAATGATGTGTGTGTGCTATCAACTAGCAAAAGGCAGAATGTATATTGTGGGATCTAGGAAGAGATGGGGCACACACCTCCATTTATAATAGATGTATAAGAAAGGGGGAAAAGAAAAGAGATGTATAATGAAAATATACAACAAAGTTGGGAAAAATTCTTCCCTCCTAATAATCTCAGTGTTTGGAATAAGAAAGAGGTTCTGTCTCTTTCAGCCATGTTGTAGTTGACAGCATAGATATTCACAAAATTCAGTGGTGGAAATTCATGACAAAGCTAGCCCTAGGTGCATAACTTTTTTTCTTGTCTTGGTTATTCTACAGCATGGGGAGATAATGGGGACTAGCACATACAGAGAGATGCTATTACTGTTTTATGGGATTTATTTGATTTTCAATTGAAAAGCCAACCAGCATAATTAGTAGATTCTTTCCAGGTAGCGGTTTATTTTCAGACCTTCTGTTTCATAATAGTGCTCTGATTTCGCTTTTGGAATGAAATTGGACTATAGCATTTATGAGCCATCAATAAAAAATATATTTCCATGGTGGTCCTAAACACACCATACAAAAGATATTCAGCCTGATATTAAGGAGGAGTGTGTGTACCTAAGCTCCCATTTCTAAACTATCCACACACAAATTCAGTCTATGCAAGTTAACATAAGAAGACAGACAGACTGCTCTTAGATGATTTACCATAATTTATGAATCAGTGGCAGTTGGTACATTTAATGGCTGAGAGGAAAATTTTCACTCAACATTACTGCTGCTAATTATATGCATAAACCTTGGGCGCCCAAGGGCAAAGTCCATACATTATGAGAGGTATTCTTATTTGTCTGTTTCTCACCCACAAAACCTGGGAACAAATATTAATGGGGTGACTTACCAGACCAGGAGTATATCAAACATATTGTTCTTCACTTTTGACTTGTGAGATATTTCAGAGGGTCCAACATTTTATTGATATGATGAGCATAGTTTCAACTGATGCTTGGATCTGAACAAATTTCTAGAGAAAACTCATTGTGATAACAATTTCCTGGAGAGATCTATACCGTTTACTGACCCATTTCCAGCTCTTAACATCCTGAAGGAATGTGAAAAGTTTGACTCATTTCTGGCCATTACTTCTGCCTTCTTTGTCGATCTGTGTTCCCATTGCCAATCGTCTTTGCTTGTTGGGACATCCTAGCTCCCACTGAAACACATTCCCGGAATGTTGCCAAGTCTTCAGATTAATTTTCTCAGGGCACGCACACTGACATCTCTGCTCTATAAATCTTTTAAGAATTACAGAGTTGGGGCCATGTACACAACTCATATCCCATAACTCTCCTTGCTATAATATGTCAAATGCAACAATATAAGAACAGTTAATACTTTTAATCCACTTACCTAGGTAGATCATCTACTCTGAAACATGCTTAAATCCCAAGTTCCAAGCAAAATAGGCTGGTTGGATCACTAGAATGTACACAAGCATTGACTTATGATTCCTTTTGGGAAAGCTGGTGTCTATTCTATTCTGTGTTTATTCAATGTCTGCCTTTTCAAATGGGGTTTGCAGTTTAGGGAGGAACCTTTAGAATTCTCAGCCAGAGAGCTCTTTGGCCTCAGGAAACTACAAACCCCAGAATTCCACAGGATGTTGAAAGTGGAATAATAGCACTATAACACTGTAGTGCAGAAAGACCCTAAGTCATCCACAATCTTTTTTCTTTAAAAAGATATTGCAGTGAGCTCTTAAGCAATATTTATTTATTTACTTCTATTAAAGTATTTATATACCAACCTATATCACAAGCTATTTTGATGCCATTTAATGTTATTACAAATTTGCCCTATTACAGTGTTGAGGTGCCATTTCCTAACTTCTCCTGATGTCCCTTATGCATTTCTGTAACTGGAAGGGGAATGATTCTTACCAGAGGGAGGTGACACTATATAGGCCTGGATGTCAACCAAAGTATATCCCTAATTGTTGAATGGTGAGTCAACATTTATTCAGTGGGTTTGCTTCAGTGAGGAGATTCAGGTGTAACTATGGGGGAAAGCAAAATGAGGGCATTGCCTCTCCTATTAAGATTTTCCTACTCCCAATTAGGAGACCCAGCATGGTGTAGTGGCATGAGATTGAACTGTCACCCTTCAGACCAGAGTTTGATTCTCTGCTCGGCCATGGAGACTCACTGGGTAACCTTGGTTGATCACACACTCTCAGCCCCAGAAAACCCCATGATAGGTTAACCTTAGGGTCACTGTAAGTTGGAACGGACTTGAAGGAACACAACAACACCCCCAACTATGCTAAATTTCTAGCTTTGTGGTAGCTTAATGTTTCAGTTGAGCTGTTAGAAATGGCATCAAAATAAAAAGGCAGGCAATGTTACCAAGGGGATTCAAACAAAGTAAAGATAAGAACTCTTGGTGTGAACAGTTTTCTGTGTCTCACTCCCCAGAGAGGTAGAAATTTTGGAACTGAAGGAAAATTTCATTTGGTGCAACAGAAATCTTACTGCTTCATTTTGATCCCATAGCTACACCTCTGCTTATGTCAGTGTTCTCCTTGAAAAAAAATTGTTCTTTTTCTCCTTGATCTTCTGACAGATTTGTCAGTTCAACGGGAAGTTTGAGCATTCTAATGATACCAGATTTTTGGTCCAGTGGATCCTCCTCTCATGCAACCTCTGCATACAGAAATGAAAGTTTGTGTAAAGTGTAGCCTTCCATTATAGTAAATAGACACAGCAGACATGTTCCTGTGCAGGCAACAGGTAAACATGCATCACATTCATTGACTATAAAGGGATGCAATACTTTGTATTTTTTGTTTTATGTGAGGGTTCCTGGAATGGAACCCCTGCATATACAGAAGGTGCACTGTACTACCGTGTAGACATAGTACTGTCATTTAAACAAATTCTCATGAAATATTTTATTTCTTGGTTTTCAACAACAATTGATTCTTCCTTCAAAGATTCAGAATATGAAAAGCCTAAGTTATTACCCCAGTTACAGCTTCATACTTCTTCCACTATTATCTCTGTGGAACCAAGACTGACGTCCCAAGATATAGATCAGAGAAAGTTAATAAGAGTATAAATGCTGCAAATCCCAGAGAATTTGAAAAGCCTTAGGAATCCCCCTTAGGGTAACAGTTGGATGCTGTTGCTTTGTTGGATGTAAAGGTAACAGTAATCTTTATCTGCTTGAAAGAATGTTCAATGGATGGAATGTTACCCTCAAAAAGTTATTTTTATGGGAGAAGGAAATCCCATAGGTAGCAGCTCTGTTAAGAATAATGAAGGTTTAACAAGATGGCTGTAAACACAAGAACCTGGAAGTTCTAGTACTACCAAAATTGGTGAATCACACAAACACAGAAGAAATCCAAGCCTTTCTATGGGAAAAATTTGTCCTTCCAAAGTACATTAACTTTCCCAAATGCTTGCCATCTCCTGTTTCATCTCTACCATCTAATTCCAAAGAAATGCATATCCATTTCATGCAAGAAACAAACAAGTTATCTTGATTCAAGGACTCATCAAGAAAGAGAATTCATCTCCGTCTGTCACAACACCCTCATTTTACAATTATCCAGATAATTAGGCAGATGGAGGAATGCAACTATATAAAAAAGTACCAATGACCTTCTATTGGAAGACACACAAAACATATTTTCCAGTGATTGAATTAATATGGATTTTCTTCCTGAAGAATGTGGCCAAGCTCACTCGATTCCTCACATTTTTAGGTTTATAGATAGTGATAACTGTAACAGATGTATTCTAGCCCTGGATTGAGATTTCTAATGTTTTAATATTTCTGTCTTCAAGGAACCCTTTCTGTTAATACTTGCACATTGGTCATGGAAGACATGAAAGATGCCTTGTTGAATATTCTGGTCATGTTTTAGGACTGATACTTTAGTTCATGATCAGTATTGACCACAGTTTTTTGGGCTTCACAAACATGCTGTGAGAACTAAGCTACAACCAATATTTCCCTGTGGGTATGTGCACAAGAAAAAGCAATAGTGGTCATGAAATAGTCTTACAGGACTCCAGGATAAAACTCCAAGGAAAGTTCCCTGAAATATTAACTTTCCTAGAACACAATTCCATGGGATTTTTAATCCTAGTTTGTTGGTAAATATCTGCATAATATCTTCTTTCTTTCTTTTATTCTCCTAACTGGATTTTGACACAGTTATATAAGTACTCTGAGATCTATCTTGCATAAATGAAAAGTAGTAATAGTCACATCTAGCAGTCAAGATCCAATCTAGATGCTATGATTTCCCTGTGGATGAGATCAAATAAAAGCCTTTCTTCTAAATCCTACAGAGGGGATTACAACTGATTAGTTTTCTGTCCCTTTTTCTTCTCTTAGAAAGAAGGCACAGTAGAAAGCATTATTGAAGGAAGGGTCAGAGAGATTCTCAAATGGTTCTAGAGAACAAGCAAATGAAGCCACTAAAGAGTAATATGTAATACACCAATTAACTATATAATCATGTAGATTACATGTGTAAACATGGGAATTAGTAATGGAGAAAACCTCAGTTTGAATTATTGCTTTGAAACTATACTCCTGCCTATTTGGGAGAAAGCTTTATATTTAGATAACTATTATTAACAATTGGCTCATTGCTTTCCTAAAACAAAATGTGCACTTTTGATTTATTGAAACTCAATCCCATTTTATGTTGTTTCTGCCTCTCAAGAACTATTCAAGTCGTATTCATCAGAAACCATTGGCTAGAATTCATGATTGCAGTTACAAACGTATAAGCTAGGCCATTTTCGTCCTACACTGTTACAGAGCTGTTATTCCACTTTCAACATCCTGTGGAATTCTGGGGTTTGTGGTTTATTGAGGCCAAAGAGCTCTTTGGCTGAGAATTCTAAATGCCCCTCCCTAAACTGCAAAGCCCAGGATTCCATAGGATGTTGAAAGCAGAATAATAGCACTATAACAGTGTAGTGCAGAAAGGACGCTACAATTACACATTCATAACTGGTTTGTATTCGCAGTCCCTACATAATCAATAGTGTAGGGAATACATTGAGGTTGTAATAGGGATGTGGCCTTGTGGTGACTTGGACTCAGCTGACTGATGTTTCTACCCATCCACTGGTGTGAGAGGGAATTTTGACATGGCTCCTGCTTATGTCATACCAGAGATTGCTTTTTTTTTTTTGGGGGGGGAACATCAATCTGCTGTATCCTGATTAACAGAAGAACAGACTTATCACTTGCAGTGGCTGCTGTCCAGTCAGTTTGGATTGGTTTGATGGTAGTTACTTAGGCCATTTCTGCCCTACGCTTATAGTGCTATTATTCCACTTTCAACTTCCTATGGAATCCTGGGATCTGCAGTTTAGGGAGGGGCCTTAAGAATCCTCAGCCAGAGAGCTCCTTGGCCTCAGTAAACTACAAACCCCAGAATTCCACAGAATGTTGAAAGTGGAATAATAGCGCTATAACAGTGAAGTGCAGAAGTGGCCATAGCTGACCTACAATTGCAGACAAATCTCTTGATGAATCATTGTTCTTTTCTTTTCTTTTGATGTTCAGGAGCTTCACTAAGAATAAAGACTTCTAAGGATCGGTGTGATTTCTGAAATCTTCTGAGTTCTTTGTCACTACTTTTGTGATGTGGAGGACAATCAAGACACACTAACACAAAATAATGCTTTCTAGTCTTCTCAATGCTTTTTTTCACTTTCCTTGAAATTGCTTAGATGTTTCTTCTGAGAGAGAACCACTAAGTTTATCTCACAATGTAACCTCCAATTTCCCCTTGACATTTTCCTTTAGTTCAAATTTGGTAGTAGCTTTATCTAAATGTCAAGTGCTGCTGATCCTCATGTGTGATAAAGACTTTGTATGCCAAATGCCACCTGTATGAATGTCTTTCCCCAGATCACTTCATGGCTCCATTAATGTGCTAGATGGTGCCAATGAAATAAACCCAATAGCCTAAATTCAGTTTAGTTCCAATAAAAGTGAACCCACTGAATGAAATAATTTTGCTTATGTGTTTACTTATGTCATATTAAGCAACTGACTCAGTGGGTCTACTTTAGTTGGGACTAACCAATAGGATTTCAGGGCACTGAATATTTTCTTTTATTCACATGACGTCTCTACCATTTCATTGACTGAAGACCTATTTGACCATCCAACAAATAAAACCACTTTTAAAAGGTACAGATAGCAATCCTGAGATTAGAGATGCCAGTTCCAATTGTAATATTTTCTTGTCTCAACCAGATTCATTAGCTAGTTTCAACTAGAGCAGACTCATAGAATCAATGGAAGATGGAAAATCAATATGTAAGTTTCACTGATCCAGTTAAGACTGTGTTCGTTGGGTCCAAATGATTTAGGTTCCAAATGTTAGCAGCACTAATAAACAAGTATAAGCTTTGAGGGTATGAACAGTATGCTTTCCTTATGACATTAAACAACGGGTTTAGCCTCAAGTTTTGACACTGGAATGGTTAAATCACTGCTGAAGCTATTGTTTAACACATTGTAAAACATTTTTAACAAAAAGACATTTAAATTGCTCTTTTATAATATACGCATGGTATATTATAAAAAGTGCACTAAAAAAATAAGTAAAACAGAAATAACTGCTATGCACGCACAAAATCAGAACTGTGTCGATATCCAACAAATGCTCTGTCTTATCTTCCCCCTTTTTCAGAACATTGTCCTTCTAAAACCAAAGAGGAGAGGACAATTGCACCCATTGTAAAGCCAACTGTGTTTTCCCTAAACCAGAGGTGATCTGACCCTGGGAGTCCAAAGCCTTCCACAATCTACATTCACCACATCACCTTCACACCACTTTTTAGTGGGTTTCTAATCAGAGTTGTGATGGTGGGAAGAACAACAACTATGGATTTTGGTACTCCTGCACAAGGGGAAGCTCCTACAGGTTGGCCTCTCATGACCTTCCATCTCCAAGTAACCCCCTACACATAAGAAGTCAACCTAAAGTGCATTCCTTTCTTGGATATGGAGGGGTTAGGACTATGACTAGCAATGGAGGGGTTAGGACTATGACTAGCAATGACTAGCAATGTTGTTACTCCCCCAGTCATATAAGAGGTACAATTTATTTGCTACGTTTAGTACTTATTTTGGATGGAGGAGTTAAGAATGCTTTGATGGATCATATTAAGGGATCTCACATTAAGGGCTCACATAGGTATGCATGCACACACACACTTCCATCCATGTCTATACTTTCTAGTATTTTTTTGAGGGGGAAACCACTAAAAATTAGCAAAAACTAGAGAACAATGTAACAAGACATTTGTTGCTCTAGATCCCGAGCTCCACCACCATATTCAAGCTGTTGTCAGATGGAGGAAATTGCTTTTTTGTCCCCACTTTCTCCTCTGCTGTATAGCAGCCTCCAGGGCACTGCTAGGCAAAGCTCTATCCAACCCTTGCTTGGCTGCAGAGGTGCATCCCGGCACACTCTAGCTTCCCTTGGATGATCAAGGAACACAGAACAGACTCCATCTCCCCTACAAAGCTACAAGCAGAAGACTTCCTGCTTGCAAAGTTATGACCAGAGGACAGGGCTCTGGCCAAGGTCTCCCCAGTTGCTGTGTGATGGTACATGTCAGGTTCAAAGTACACATTAAAGGGAATTGCAAATGACTCCTTTTTGCACTGGTATTTTTCTGGAAATATGTGTTTGATCAAGCAGTCTTGCAAATTAGTCCAATGAACATTTTCAAAGCAAAACACACTGAACGCAAGTGATGCAGTTGAGGATAATCACATGTTATGACAAATAAATGTCTTTCACCTCTTGAGAAAGCACCTCTTCTAAATATGTGCTAAAAGTACCACCTAGTTTAACCCTGAGCAGTATCTACAAAGGATTATAACAAACTTTGCCAAGCCGTTTGTTGTTGTGGTGGTGGTTCTTCAAATCATTTCTGACTGAGAAGTTGAACAGGGTTTTCTTGCAAGATTTATTCAGCAGGGGTTTGCCATTCCCGCCTTCTGATGCTCTGACAGTATGTGTGACTTGGACAAGGTCATCTAGTGGATTTTTCAAGACTGAGGATTCAAAACACAGTCTCCTGAGTCCTAGGCCATTTCCACTCTACACTGTTATAGTGCTATTATCCCACTTTCAACATCCTGTGGAATGCTGGGGTTTGTAGTTTACTGGGCCAAAGAGCTCTCTGGCTGAGAATTCTAAAGACCCCTCCCTAACTGCAAACCCCAGGATCCCATAGGATGTTGAAAGTGGAATAAGAGCACTAAAACAGTGTAAAGCAGAAATGGCCCTAGTGTCAAACCAGTACAACATCCTTGCTCATTACCAAGAGTGAGGAAATGTTAAAACTCAAGTATTAAGAAATCTAAACTCCCTACAAGGGAAAAATATTTTGAAATATAATACAAACGCTTGTTTTAAAAAATGGTCTATGAGTCATATGATTGCTGTTAGAAAATCTTGATTTCCTGATTCTCCATATCAAATAAGAGGTGGTGAAGAAATCCTCTACTTGAGTCACTAAAAATGTACATCAGTCAGAATAGACAGTACATGGCTAGATGAACCAGTGATCTAATTCCATTACTAGATAACTTTCTGTATTTATATGGCTGTAGAACTGGTATGAGAAACCTAAAGCACTCCAGATTAGACTTCAGTTGTCATTGTCCCAAAGCTATCATTTCAAGTGGTTGGGGGAAATTGTAATCCAGCAACGTCTACTGAGGCAAGCACACCTTCCCATGCCTGGATTAGATAATGGAATTTAGATGTAGAACAAATTATTGGTGTGTTTCTATGTGTATGTGTGCATGTAGTGGGTATCAGAGATTCAGGGCATCTTAAAAACTATTACATGTATTACAGAATAATATTTCATATGCCAGACCTAACTACATTGAGTTTATCCAGCTTTTACATATTATCAGGTTGAAACACAGTGACATCAAAATACTATAAAGCTGCACAAAGGAAATCTTTGGTGTTTATTACATTGATATTGAAATCCAGCCATTTCCAGATGTTAACAAAACCCAATGTGTGCAAGGGTCTCATTCTATTCATTCTATTGTAACAGCAGAAAAGTAACTTTGGTACTTGCTCCATTGAAATGAATATAGGAGGCATTATTGGTGAGTATTTCCATGTGTGCACTGAAGATCCAGGGTAGATTGCTTGATGGGGTTGTTAACCTGCACCCTGGGACTGTAAGTCAATGTCTAGAAATCAAAGACCTCCAACTGATACATTTGAACATTTCCAGCAAAAATTTGTAAAAATTGTTATGGTGCCTTTAAGTCATTTCTGACATATGATGATGCTAAAGCAAACCTGTCATGAGTTTTCTTGGCAAGATTCCTTCAGAGAAAGTTTGTCCTTGCTTTCCTCTGAGGCTGATAGAATGTGACTTGCCCTAGCTCAGCCAGTGGGTTTCTGTGGCTGAGCAGAGACTGAGCCTTGGTCTCCAAAGTACTAGGCCATTTCCACACGAGGCAAGGGAATCGCCCTGTGCTGGTACTTACTGGACTTCTTGGCTCCATGCTTGGGTCCAGGCTGGTCCGGAGCAGTGTGTGGCCACTGCTCCACACTGCTCCAGGGACAAAAATGGTGGCTTCCGGTTGGTTGAGGCTCTCCACCAACTGCTGAAGCTCGCCAGCCTAAACCCTGCCCCCAGCAGATCGCAGGCTCGCACTGATGCGAGCCCACAATTCTGCAGCAGAGCATGGGCACGGAGTGGCGCACTCCGTGCTTTTGAAAGACCTGTTTCAAGCGGTCTTTCAAAAGCATGCTGGATGAGCACTTTGGGTCGTTCCGGAGCAGGCTGAGGTGCAGAACTACACTAAGTAGGTTTGACCCAGTCCACTCCCAGGTGCAGACATCCTCCCTGGAGGACACTCTGCACCATTTCTTTAAGCCCCTGTGGAAATGGCCCTAGTCCAACAGTCAGAACACTACACCATTCTGGCTGTTAACATATACACAAACACACACTAATTACTACTCATATGAGAAGGCTTACTACAACTGCCATGTTATTATTAAAACACAGTCCTTTGGAAACAAGTCCCAATGAGTTCAGTGGATGTTAACAAATAAAGTGTTGGATCCAATTCTGCTTGTACACCAGTGGCACAAGACAGCATGTGGAGTGGATTTTGACTGTCCTTGAAATCCACCCTCCACCCCCCCATTCCCATACTGATATAAAAGGTGGGTGATTTTCAGAATCAAAGGCCCTTTCCGCAGCTTACCTTGTCCTGATGTGGGCACACGGGGATCATGCGAGCAGCCTCTTGTGAGAGGCACTCGTGTCCCCTCTGCTTCTTCTCTGCAGCAGCTCCCTGCTGGCCAGCAGGAAGCGTGAGAGCTCCACCTCTTCCTTCTGCAGCGCAGCCTGGTACTTTCCCAGGCTGCACTAGGGGAGGAAGTGCGAGGGCCTCATCTTCGGAGGCTCTGCACACAAGGTAAGTGCGTGTAGGGCCCCGTAATGACACATGATCGCACAAAATTTTCGGCAAGAAGCCAAAAATGATATATTGTGTGATCGCTGCCTACTCGCTCTGGAAGCATCGTGCGATTGAGAGGACATCATGTGAAATGGTACTTGCAATTGCACAATGCTCCAGAGGCCCTTTCGCATGTGAAATGGTGTGTGAAAAGGGCCAAAGTTTGAGAGTGCTCACAGTGGAATGCAAGAGAGAGGAGAAGGGTAAGTCTTTTTTGTGTAAGTGGAATTCTGATTTGATAAGGGAAGAATAGGAAGAATATGGCGGCAGTGTGAGGAGAAGGAAGAGGGGAAACCTGACTTTGTGAAGGTCCTCCAAACCAAGGCTCTATCAGAAGTCTGGCTTGGAAAATTATCTGTGCATAGGCAGTTTTCCAAGCTACCACTCCTATACTATCTTGATGACTTCTCTCCTCTCTTCTTCCTTCTATTCATTTATACCCCTTTCTTCAAATAATGGGATTCAAGGCAGCTAATAACATATTTAAAAACAATGCAGATTAAAAACTACACAAAAGCATTGATGTTGTTTTAGAAGCAATTAAACAGTTCATAAAATTTAAACATTAAAAATCTTAAAATTCATGGAAAGACATTAGGCATTCACAAACTAGGTATGTCACACCCAGCTGTTCTGGCCTCCTGTTGCTACCAAGCTGGTTCTCTCCTACTTGTGTAACCACAGAGGTTGCCAAAACACTCAGGGCATGCTATATTCTGTGAGTAATTTGCCACAGTAGAGTCCTGGCCAATGTTTTGTATTCAAGTCCCATTACTTAACTTTGGCTAGATCATGCCCCAGGCATTCTTCTGAATTAGCAGCTATTTTTAATAAACAAATAAATAAGTAAATAAATAAATAAACAAATGAATAAAATTTACATGATAAACCTAAACTTTGTTTTCCAGAGCCCAGCAAATATACTGCCACTAGATAATTGATCATTACTTTTCTGTGCATTTATTTTGAGGGTTCTTATTATTGGGAGTTTATGAACAAATCTCCATTTTCATGTGCCTATAGAAAACCGTCATTCAACAAGCCATGAAGAAAATTTGAGTATGTTGTAGGTGCAGACCAATGTCAGTCAATATACTACATATATCTGTAACTGTTATAAGTTGCACAGAAATAAATCTTTCAATTAGGTATATCTTTATTACTCACACATGCCTTTGCACTCAAATCTAACACTACAAAATTCACTTTAACATTCCAAACAGGAATGGGGCTAAGCACAATGCATTATGAATTTGCTTCTGCAAGATCCATTGAAATGCTGAAGAGCTTGTGCTAAACTTCTCTGATCAATAGTATTTTTATTCTTTATTCCTGAAACTTATAGATTACCTTTCCACAATTCAGAGCACACGGTGATAAACAAAACCAAATAAAATACTACATATGTAAAGACATGACAATGAAGAAACCAACTGGAAAGTTATAATAAGAACAAGAGTGAACTCATATATTGTAAAATCCAGAGAACAGATCAATCAACCAACCAAATAGCACCATAGCTAGTTCAAATCTGATTCTCTGACAGTTCTACACAGAGTAAAAGTTTTCACTTGGGCTCTACTGAACAATCTGAAATTTGAAGATTTACTTTAAAAAAACAGCGTGGTTTATAATGAGCTTACCTAGGGAATAACATTTATAATGTAGTTAGCTCCGCATAATTCAAGTTCTTTTAGGTGATCTTTTAGATGAACATAGACATTTTCCAATTGCTTCTTCTCAACAAATGGGATTCTTTCAATGGAATTCTTCCTGTAATTTGTGATTGGGCAGACAGAAGTGACTTTGTTGTGTTCAGGTGTTCTTTGACAAGGGGAAGTCTGCACTCTGGGAAACCAATGACACCATGGAAGTTGCTTCAATGACATCGTCTAATCCATAAAGGCCTCAGAGTGATCCACTACCCATCCCACAAGTCTAACTGGAGTTCAGTGTGTTTGAACCAGATCTGTGGCTAAACTTTGATGACCCATGGCTCAAATAATCCCTAAAGAGAGACTTACTTTATTTCTTTATAACATGTAATTGCCACCTTTCTCTTCAGATAATATACTGAAAATCCATCAGCTAACTTGACATAAGACATTGAAATGAGAAGAGAAAAAGAGGATGAAAGAGGCAGGAGAGCACAGCTAACCCGAAATGTGCAAGAGTCTCTGAACTTCCTGTGTGAAAATCTCCTATATGTTTTGCATCTATTCTAGAAATCCGCAATATTTTACATTGCCCTGCTCTGCTCCCTTTCTTCTCTGAACATACATCCTAGTGCTCTCAAAGTATACCTAGTTTACTCACTTACCTAGTTCTTTCACTTAAAAGCCACAGTAATTTTTTTCCCTCTAACTGGAAATTCTGAATATTTGACCTGCTACCCTCTTTGTGAAAAGCTTTCTATATCCACCTTTTCATTTGCTAACAATAAAAGAAAAAGAAGAACCTGAATCCCATTTTATCTGGAAAATGTTTTGAAGACATGAAGCACAATGCATATCATACAATAGTATATGGCATTACTCAGAGAATAGGAAAAGAAGAGATTCTATTTCATGTAGCAGAGCAGAATTGGAAGAAATATTGCCAGCTGATTTTGGGTACAACTCTGCAGCTCCCTTAGCAAAATGGACCTATTTATTTTACTATGACACTTCAGGGAAACTATCTGTAAAAATAACAGTGACAAGAGGCTTTGTGGAGAAAAAAAGTCACCATTTGAGTAGAGAACCAAGCCCATTCTTTTTCCTTCTTTGAGACACCTCCTTGTAAAATAAAATAAAATAAAATCCAGAACACCTATAGTAATGATCCCATTACCATACAGACACACAATTGCTGACGTTCAAAGGATTACTGTCTGTCTATTCTACAGAAACTGATGATGGCAAAATCTTCTTGGCTGATTTGCAACAGTAATATTTTGTGACAGACCATCTGGATTTCATAGAATCATAGAAGCATAGAGTTGGCAGAGACTACAGAGGCCATCCAGTCCAACCCCTTGCCATGCATGAACACACATCAAAGTACTCCCAACAGATGGCCATCCAGCCTCTGTTTAAAAATCTCCAAAGAAAGAGATTCCACTACACCCTGAGGCAGCATATTCCACCACCAGACAGCTCTGACCATCAGGAAGTCTTCTTGTAATTTGAATCCATTGCTCCTTGTCCTAGTATCTGAAACAGTGGAAAACAAGCCTTTATTCAATATGACATCCTTTCAAATATTTATCATGTCCCCTCTTAACCTTTTCTTTTGCAGACTAAACAGACACAGCTTCCTAAGCCACTCTTCATAGGACATGGTTTTCAGGTCACCCTCCTCTGGATATGTTCTAGCTTGTCAATATCTTCCTTTGGTGCTTTTTATTGCACAGCACACGTAATCTGACTTTCCAAAATGTCTCACAAGTCTTTTCAGGCATCTAATGAAGTGGAAACCATACAGCTATCTAAGGCTTCCAGCAACATGAGATAGTTTCATAATCTTTGTCGTCCTACCATGTACAAAACATACAGCACACTGCCAGATTTAGCACACATCAATAGCCAGTGTGAAGTCAGGACTGGCCCCAAATGTTTTGCTAGCTGAGGCAAAGAACGAGAATGCCCTCCCCCTTTCCATGTACAGGAAAACTAGGGGAGCAGTTCAGTTTTACCATTACGTGCACAATGTTTTCCACCACACTTGAGGGCAGCAAATTTTTGATATGCACAGGCAATGTGATCCATAGTAGTGTGTCCTCCAACAGAAAAAAAATACCCAAGGTGCAAAGGAAGACTGCTTGGGACTTACTATTGCCCTGAATACAGTAACTGTCCTCTAAGTTAGTTGCTCTCCCTCTGCTCCTCCTTCTCCTCCTTCTTTTACTTATTTTTATCCTGTCTGCCTTTCTCCCTGACATTGGGACTCAAGGAGGCAAACATTAAAACAGTACAAGTTAAAACATACAGAAAAGAATACGTATAGATTTAAAAAACAAAACAAAAAAAGAATTAAACACTTTATAGAGTTGAAAACATTAAATGTTAACATTTAATACATTAAAATACATTAAAAACAGTACAAGTTTAGGGACCTATCAGGATTCAAAGCAAACAAAGAAAAAACAGCAATTTTAACCAAAAATTTAAGTAAAAAAGAGGGAAAAAAAGGCTTCAATAGAGTAAAAAAGACAAAATACTTGGGAATATGGATCTCTAAACGTAATAATGAACTCTATGAAAATAATTATGACAAGAAATGGAGGGAAATAAAAAAGGATTTAGAAGGGTGGTCGAAACTGTGATTATCATTAATGGGAAGATTAGCAACAATTGCTTCGGCCCTTTTCGCACGGGCCTTTGCTCACGCGACAGCCCCGTGAGCCTCGCGGGAGTGGGAGCGTCGCTCCGCACAACACACTCCCACTTCCGCCCGGCTCACGGGGCTGAAGCAGCGTGAGCGTGGGTTTTTTGATTTTCGCGTCCAAGCGAAAATCACCCTGCGCTCGCGCAACGCTCCTGGCGCCCACCCGCACTTACCTTTCGTGCGGAGCCTCCGGGAGCCGGCCGGGTCGCGCTTCCTTCCCTCCGCCCCTGCGGAAGGAAGGAGTGCGGTGGGGAGCCAGCGCGACGGACGCGACGCCCTCTTCGCGTGCGTGCGCGGGGGGGATCCGGCATGCGCAGGGGGGAATCCAGTGCGACGCCGCCTGCTTTGCGCGCACGGGGGGGAATCCGGCGCGACGCCACCCGCTTCGCGCGCACGGGGGGGAATCCGGCGTGTGCGGGGGGAATCCGGCGCGACGCTGCCCACTTCGCGCGCGCGGGGGGGAATCCGGCACGCGCGGGGAGAGGAATCCAGCACAACGCCGCCCACTTCACGCGCGCGGGGGATCCGGCGCGAGGTCTCCCGCTTCGCACGGGGGGGAGGGCGGCTTGCGCGGCAAGCCTCCTTCGGTGCCGCTTCCCCTCTCGTTCCTTCGCCTGCGGAAGGAAGGAGGGGGAAGCGGCAGCCTCCCGGAGGAGCCTTCTTGCGCTTGCCGGCCTCCCCCGCTTGCGCTAGAAGCCTCAGTGCGAAAAGGGCCTTCCAAAATTAATGTACCTATTTCAAAATCTTCCCATAATAACTAATAGAAAGCCATTCACCCAATGGCAAAAATACATAAACAAATTTATTTGGCAAGGTCAGAAACCCAGAATCAGTTGGAAAACACTAACTGATCTAACAATTAGAGGCGGTGCTGGAGCACCAGATTTCCATACATATTATGAAGCAGCTGCACTATTGTGTGTCATGGATTGGATCAACTTGAAGATTGAAAGATTACTTGTACTAGAAGGAGCCGATTTACAATTGGGTTGGCATGCATATATCTGTTATAACAAAGCAAATGTGGATAAAGACTTTGCTAACCATTACATTAGAAGATCCCTTCTGACAATCTGGAGAAATTATAAATTATAAAAGAATATTTATTACCTCAATCCCAAAGTGGGTCTCCCCACATGAAGCTTTCTTTGGCAAGTGGAAGAACACAACGAAATGGCTTAGATACGAAGATTTAATTAAACAACATACTGCTGGAACAATAAATATAAAGGACAGATCGGAATTGGAAAAAAAAGGAGTAACTTTGAGTTCGTTCTCTTACAGAGAACTATCAAAAAGATTTCAAATTGACTGGAAGCTGTTTGGATTCAATATGGGAGAACAACATGAAATAGTAAAAATTATGCAAGAAAATCCGCCACATATAATTGTCAAATTATATAAAAGACTTTTGATATACAAGAGAGAAGATGAAACGGCAAAACATGTAATGATAAAATGGGCGCAGAATATTGGTCACCCAATAAGATTGGAACATTGGGAACAAAGTTGGAAGTGCACACAAAAATTTACAGTGGCCCAAAACTTAAAAGAAAATTACTTGAAGATCTTTAATAGATGGTATATGACCCCTTATAAGCTTCAGAAAATCTGTAAAACAGGATCCGGGAAATGTTGGAAATGCCAAGAGGAGGTAGGTACAACCTACCACCTATGGTGGACATGTAAGCAGGCAAAGAGATACTGGAATACTATACATAATAAGATTGAAGAAATTCTTCAGGTAAAATTCTCAAAAGAACAAGAAATCTATCTATTGAATATGCTGCACACACTAGATCAAAGCATGCAGAAGAAGTACTCAAAAATTCTACTATACATGATAACAATAGCTAGAGTTAAATACGCAAAGCTTTGGAAGAAGGAAAAAATACCAAACATTGAGCAATGGACAAAAAGCTTATATGAAATTAGGTTAGCAGATAACTTAACACAGAGACTTAGAAGGCAAACTGACGAAAAGATTGCAAAAGCCTGGGGTCCTGTAAACTCTTATTTTCTGAACCAGAGAGTAATATAAGCTATCTTATCTACATAAAAGAAATAAGAAAAAAAATGACAAAAAGTAAACATCAAGCAAACAAATAAATATAATAAAAGTAAATTTTTCTAATGTAAATTAAAAACTACAGTTAGATTAATTTAAGAGAATAATGATAAGATGTAAGAATACAGTTAATTGACAAGATAAATGGAATGCTGGATCAACATATGACAGGTAATTGATGAGAAATAGAGGGTTAATGTTATAAAACGAAATAATATTTATTAGCTCTTACCAAAAAAATGGCTAGGAAGAAATATTGTAAATATGTTAAATTGTTGTAAGAAGATACTACCACTATATGTTGTATTACTAAAAGATGTACATATTTGTTTTTATTTATTATTTCTTTTTTTGGAAAATTAATAAAATTATTAAAATTAAAAAAAACAGGAAAAACCTTAAAAACAGAAATACAGCATTTAAAAGCCCAAAGCTATCAATTTATAGAAGTCTGACAGCACACAAATGTTTTAGCCTGCCGTCAGAAGGAGAATAAGGTCTGGGCTATCTTTCTGCTCTGTGTGTCCTAACTGGTCCTTTGGATGGACTTACATTGATTCTTCTGTAAAAGGTGGTCAAGACATACACCGAAGGATTCCATTTCAAGCAGTTTTTGCATGAGTGTAAGTGAGTAGAGTGACGAGTCAAGCAGTCAAGACTGTTCTCTTCCGACAGGCCTTCCCAGACTAGTGCTCCACCGCCTCCCACCAACTGTCCTCTTGTTCTTAATAGTTAACAGTTAATAGTTAAGGGGGTTTAGATGGGTTGGTGGGTGGGGAGGATGGGTTATGTTTTAATTGCTTTTAATGTATTTGATGTACTGTTGTAGTACCGCCTCGATCCGTCGGGAGAGGCGGGATATAAATAATAATAATAATAATAATAATAATAATAATAATAATAATAATAATAATAAATATGACTAGGGCCATTTTCGCACTAGCATGTTATAGCGCTATTATTCCACTTTCAACATCCTATGGAATCCTGAAGGGACCTCAAAGTCCCCTCTCTAAACTGCAAACCCCAGGATTATATATAACAAGTTAGCGCGAAATTGGCTTAGGACTTATTCAGTCACGTGTTGCTCCTGTATTGTTTACGTATTCCTTCTTTTGTAATACAGTTCAATACCACTTTTCATCTCTGAAAAAGAACCCCCAAGGTGTTCTACAAAACTGACATCCAAACATTAAAAAAAGACACAAGAAAACAAACACATGAATAGATAAGATTAAAATATGTGAAAACTTGATTTATGAAAAATTGCTTAAAGAGTAAAAAAGAAGAAAATAAGGAAATCTGGAAATATACTTTACATCCCTAATTGCCCCCTTCCCCTCTTCTCATAGGTGATGTAACATACCTGAGTTGACATTTTCCACACCTTTTATTGCAGGCCCAGCAATCAGGCTTTACAGTGGGCACAGACACAAGGAATCCTATTCAATTGAATATTTTCTCTTGATCCTACCAGGCTGCAGGTTGACTCAGCCTTCCATCCTTCCATTGGGTAAAATGAGTACCCAGCTTGTTGGGGGGCAATTAGCTAACACACTGTAAATCAGTTAAAGAGCACTTAGCTGATAGGTGGCATAGAAATAAACATGCTCTTGCTATTGCTAATTCTAAGTTTGTCATGAAACTACAAAGTTTATGATCCCCTAGGAAGGGGCCATGGCTGTTAAGAGGATATTAAAGCACTATCAATGTGTAGTGAGGACACATTCCTAGCATGTGTTTTAAAATTAATCTTCTATTTTGCTAATTACTACATTTCTCCTGCTTCTTTGTCCCTTCCACAGGGTTACACAAATTCATACATGTGACTAGGCTATCAAGATTTGTTAGCCATATTAGTAGTAATTAGGTCCTCCATATTAAGAGACACATGCCTAAAGCTTGAAGAGCTATTTTCTGATCTACAACTCCAAGTTCACATGGTAAGGAGTCATGATGGTGGGGGAAGTCTGGGAATGGTAGTCTCAAAAGTATCTTTTGTAAGTGCCTCTGACTACTACATGTCAGGAACATAGGCCTTTTCCATACTTTATCTTATCCTGTTGTCCTCTGGTCACAATCCTGGCAGCACCTTAGGGAGCACCGGGCCAGCTCCCTGCAGAAGGGAGTGTGAGGGACATGCCCCTTCCTTCCGCAGCCCAGCCCATGCTGTGCTGGGGCAGGAAGTACCTCCATCACACTTCTGGCCCTTCTACATGACAGGTATGTGCGGGAGCATTGCATGATCAGGGGTCATTGACAAAGAAAATCTGTCAATGATTTACCCTGCAATTGGGCTTGCTGGCGTCACAAGAAGGACAAGACTGCGATGACATCTTGTCAAAGTGTTGTTGAGGTGTCATCGCAGTCCTGCTCTCCCATATCCCAATGCTGGGATGCCATCATTGTGCGGAAAGAGCCATACAGTGGTTGAAGCCCTGTGGCTTGTATAAATATCTAGTTGATACTTTTGGAAACAAAATGATGGACTAAACATTCCCTTGATATGAATGAGCAAGACTTTTATATTTTTATGGCAATCTGATCTAAACGCTGTTCTGTTCTATATGTCTGCAGATTTGATACAATATTAATTCTGTGGTTCTTATTATTCCTGAAGTGTTTATACTGCTCCATCATCACACTTTCATGGTATTACAGTATCATTATTCAAATGATCAAGGTGGCAAATACTCATAACGCTAGACCTATCTTTGTAGGCATTAATGTTGTTCCCAATTAAGCTGTTCCTATGGATGGATTCCTAAATAGCCAGTATTCATGGCACACATCTTAAGAGCAGTCAAGTGATTTGTCCTTATGCTTACTTGCTATTTACATATTCTTCAGACAGTCTTCACAGATTCTGTGTCTGGTAATTTTGAAAATAGGAAAGGAAAATATAAAAAGATAAGATTTGCAAACGATCTCCATTGCCATAGTAGCACACAAAGTACTGAGTTTATTATGCACTCAGAGCAAGAGATAAGATGTAGATACATTAGTTTCACAGAGGCACTGCCTGCTGTGGTGCTTATGGCTCTATGCAATGAACTTTGTACATGTAACATTTGCTTTCACGGGCTCACTGGGCTTATCCAGATCAACACCAACAAAGATTTGAATTAAACAAGATGGGCACAATTCTGTATCACCTACTTATCTGCCTGACCACTATAGTTATGTAGCTAAGTAGTCTCTCCCAGCTTGACCCTCTCAGTCCTCACTTACTGGGCAGCAGCCAATGCATGCAAAAGAGCTCTGTTCCCCTGTTGATCATGAAGCAAGTAAGGCCTTTTCCACAGCTTACCTGGGTCTCTGGTCATCCCAGCTTCATCCTGGCAGTGGCTTTGCCAGGATAAGAGCATGGATGCCAGTGGTCTCCTCTGCACTGTCTCGCTCACTGCAGAAAGAAACATGATGGCCCTGCCTCTTTGTGCCACAGTGCAGCCAGTACTGTCCCAGGCTGCACTGGGGCAGGAAGCGCAGCCATTGTGCTTCCAGGGCCTCTACAGATAAGGTAAGTGTGGGTGTGTGGAGGGATGCAGTGCAATCGCCAGGCATTGATGGGGAAAACCCATCAATGATTTGTTGTGCAAACGCACTGCCTGGAGACAGGAAAAGGATGGGACTGCAACAACACCATGCATAAGTGTTGTCATGGTCCTGTCCTTCTCCCGTCCCTATAGTGAGTTGGGAGGGTGGAGTGGAAAGTGCCTTACATTACCATCCTCTCCTGTGAGTGATCTCTGGCATCACAGTCAGAAGCAGGATCCCTGTCACAATTTCCTTCACACAGACGTTCCCTTGTAGAAGAAGGAGGAGATCCTACACTTAGGCAGAAATAATGGAATACAGAAATATAGGATGGGGGACACGTGGCTGGATAGCAGTACGTGTGAAAGGGATCTAGGAGTCTTCATAGACCACAAGCTGAACATGAGTCAGCAGTGTGATGCGGCAGCCAAGAAAGCCAATGCAATTCTCGGCTGCATCAACAGGAGTATGGTGTCTAGATCGAGGGAGGTACTGGTACCACTCTACTCTGCTTTGGTTAGACCCCATCTTGAATACTGTGTCCAGTTCTGGGCACCCCAATTCAAGAAGGATATTGACAAGCTGGAGCAAGTCCAGAGGAGGGTGACCAAAATGGTGAGAGGCCTGGAAAACATGCCCTATGAGGATAGACTGAGAGAGCTGGGTATGTTTAGTCTGCAGAAAAGGAGGTTAAGAGGGGACATGATAGCCATGTTTAAATATTTGAAGGGATGCCACGTAGAGGAAGGAGGGGGCTTGTTTTCTGCTGCTCCAGAAACCAGGACAAGGAGCAATGGATTCAAGCTGCAGGAAAGGAGATTCCACCTGAACCTCAGGAAGAACTTCCTGACAGTCAGGGCTGTCCGGCAGTGGAATCTGCTGCCTCGGAGAGTAGTGGAGTCTCCTACCTTGGAGGTTTTTAAGCAGAGGCTTGATGGCCATCTGTCGGGAGTGCTTTGAGGGTGTTCCTGCATGACAGGGAGTTGGACTGGATGGCCCGTGTGGTCTCTTCCAACTCTACATTTCTATGATTCTATGATTCTATGTCAGTCAGCAGCCTCCTGATTGACAGAGGAACTGACCTATGCTGCTTACAGCAGTTGATTACTGATAAATGAAGATTGAGGGCTTCTATGGTCCCTAGATTTCCCTAAACTAGTGAACACAAAGGGATCATGAATACAAACCCAGTTATGAATGTGCAACTCTAAGCTATGCATTTGTAAGTGCCTTAGTGACTGCTGGCCAGTTATCTTTTGTTAGAAGAACCACTTTTATATGGAATGGTACAGCAATTGCCCACATAAAGCTACATACACTAGTAGTCTGCTTAACATAATAACCGTGCACCCAATGATCCCTTTCAGTCTAAAGAGCAGTACAAAATTATTCCTTGCAAAATTTGTTCTCAGCAAGTCCAAGTATCCCTGGATATTCTACCCTGACCAGGAGGTTGTACCTGTTGACCATAGGGCCCCTTCCAACTCTGTGAGTCTATCATTATATTATTCTACTCATATGCAGAACAATTTTAGACCCAAAGGAATAGGATCAGAACAATAAATTTCACCTTCAAGGACATGGCCCTTCAGTGAGAACACAAACTGATGATTTGTTACAATTGTGCCCTGACATCCCTTCCACAAGCAAAAAGCAGTGCCTTCTTTTCTACTTTAGTATCACAATAGCCCTGTGAAGTGGGTCAGGCTAGGAGGCAGAAAGATTCACTAGCTCAAGGTCAACCAGTGGATTTCATTGCTCAGTGATCTCATAGATCTCAATTCAACAGTCTAACCACCATGCCACGTAGCTATCTACATGGCAATAGTATAGGAGAAAGAAATGAGTCCCCATCTCCTGCTAATTGTGCATATGTTTGTGTCCGTGCATGTGTGTCCCTATTAATGTAAAATTATAAATCTATTATTACTATTCTTATTCCTGTTAATACCTATCTCCCCATCAGAACAAGGTGACTCAGTTTTCTTCTACTACAGAGCACTTAAAGAACTCCACCAGTTATGGGTCAACCTCCCTCCCACCACTTACAATGGTTACATATATACACAGCATTGCATTGTTCTGCAGTCCAAGGGCTGGCAAAATATTACATTCTACTCTGCTGAACTGCAGGTCAGCTATGCTAGCCAGAATAGCCAATGGTGAACAATGATATGAGTTTCAATTCAGCAGGAGGCTTCATTTTGTCCAGCCCTACTGCAACACTATACAAAACTTCTTGGTAGAAAGTTTCAGTGATCTCCTGAATAAAAATACATGATTATAGCATACTAAGTGAGAAGCCAGTCTCAGTTTCAGCATATCCAGAGACACTTAGCCAAAGACATTCGCACTAGCTTATTAAAGGCCATAAGCACCTGTCCAGGACAGTTATAAAGCATTATAAGGATCATGGAAGTTAGCCAGGATTTGAAACAACTGCCAGAAAATGCTCTACAAACCACATTTTATGCTAAAAGTTTCTTGCTTTTATGTCTCTGCTCTGTTTCCTACTTATGCGTTCTAATTGTCTATGATTATCAACATGTCCTAGTTTGGGTGAGTGATCCATTTCTTCCTGAATGCCAGCATAGGATCTTCTGATTTCTTTCTCTTCTGTGTTTATAGATGTAGTCTTTATTTAATTTTAGAGTTTATTTATTTAGTTTTAGAGTTACAAGTTTGATAGATGAAGGGAATGGTGTGGACATAGCATATCTTGATTTCAGTAAGGCCTTTGACAAAATTCTTAATGACATTCTTGCAAGAAACTAGTAAAAAGCGGGCTGGACAGCACTACTGTTAGGTGAATTTGTAATTGGTTGACTGACTGAACCCAAAGGGTGCTCACCAATAGCTGCTTTTCATCCTGGAGAAAAGTGACTCATGGGGTGCCACAGGGTTCTGTCTTGTGCTCAGTGCCATTCAAAACCTTCATCAATGATTTGGATGAAGAAGTAGCAGGCATGCTGATCAAATTTGCAGATGACACCAAAATTGGGAGGGGTTGCTAATATGCCAGAGGACAGGATCAAAATTCAAAAAGGGCCTTAATAGATTGGAGAGCTGGGCCAAAGCTAACAAAATGAATTTCAACAGAGAGAAATGTAAGGTCCTATATTTAGGCAGAAAAAATGGAATGCACAAATATAGGATGGGGGAAGTGTGGCTGGATAACAGCACATGTGAAAGGGATCTAGGAGTCTTGTTGGATCACAAGCTGAACATGAGTCACCAGTGTGATGCAGCAATCAAAAAAGCCAACACAATTCTTGCTTGCGCCAATAGGAGTATGGTGTCTACATCAAGGGACATAATGGTACCACTCTATTCTGCATTGGTTAGATATCATTTGGAACCCTGTGTCCAGTTCTGGGCACCTCAGTTCAAGAAGGACATTGACAAGCCAAAGTGTGTCCAGAGGAGGGCAGCCAAAATAGTGAAGGGTCTGGAAGCCATGTCCTATAAGGAGCGGCTAAGGGAGCTGGGTATGTTTAGTCTGCAGAAGAGAAGGTTAAGAGGGGACATGACAGCCATGTCAAAGGGACATGAGGGGATGCCATGTCAAGGAGGGGGAGGGCTTGTTTTCTGCTGCTTCAGAGACTAGGACAAGGAGAACTTCCTGATGGTCAGAGCTGTTCAGCAGTGGAATATGCTGCCTCGGAGTGTGGTGGAGTCTCTTTCTTTGGAGGTTTTTAAGCAGAGGCTGGATGGCCATCTGTTGGGAGTGATTTGATGTGTGTTCCTACATGGCAGGGGTTTGGACTGGATGGCCCCTGTGGTCTCTTCCAACTCTATGATTCTATGATCTAATTTAATTTAATTTAATTTAATTTAATTTAATTTAATTGTAATTGAATCCCCCCCCCAAAAAAAAAACCCCAGCTACAACAAAAACAACAACAACTGAGCCATCAAATCTCTCTGCCTGGAAGAGTGGATATGGAAGTTCATTTACTCAGAAATTTGAATTTTTTAAGTCACAAGTTTATTTTCCATTGCATCTATGAAGGTTTCCCCCCTCCCCCTCAAATTATAGAAACTTCTTAGAAGAGCTTTAGGAATTTTTCACCCATTCTCAATGTAAACTATGTTTTGGTGGTACGCATCTGACAGATTAAAAGGCCTGGTGATTATTAAATCTATTTAATACAAACCATTGTTTAGGATTATGTCTGAATTTATCCAGAGAGTATGCTGTTCTAAGAAAGGGTGAGAAGGAAGGAATATAGATAATGGGGGGGGGAATATTGTTATTTGGTTTGTGATAGAAAGAATAAGAGAGGCAGATATAGCAAAACCATCAAGAATAGCAAAAGTAGAGGACCAATGATAGAAAAGCAAATGTATCCAAAGAAAGCTATGAGCCAGATTTAGCCAGATCCAGATGTATGTCGCTAAAATTTTCAGGTGTCAAAAAGCTCATATACTTTTAATTAAATCTTGGTGAGAAATACAGAGAAAGTGTATTTTTGGTGAGAAATACAGAGGAAGTGTATCTTTGACCATATAGCAAAAGATCTATATCTAATATATAAAAGTCAAAGTTTGTTTGTTTTGTCTCTGTTAGGCAAAGACCTCATATGACTGACTGTGTTAGGCTGCCTAAGAAGATTCTATGGAATCTTGGGGTTGGCAGATGATGATGATGATGATGATGATGATGATGATTGATTTGATCCGCCTCTCCATATGGATCGAGGCGGCGAACAACTTACAAATAGCATGTATTTCTATACATGCCCCCAACAAGCTGGGTACTCATGTTACCGACCTGCGGAAGGATGGAAGGCTGAGTCAACCTTGGAGCCCAGCAGGATCGAACTCAGAACCTTGTGGCTTGCAGTACTGGCATTTAACCACTGTGCCACCAGGTCTCCTGTTTAGGGAGTTTAGGGAGGGGCCTTTAGAATTCTCAGCCAGAGAGCTCTTTGGCCTCAGGCCTGTTGCTATGGAGATGAGGGCAAGCAGCAAGAAGGAGGAGGGCAGTGTATTCTCTCAGGAACCCAACCTCTGTATGTTAATAACTCTGAATAAAGACCGGATTGTGGAATATGGGGAAAAGTTACAGGTACCGAACAAGACAGTTTGGGGACAGAAACACAGGATCTCAAATCTTTCTAACAAGTATTACCTATGAGAAAATAGAATCCTGGGCAACACTGGGTTTATATGCTAGTAACCAATAAAATTCATGGAAATCTCTTCCATTTCTTATTATGCCATAATCATGCCATGGATACACATTGTGCTATTAAAATAATACCCTGATGTTGAACTTTCTAACTTGTCGAGGAAGGGGCATAATCTTGTATGATTTTCTGCACCAGTGCTATATCATGGGAAGGGTCAGACAGACATTAATAAGTATTTACATTACTGAGATGCAAAATAATGTGGAGCTACTGTATTTGGCAGCTGTCTTGTGTTTGCCATAACATATAATTCTATAATCAGACCAACAGTGTAAACCACTTTCAATTGCTCCTTTCTAATGTACAACAATGTACAACTTTCTCCCAGCCACTGGATTTTCTGTGATCACTCCTACGGAAGAAGAACATGGGAAGCCATCTGCTTTGCCAAACAAAACAAGTAAGATATCCCAAATAGGATATGGTGTTATTGTTAAAGACCATGCTCTGCTACATCCTTAGTTGTACATTAAAGGGAGATCAGACAATAGTAGGATGCTTTCCGTAGGTTAATTAATTAAACAGGATTGTTACTGCCTTTGAACTATATACATTATTGTGTAGTCTGTTTCTAATCTCTTTAATGTGACAGCTCCAAAAGACTCCTCTTGAAAGGGAATCTGCCCAAATTTCTCTAGTTTCACCATAAAGAAATATTTTTCTTCCCTCTTCTCTTTGACATAATGGGTACAAACCAGCCAAAGTTCATAGAGAAACTGACAGTGTGTTGACAGTAATTGTTTCGATTTCCCCCCAGAACACTTCATGATTCTGGCTTTCGTATCAGTTTCCATCTTGATTTTCCAAACCAACATTAGATATGCCATTAACTCTCGCCTCGGACAACCCACTTTGGGGTGTTGAGTGATGTGGATATACTTTTTGAATGGAACCAGAACATGCTGTGGTTGTTGCAGGTTCATAGAGGGCTCTTATAGTTCGCAGGGCAGTGTTTGCTTGCTAGAGTGGAAGTCCAATCATGAAAATGATGCTGTAAGAAAGGAGATTTCAAATAAACATTGGGAAAAACATCCGGATGCTAAGAGCTGTTCTATTGAGTTATGTCTCAGAAGCTGGTGGACTTTCCTTTGCTGGAAGTTTTCAAACAGAGGTTGGATTGCCATCTCCCATCAAAGATCTTTAATCTGTTTTAGTTTTCTACTTCATGATTAAGTTGGACTAGATTATCATTGATATTTCTTCCAACTCTACTGCCCTGTGATTCTATGAGAACAATCCCGGGATGTTGCAGTACCAAATATATACTCAGAAACCTGTTCTTGATGGAGATTTCTGAAGCCATGCTTCTTCAGTTGCCTCAGGGCTTTGATGAGGTACACATATTGATCTTTCTGTCTTCCAAAAGTTTCTAAATGGAAAGGAAGGGAACTGGCCTTCCCATATGGCTCAGCAGAGCAAGGAAATGAATTATAGCATGTAGGCTTAGCTTGAATGTCAATATTAAAAGAAGGAGGAAGCAATCCTGCTCAAATTCAAATTGGATCAAGGCAGAGTTTCTATAAGCTGAGCAGAAATGCTTGTGAAATCACAGAGTTGGAAGAATCCTCTAGTCCAAGCCCCTTGCCATTGTAGAAATTCATAACTAAAGCACCCCTGAGAGAAGCTCCTTCAACCTCTGCTTAAATATTTCCAATGAGGAAGAGTTCATCATTCTCCAAGAGAAATTATTCTTCTATCAAACATTTCTTACCACTGTTGAGCAGCTCTAGCCCTACCACAGCATACAGAACTCAGATGGACAGAACCAGGATCTTGAATTTTCCTCCACCTACTTCCAGTTTCTTCCATCTGCTTCCCTCTCTCCCTTTTCCACTGAATATGATTCAAATGCACTATAAGTTCTATCATTTCCACTGTGCCTGCTGGAGCAGTCCTCATTTGCCAGCTAATGACCTACTTCCCTTTCCTCTGGATGTTGATTGTTCCCCTTTTGGAGGAAGTAAAGTGTTAAGCAAACAAGGGAGAGCTGGAGAATCTAACTTTGGACAATGGGGAAAAAGTATCTTTGTGTTGTTGCAGAGGACTCAAAGGCCCTTTCTACATGATGGCACCATCCTGGCATGGAGATGCATTGCTGCTGGTCCATGATGTGTGCCATTGCACAACGTTGTCATGGTCCCTCCACTCTTGTGTCTCCGGCCATTGCGATTGCATGGTAAACCTGGTAATGGTCCACCGTTGTGCAAAGATCACATCGCTGGAGACCATGCAGGAAGGGCAGAAGTGTGATCAAGTGCTTACTTCCTCAGTGCAGCCCAGGAAGAAGCCAGCTGCACTGCAGAAAGAAAGAAAGCATCCTAAACACTGCCCATCCATAACCAGCCAGCCACATGCAGAGGGGAGCATTTGGGTCCCTCTCCCATCCCAGCAGTGGCACTGCCAGAATCTCAATGGGATGACACAGAATCACAGTAAGGTGCAGAAAGGACCAAAGTCAAGAAACAAGGTGACCCTGGTTAAAATATAGCTTTGCAGAAGTCTTCTTGAGAATATGGAAAGTTAATTTCTAGATTACAACTCCCAGAATTCCCTAGCTGGCTTTGTCATTGGCAATGCTGATTGGAGAATTTGGGGAGCTATAGTCTCCCACAAGTTACTTTTCCAGGCTCAGATCTTATTGTTGGATCATTGCAACCACAATGTTTTTCAGGTATTAGTTTGCACACATTTCCTGAACACACCTTGGAAGAGGAGCAGGGTCAAATCATGTAGTCACATCCATGATGTCAGTGCATTTCCTGACTTGATTTGAACAACAATGTGAAAGGAGCACCTGTATCGGGAGAGGAACATATACCAGACTTTTTATCAACCTGGCATATGAAGAATCTGAGTTGCAAAAGCTAGGGATGGAATGAGAGGAAACAAAATGCTTTCTGCCCAATGGATTATAATACAATTTTTTGCACATTTTTAGTAATTTTCTACATAAATGACTTTTTGTTAAAGTTGTGTGTGGGAAAATATGGACAGTGACTCTTGAAATGGTATTGACACATCTTTATTCTTATCTGGTGGGACAATGGACAATACCTAACTTTCTTAAGGAAACCAGTTAGACACCAGCAATTTATTTTAATTTCACCTTTCCAAAACCTATCAGATTCGTTGCTTCTCAAATTGGTGTTGTCAGAAAAATAATAATTGGGCTATTTATTTATTTATTTATTTGAAACAATTGCATTCTTTTCCCTGGCGTCTTGCCTGAATTTTAAAGGGCACTTTTCAGCTACATGATATTTCATTAATAGCACCAGTTCTGTTTAAGGAAAACTGTTAACATTCCACATTGTAAAATTAACACAGTAATTGGCCAGGTCTGTATTAGATTTGTCCTTGTTAAGACTCTATTATGGAAGCCTTTTTAACAGCTGGCTGGGCCAAACATTGTTAATAATGTGTGAGAGAGAAAGAAGAAAAAAAAAGATTTCTAAAGAGGCGTTTTCAAAGATTCTGTTCTGGAACCATCCCCAAACAAACAGAACAGAAACTTTAAGAAAACATGAAAAGAATGTAAGGAACGACTGAATCCAGAAGCCCACACATTGTCTACAAATTAGGACTATTATCTCTTCATACCTTATGTCTCAAATATCACTCGCAGAGGCATCTTTATTGCTGAACATATGTTTAAAAAATTACACACCAAAATACATTATGGTTTTGTTACAGATAATGCCTTAAGTAGGTGAGAAATAGGCCACTCTTTTATTTTGCTCTTTAAAGAAAAGAAACAAAGAAAAAAGAAATGATACATTTTTATGGCATTAATTTAATTGCATCTCACAGCATACTGAATTACCAAGGAGTCTCAGCTTCTCACTCAATGTTTACCATCTGTTTAGTCTAACCACCTCCTACCTATCTTCTTTCTCCAAACACCTGAATATTAGAATTTAACTGTACCACAAAACAGCCATATCAAAGCAAACATAAAAGGTTAATAAAAAAAATCATATCCTCAGGGGTTCGGAAACAGAAAGAGAGCGAGCGAGAGAGAGAGCCTGATTTCACAGCTGTTTCTGTGAAATATATCTCAATGGTGGAGAAAATTTGGGGAGATCAGGGAGGAACAGGTCTTGTAGGTGTGAGTTGTGGCTAGAGTTTTTCTCAGCTCTAACAAATCATTCATAACATTGGCCCATTACACTGAAGAGCAGACATGCAGTGGATTTCCTCAATGTTTCCTCTTTTTTAAAAACAATTTCCTACTGCTATTATTGTAACAAGTGTGCAGAACACCCTATATTTGCAAAATTCAAATGATACTGGTCAGAACCTTGCAGTGCTTCAATGTGAGCAGGCAGGGTTGGGGAAGCATCTGACAAATCCTACCCCAGCCAGACGCACAATGATTACAGAAGCACCAATATCCCCCCGAGGACTGCCGTAGATCCAGTTCTGATATCATCACTGTGTGTCCAGTTATTGGAGGGGAATAGCTAGACATGCCTGATTCTGCCTGCTTGCCATGAAGCATGGAATAGCCATATGCACCAGCTTTGAAATTTTACCTTAAGTCAGCGGGATGGAGTATGGCTCAGGAGAGAACCGAATGGGTATATTTACACTATGCTGAGGGGATGTTGAATTGAGGTCAAATCCTGCTGGCTCTCAGCAAGTTATTTCTCCAGTGTCTCCCTTTGTTTATAGCTGCCGGGATTTTTTAGTCCTGCCACCTCCACCCATGCCTGTGTATTGACACTGGTGTAGTGTATCAACAGGATTCTGGGACAATCTCTAGGTGGACAACAGCAACAATAATAAATGGTGATTGATAACTGATGGTAGTGGAAAACTGAGCAGAGGAAAGGATTCACAAAAGGTTAGGATACAAGACTTATTCAGATGTTATGTCCAAACAGAGTATATCTCTTAATGTAAGTGGCATGGGACCACACATTCTGGCCCTGTTCACAACATCCCAGTCCCTACTTCCTTACTGTCCAATTTCCCTTTGTTGAACAAGGTGGTACTTGTGTTTTCTTGAACATGAGTAAAAACCTAAGTGTGCAGCCCTTCTTACTTGCCTTCCAGTGAATACAAACAAAACCTCTTTTCTTACTTTCCTCATCAACCCAGAAAGGTCAAAGACTGAGGGGAATAGTTAGGGACATTTGGGGAGTGGAGTGAAAACTGCTGGGACATGGAGACATTGCAGATCAACCAACACACCATAGAATTTCTTGTTGGGCCTCAATTCCCAGAATTCCACAGTCAGGATGAGGGAATTCTGAGACTTCCCCTCTCCATTATGTGCTCTAGTTTATCTCCTTATTCAGGCATAATGTCTGAATGTCCTAACTTGTTTTCTGCTTACTTGGTAAATGAAGAAACATTGGAACAAATATCCTCAAGATAGTGGGTGGCCACTCCTCCTCCTCCTCCTCCTCGCTCATTTTCCTCAGTACTTTTTGGGTATTGCTATTAAAAGTACATTTTTTAGCAATTTGCAGAAAGCATGATGAAAAAAGCCCTACATTTGGCATCTCAGTCTTGCATTAGAGATGAGAGCTCTTTGGGGAAATGGAGAATCTTCAACATGCTGTCTCTCTGTGTTGAGATGACCCATCTGGAGTAAAATCTCAGCAAGTGTCATTTCTTCACATTCCTGAGTCTGAACAAGGTTACAGTGGAGATATGGAATGAAGATTCACAAAAGATTGGAATCAAGGAAGCAAACTATATTTGGAAATGGAAATGACAGCTTGTTCAGAGCTGGAGAAGGTATGAGCTGTAGTGGCGCAGTGGAGGAGCCGTGGTGGCACAGTGGTTAAATGCCAGTACTGCAAGCCACAAGGTTGTGAGTTCGATCCTGCCTGGCTCCAAGGTTGACTCAGCCTTCCATCCTTTCGCAGGTCGGTAAAATGAGTACCCAGCTTGTTGGGGGCATGTATAGAAATGTTTCAAAATACATGCTATTTGTAAGTTGTTGCGCCCTCGATCCATATGGAGAGGCAGGAAATAAATAAATAAATAAATAAATAAATAAATAAATGTGGTAGACTAGAAAATGAAGAATTCTTCTAGACCTTTTTGAAAAACTGTGGAATGAAGAAGTGTGCAAAGCTGAAGAAGAAAAGTGGATAGCATTTTTATCCCTCTACAAAACAAACACAGGGGAGTGCCAAATGGCAGTTGCTGATTTCCATGTCAATGAGATATGAATTTGTTCTGGCTTTAAAGGAACTAACCAAGGTGCTGAATTGTATTCCCAAAATAGCTTCAGCATCTTGGGTAGTCCATTAAAGTTCATACTAAAACCTGTATCAAATTCTCTGCTCTACTGTCATAGATATTACCAGCTGCCACTGGTAGCACTCTGTGTTAATCCTATAACGCTACAGCATATTATGAACAGGCAGGCAAGAAGACAGCTTAACCCTTCCTCCACTCCCTCACTAAAATCCTCTCCACATAGCTGTTTTTCTTCAACTCAGAGTTTCCTAAAAGTATAGTTTAGAACTAAAACAGCTTGCGGTGTGTGTGTGTGTGTGTGTTGTAACAGAAATCAGCTCATGACAAGAAGTTGAGGCACTGGCTGGTCAATAGGTCTCTCCCACAACACCAGGGGATACAATTTTTGAATTTGAGACTCTGGACTTATTTGTTCTATAGTGAGCCCCCTCTTTAGATGCTAATCTATGTTGGTCTACTTTAAAATGAAGCAAGCTCCCCAGTTGCATTTTAGGACTCAGTGTGAGCTGAGTAGGTCTGGACTGTTACACACACACATCACATCACATCACATCACATTATCATTACCTGGCAAACATATGTTTGGAAAATGTACATTTCCTAGGGGAACAAATTCTTCTTTCCTTATAATGGAGGAAGCTGACTTTAAACCTTTTCCAAACTGAATACCCCAGAGAAAATTCTGCTATAGTTTTGTAGCACAGAAAGCACTCACAGTCAAATGACTGGGTTATTGCAAGTCACATACTAGAAAGGAACAAGAGGAAAGCTAAATCATCATGAATAAATCATGCAAATAGCTCAGATACATTTGAGGTAGGGCTATGCCATTTTTTCCCCACGGCATTAATTTTTGTGTAGGAATTCACACCGTCAATGGAGCAGAATTTTCATCAGATCAGCAGTCAAATTGTATTTGACCAGCTGATTTTTAAAACAAGCACACTGCTGAAGCTGCTACTGAGAAATAATCCATTAAAAAAATATCATGGATTATATATATATATTCAGTTCGGTACAACATGGCAAGCAAGATGATGGCACATTATGGCTAGAATCCTGTTAGTGCATTATGCTAGCGATTGCACTTTTCCCAGGGTCATGAAGCAATGGCAAGGGAAGTCAAGCTGAATCTTAAAGCTCTGAGGAACTTATTTCCTAAATGCCTTACTTTCTTCACAGCTACTGTGCCGCTGGTCTTTTTCCTCTTGCCTCCACTGCATATGCTGGCATTGTTATGTGACTGTAGGACATCAGCAGGATTCTGGCCTTTATGTCATATTATAAGATATGGTCAGAATCCTGTTGGTGTCTTTGTTGTTATTGGTATGTGGCTCAAAGTCATTTTTGACTTTTGGTGACCTTATTACTGGGGTTTGTTGGAAAGACTGATTCAGAGTAGGGGTTTGTCATTACATTGCATTAGCTGAAGCTGAAATACTACGACCTGATTGTGGTCACCCTGTTGATTTCCATGGCTAAATGGTAATTTAAAGAGTGACCTCTGTAGTCCTAGTCCAACACTCAGCTGCTACATCATACTAGCTCCAGTGTTGTATACATGCACAAGTACCCCTATGGAAATAGTTGGATTTTTTTTTTTTTTTTTTGTCCAGTGTAGCGTATCTGCATTCAGTCAGGTTGTGAAAGTAGACATAAGATGCCATTACACATGTGCACTGTGCATGGATGCATATTAGACATTCAGTTGCACATTTGGTGACTTGGTTCAGTGGTGCAACATTGCTATTCATCACAAGTTTGTATCACAATTATTGCATAATTAAACAACTCCATTGTAGGATCTCAGCTGAGAAAAGCTGATCAACATAGATAATGGGGAACATAGTTCTCAATGAATTGGTTAGCGAGTGTCCTTTCCAGACAGATGTGTAATTGGACACACCTTCTGAGATTCTGAAATAGTCATACATAAAATGATATTTTAATCCTGGCAGTATCATCTCTTCAGAGAGAGTGGAAGACCCAAAAACCATTAGGATGGAAGGAGAGGGAGCTTGTCAGCTACTGTGCATGTCATCTGCTACCACTTCTGTCTATCTGAGACTGTGTCACAGCAATCTCAGTTGCCCCTTTGCAGAACCGAGGCTCAGCTCAGCCAGGGGACTTTAACATGTTCCCCAGCTGGATTGGGTTAACTCCCCCCTGGATCTGGTGAATATCAGTGAGACCACTGTGTGTGTGTGGGTGTCTGCCAGTGGTGAGGTCACTGCTGAAGGAGGCAACACCAAAGAGGAAGGTTGCCCCTTTGCAGGAGCCACTTTGGGCATGACATGAGGCTGAGGGCTTGTCCTGCATCTACCTTGCAGGGGGAAAGAAACAGATTATCAAAAACTGCCTGTCAGGATAAACAGCTGACCACTTACTTTGCAAAGAGGGAACATGTGTTATCAACAAAGGGAGGAAGGTAGTGGTATTCAGGGAACAGCCATTCAGGTTATACAGGGTAGAGGGAGATATGGAAATGGAAGACGGTTGTACTATCCTAGAGGCAGTATCTACAATAGTGTGTTAGTCACCCTCCCAAATAATTTGAATAGCCATGGCATCAACCCCTCTGGCTTGAAAATGTTGCTGACTAATGCCAGGTTGGTGAATGTTAAAACAGCCACCATTCAGGAGTTGATCCTGGATAAACATGCCAGCCTGACATGTATTATAGAGACCTGGTTGGATGAGGCTGGGAGTGGGGTGGTGGTGGTAATCTCTCAGCTGTGTGTACCAGGATTCTCTGTGCAGCAGTAGGCAAGACATAGGGGGCAGGGAAGTGGAGCTGCAATGGTCTATTAATATTTCCCTGACCAGGCATCCTTTTCAGAGTCTCCGGGGTTTTAGTGTGTGTTTATTTAAAGGTGGGTAGCTGGGACAGATAGGGATTCTGTTAGTGTACCACTCAGCCCGTTGCTCAACAGTCTTCCTTCCTGAGCTAGTTGAAGTGGTCTAAGGGGTGCTGGAGTCTCCACATACTGGATGCTGGAGAACTACAACATATATGCTGAGGCTTCTCTGTCAGGAGCAGCTCAGCAGTTCATGTCTGCCAGTTGCAGTTTGGGGATACTCCTGGATTCAGCCCAGAGTCTGGAGGCCAAGGTTTCAGCAGTGAACAGGAGTGCTTTTGCACAGTAAAAGCTAGTGCACTGACTGATCCCATTCCTAGAGAAATCAGATCTGGCCATGGTGGTATATGCCTTGGTTGCCTCCCATTAGGATTACTGTAATGTGTTCTGTGTGTGGCTGCCATTGAAAAGTGCTCAGAAGCTACAGTTGGCTCAAAGAACTGCATTCAAGTTGTCAAATGGGGTTGGCTACATCGAACACACAACTGCCTTGTTGCAACAGCTCCATTGGTTGCCAGTCCATTGCCAGGCACAATTCAAAGTGATGGTTTTGACCTATAAATCCCTATATGGCTAGGACCCAAGTTAGAGCTATAACGTTGGCCACAAATGCACTTCTCTCACCACTCAGGTGTGTTTGGTGGGAACAAGAGAAAGGACCTTCTCAGTGGCTGCTCCCAGACTTTGGAACTCCCCTCCTAAATAGGCCAGAATGTCTGCATTCATGCTCTGCTTCTGACAGCAGGTTAAAACATTTTTCTGCTTTCAGGCTTTTACATATTGACTAGGTTTTGGCTTTTATTACTCTGTGGTTCTGTTTTCAAGGTTGGTATAGTCTTTTAATGTATTTTAATATTTTTAATGTGCACGTTTTAGCTTTATAAATTGTTTTTTAAAATCTTTAATGTATACTTTTAAGAATGTTGTGTGTTTTGATATAACAACAACAACAACAATAGTACAGATATGTCCTAGTAACTTATGTTGACAGTAGTACTATTTCTTAGGGGAATTCCATACAAAAGGTTGTGTGTGTGTGTGTGTATACATACGTATGTATACATAATGATCACTCTTTAGGGAATGACTTGCTTGAGACAGGCATTTAATTACAGAATTATTTGTATTATAATAGAAAATTAGGTAGTTGATATATAGCAAACAAATTATTGCAAGCAAATAAAGCAAACAATCCCATGAATCAAGCACACATTGCATCAATGTACCAGCCTTAAAAGAACTGAGAAATCCTTGTTGAGGAATGTACCTGGTGCTTCAACTAAGCATGACTCAGCTGAGGAAGATGGGATTCAGCTACACAGAGGAGAAACAGGAGAAAATAAAAGAACAAAAAGATAGAGGAGAGAGTTTACACTGGTTTGACTCTCTGTTGTTTTCCATCAGCTTTAAGTTATGGCAACTGTATGAATAAGTGACCCTCAGGACTGATATTTTTGCTTATTCCTGCTTATTCCTGAGTTATCCAGTGTTTTCAGATTCATGAGGAGATTTGGAGTACCATTAAGATAGGGCAGAGTTAGGAAATTGGTGGCAAGAAGCACAATGAGGCAGGACTGGATCATCAAGGGGAGATTGGATTAAGGTCAGAAAGTGATGGAAGCACTGGTAGCTTAAGAGATTGCACTTAGTGAGTATCTTATGATCATCCAGGTCTTTCCTGTGAGCTATTACTGGTACTATTGACCTTCCATACTTGCTTATTAACATAAGACAAACATAAGTTGAATAAATAACAGATACATACAGTACTGGTAGGGGACCTCTTCCCAGCATCTTTAAGACACAACAGCTTGCAAGTACCATCCTAACCTAAACCCAAGGTAAATTTGTAAGAAGATATTTAACATTTAAATACATCTTAATTTATCTTGCACTTTCAGGAACTGGCATTTTTTGAGTAGATTCTGTTAAATCCTACTCTACATTGGCCATAATGTAAATTGGACTTGATGTTCTCTTCAGATATCCAGTGTGAAAATTTGGTTGTACACATATACTTCTTTGCCTGTTTCAGTCTTAGTATTATCATATATTATGTTAAATTGTGCTATAAAATTTGGCTGGCTACCTGAATAGTCATATAGGAAGCTCTATTGTTTAATGATTTCCTGTGTTATTTTTACAGTCTCTAGTTGCTGCTTTATTACAGATGTTAATCATGTTATGTGAATTTATTAACTGAAATGTTGACATGTATTGTGGGGAGTGTGGGGAGAGTATTTTATTGTCTATTAGCTGTAATCTATTTTGAGAACCACTGAATTGGCATATAAATGATGTATAAGTTGTAGTAGTAGCAGTAGTGAAGAAAATAGCATCGCATACTGATGACTTGAAGATACCACTAAATCTGAACATTGTTTTATATATTGTTGTTTTTTCCTCAAAGCCAGATTTCAGATTTCTGGAAACCCCTCTTTCCCACCAAGGAAGCTATGGAAACCTTGCACTGGTATCTAAAGGGAATTTTCAGATGGATGAAGGAAAAAGGTGAAACTTAATCCAAATAAGATCTGTGGCTGATCTTGATAGATGTATACAACCAGGTTTAGATGAGGGCTAGACTCTTCCTGAAGGAGGAGCATTCTTTCAGTTTGAGCATTCTCTTAGTTCAAGCACTGTCGATGGTAGCTTTTTATGATCTCACTAGACCAGAAGTGTGCTGCTGTGGCAGAGTTTGAGGAGGGCACAGACTATTGTCAATGACAAAAATTGAGAAGCACAACACCAGAAGTGGCTGATAGTCCATTTATGGTTTTGAAAATGGAATTATTTTTATCTGAAACAGTGTGAGAGGTCTGCAACTGATTTAAGAGGTGAACTGCCACTCCTGGTGTCTGGATTGGCCAAAGGTCATTGTCATAGTATTGGGGCCATACTTCACTCACCCTTGCATAGAACTGCAGAGCTGGAAGACGGCCTCATTGGCCATTGTGTCTCCACTCAGTGAAGAAAATCCAGTTACAGCATCTCCAGAAGATAGCTATCCAGCCTCAAAAAAGGCCTTCCATCTCTCTAGGTAATTGGTTCCATTGTTGCTTTTGCTGTCAAAAATAAAAACAAAACAAAACCAAAAAACCCTCCTTCTAATGTTCAATCAAAATCTACCCTCCTCTAGCTTCACATCATTACCCTGGTCCTACCCTCTGGGGAAGCAGAGAAAAACCTATATCCTCCTCTCTGTAATAGCCTTTCCTATTTTTATAGAGTGCAATCATGTCACCCCTCAGTCTTCTCTTCCCCAGGATGAATATGCCAAACTTTCTCAACCTTGCCTTGTATCTTTTATTCTCTGTACTTTTTATCATCCTTGTTGTTCTTAACTGAATCTGCTCTGACTTATCCATATCCTTCCTCAAATGAAGTGCCTTGAAATGAATGCAGTATGTAAGACGAGGTCTGACTACTGCAAATTTTAGTGGGACTGTTACTTCCCTTATCTTGGAAACTACAGTTCTATTAATTCTATTGATTTTGGCCAAATTTTCTAGTTTATTAAGGTCCTTTTGAATTCTGTTCTCTCATCTCCCAATGTGTTAGCTATCCCTCTCAGTTTTGTATCATACAAAAACTTAATAAGGATTCCCTCTGACCCATCATCTAACTAATTGATAAAAAAATTGAAGACTGTTGGTCCCAGAAAAGAACTCTGCAACACTCCACATGACACTTCCATGCAATCCAAGGGAATTGTTAACAACCGTATACCCCATACTTTGATATTACCTAATTAGCAAATATTAATTGGCATGAAATTAACTTATATACTCCTATGCTGAAAGGCTATGTGGTGAAGGGATGCTGGCTGGGAAGACATGACAAAGTAGGTCAGAAGTGACCTTAGCATGATCAGGTCATCAGTTGATTGTGGATTAGCTGGGAAAGCCTAACTTAATGGCTCTAAATTTATCCTCTCAATGCCCAACCACAGAAAACAAAAGAAACTACCCAGGTGCAGCAGGCAAGCACCACTGCAGTGCTCATTTCCTACCCAAACTTTCCCCAGTCACTTTACCCATCCAAGATATTGAGACACTCAGTCCATTCCAGAACCCTTTTGTTTACTCTGCCAGAAAGCAGTTAACTCATACCCTTTCAGAGAGGGAACTAGAATATAAAAACCCTCCATTTTAACCAGTTATTTTGCAGTACTTTGCTTGCTGAACACCACAGTGTCACTCTGCTTTCCAACTGAGTGCTGTCCTTAGGTACTAGTCTAAGCCACATCACTGCTTTCTTTGCTACTCTCTGGATAAGTAGTTATTGCCCATTCCCTGAAAACTCCTCTATCTGCAACTTTTCTCCCTTTATCTTTTGGTTAGCTCTTGTGTGAGCATTTGGACTTTTTGTGTGTGTGAGTGAACTTTTAATAAAACACATTTTAGCTTATTTTAGAATCTCTGGCTGGTTCTTTCCTGCAAGATCATATAAACATTGGTGGAAAGATCTTATTAGGTTATCTCCCTCTTGCAGGCCTCCTAATCTGAACTAATTAATTCCCCATTGTTATGTGGAGGTACTGGTATCATGGGTGGACCCCTGAGTCATCCATGTTTTGGGGTAACAGAATCTTGATTTTGCCGAAGTCATATATATCCTGGTTATATCCAGACTAGACTATTGCAGTGCACTCTACACATGGCTGGCTTGAAGACAGAAATACATTTTAAAAAATGTGCAATTAAGGGAAAGAAATAACAAAATGTGTGCACCAAGAAAGCTGCTAATCAAAATACTCACAAATTCCCATGTGAGGAGAAGCAGAAAAAAAGTTTTCATTGACTCCACACAGATCACCCACAGGTTGTGAATGCTATTGGTGTTCTGAGAAATACAGTGTAAGCAACCTAAAAGATTTTTACTTCCCTAATAACAAAGGACATTTTAAGGAATAATTTTTCACACTCTTGTGGGTATGGTGTGGCCCCCTTGTTGAGACCTAGGATTCCAATCTATGGGCATCTGTAAGGCTCTGTGGATTCTCAAATATGAAACAGGAGACAATCTTTAAAAAGAAGGGATGTTGCTACATATACATAGGGGACATCTGGCAACCATAAGCCAACTGTGACCACCAACTTATATCTTATAGACCATCAAGAAGAATTGGTTTGAATTACTATCAGTGGTAGCTGGTCTTGAACTTGTGACCTGGAGATAAAACACTCTGTATTCTATTACCATTCCCTCCAGCAACACAACCTCACTGCTGTGGGGCAGTCAAAGATTGCCTTCCTTGATATGAGCATTGTGGCAAAGGGTGTTTGGTTTGGGCCAAATGTTCAGCTCCGGTTTTGTCATCTGGAGATGGTATCACTTAAAGGAGATAATTGCACTTTGCCCACAGGTCATGGAAATGTCAAAAGGAGTCAAAGAGTTTACAGACATGTATCTCTATTTGCCATCTTGGCCATCAGGATAGAACTTTCCTTAAAACCCTTCTGCAGATGCAGTGAAAGAGCAAAGGCAGGCAAGACAGGAAAAAGAAAAAGGAAGAATAGAGACAGAAAAGGAGAGAAAGTGAACAGTTATAGCATTCCCACTTTTCCCCCACTAAACCAAATCAATTTAGTAATATCCATTTCACTAGATTTTATAACTATAAAGGAAATGGAAAGAAGAAGAAGAAGAAGAAGAAGAAGAAGAAGAAGAAGAAGAAGAAGAAGAAGAAGAGGAGGAGGAGGAGGAGGAGGAGGAGGAGGAGGAGGAGGAGGAGGAGGAGGGGGAAGGGGAAGGGGAAGGGGAAGGGGAAGGGGAAGGAAGTCCCTATTGCTCTTTCCTTGTAGTCTAACCCCTTGGACATAAAATTTCTGATTTCAATTCTGAGTGTATTTTCTTTTCCCTTGGCCATTTCATTACATTCTCTTCACTGTAAAATACATTCCAAACAACAGAGAGAGGAGGAAGAGAAGGAGCCACTGCTGGTGGTCTGTGACTTTAAAAAATGAATCACTTTACCTATTTCTTTCAAAAGTGTTAGCCATATTTAACGATTGACTGTGTTACCTTCCCCCTTCCCCATCCAGCCTCTTTAGTTAGACCTAGTGTGGTGGCAATGCTGAATATGCAGAAGTAGTTAACATCAGAGGACCACAAAAAAGAAGAAAAAAATGAAAACAAGTTTGTGTCATAAAATTGGCATGCTGAATATATTTGATCTGATATAGAAAAATTATATATTTTGTGGTTGCTTGTTTGAGCCTTTTACAGTATCCGACTACTAAATCTAAGTGATTGCATGTGGAGATTGATGATGGGCTGGCCTGTGATCATAGACCCCTACTTTAGAATGATTCTGTGTAGGCCTTTCCTTAAGTATGTTGCTTATAATGTAAATGCGCCATGTCCCTATGTCCCTATGCTCTTACATGTGCACATTGCAGGGCATTGGGCAGTACAGTATTTGCATGACAGAGTGGAAGGTATTCATTTTTTTTTAAAAAAAATTCTTCCTCATTTTGTTCTAGACAAATTTAATAGATACCCTTATTTCTAGTTTGGAGAAAAATACATCACCAACCTGCCATATAATATGGTCAAATACATTGAGATTCCAAAGCAGACTTTTAAAATTTTAGCACTCTCATTATTAATTAGATTTGACCCAAACCCACATTTTTCGTTGTATTTGGAATTGAAAGAATTAGTGGTTTTAACAAAGTAAATGTAGGACAAAAAGAAAGTAAAAGAGTCATTCACCCCAGCTCATACCAGCACTCTTTCTGCCTATCAGAATAATAGAATCAAAAGATTGGAAGATACAACAAGGGTCATCTAGGCCAATCTCTTGCCAGTGCTGAAATCCACAGCTGAAACACTCCGGAGAGGTTAGCACCCACCCACCCATATTTTAAAGTTCTCCAAAGTAGAATACTCCACCTTCCAAAACAGACTGTTCCAGTGTTGGGCAACTCTTACAGTCAGGAAGTTCTAATGTTTAGTTTTAGGTAGAACTTTTTTCTTGCAATTTGAATGCATCAGTTTGTGTCTTGTTTTCTGGAGCAGCAAAAAACAAGCTTGCACCATGTTCTACATGACTTTCCTTCAACTGTTTAAATTTGGCTATTATATCCCCTTTCAGTTTTTTCTTCTCCAAGCTAAACATACTCAGCTTCCTAAGCTGTTCCTCCTGTTAGTATGAGATTGTATGTTTTAGAACTGTCCATGCAATTGACAACCTAGTCAGTCACATTTCCAGATATCATGGAAAGGTTTAGTGTGAATAGTTGTATGCATATGAAACCGTGATCAAACTTTTGCCTGAATCTGTACGAGAGGTGTGTGTGTGTGTGTGCGCGCGCGCGCACTCGTGCGCACGTGCGCATATGCATGTGTGTGTGTATATGTGTGTGTGTGTGAAAGAGAAGAGTGAGAGAGAGAGGAAAAAAACACAGTTCTGTTTCTTATCCATGTGATGACTCATATCTGAACTCCTATGAAATGACTCTTGTTGAAAAGAATTGTGAGGTATTGTGTCTGTAGCAGTCATTTAACACACGAAAGTTGGCATTCTGAATGTCATCTAAGTTTTGATGGAGAAAAGTAGATATACAAGAAATGTAAGTTTGTATAAAAGCAGCCAGAGGAGTAAGAATATATTTTTGAACCCTCTGAAAGGTCTCCTGTTGCAAGATGTTTGAAAAAGAATTAAAAAATAATACTAACTTTTTAAAGAAGTTGCCATAACTTTTAAAATGTTCAGTTCACATTTTTGAGAGACCAGCCCTCACTAGAAAAAGCAATAACATTTTTATTATTAAGTGTACATTCTGCTTCCCAAGAAGGATGAACGATATTTCTCAACCAAATAAATACAGTGCCCAGAAAAATGGGAAAACTGAGTTGAACAAATTAATAAGAGACTGTAGTTATATGATGTTATATACCATCATCTCAGAAGTGTGAGCAGAAGGATTTTCTTATTCTGCTAAAAACTTTTGTTCTAAAGCCAAGAAATAAGATTGCAGTTGTGTGTAGATTTATTTATTGCACATGCATCTTGCCTTTCCACCACAGCTTTAAGACAAGATGTCTGAGAATAATAAAACCCCCATATAAACAAAACGCTGTCAAAAATAATAAGATAAAATTCACTTTAACAGCAGCTAAGCTTAGATGTCAATAGCTGCCAGAACAGTGTGTGTGAGTTTGTTTAATAGTGGAAGGGGAGCAGAGTGGAATCCATCCCAGCCTCTTTCGGCAGGGAGTTCCAGAGCCTGGAAGTAGACCCGAGAAAACCCTCTGTCATATCTCCATGCTTGCCATATCCCCCTGGAGTTTCAGGTAGCCTCACACCAAGTCATATAACACATTTTATAGTCAACATTTTGCACTAGGCCCTAAAACAGTCTAGCAACCAAAAGTGTGTTATATTGGGGACAAGCGGTTCTAGTCAACCGTTTGGCCACAGCACTCTTGACCAGCAAAGATTCCAAAACACTGTTCAAAGGCTACCCTGTGAGGTCATACTGTTGTTGTGTGCCCTCATTTTTTTCTGACTTATGCCCACCCTAAGGCAAATGTCTGTCATTGAGTTTTCTTGGCAAGATTTGTTCAATGTTTGTTTGCCATTGCTTTCCTGTGAGGCTGAGAGAGTGGACATGCCCAAGGTCACCCAGTAGATTTGCAGATCTGCATGGTTGTGTGATGTGAATCTAAATGGATCTAAACCTTGTGTCCAGCACTCAAATCACTATGTCACGCTGGCTCTCAGAGGATGTGTTTCAGTAGCACAAATGAGCTCTTGAAAATTGTGCCCTACTTCTGGGCAGAGAAATGGATTTCACTGAATTTCTCCAAAAGGAGGAGAAAATCTTCAACTGTTTTTAAGAAGTTGGTTTCATCATTAGTAATGACACTATAACATCTGCCCACCACCTCTTTTTTTCCTAACTATCTTGCTTTTGTTTTTTATTGCCACTGAAGCTATATTTGCAGTCTTGGTACTACTCTGCTTTCTCTGAGACAACCTGGACCAAATAGTGCTCCAGAACATTATAAAGAAAGCAGGAATGGCAGCTGTAGATGCAAATCCATGGTCATTTTATTCTGACATAGAATCATAGAAATGGAAGAGACCACAAGGGCCATCAAGTCCAACCTATGCAGGAACTGACATCAAATCACTCCCATCCAGCCTCTGTTTAAAAACCTCCAAAGAAGAAAACTCCACCACACTCCAAGGCAGCATACCCCACTCCCAGACAGCTCTGACCATCAGGAAGTTCTTCCTGAGGTTCAGGTGGAATCTCCTTTCCTGAAGCTTGAATCCATTGCTCCTTGTCCTAGTCTCTGGAGCAGCAGAAAACAAGCCCACTTCCTCCTCAACATGACATCCCTTCAAATATTTAAGTGTGTTATACTGGAGACAAGCGGTTCCCAAATATGACCATCATGTTCTCTCTTAACATTTTCTTCTTCAGGCTAAACATACTCAGCTCCCTAAGACACTTCTCATAGATCATGGCTTCCAGACCCTTCACAATTTTGGTTGCCCTACTCTGGACACACTCCAGCTTGTCAATATCCTTCTTGAATTGAGGTGCCCAAACGAGGTCTAACCAAAGCAGAATAGAGTGGTACCATTACCTCCCTTGATCGAGACACCACACTCCTATTGATGTGACCAAGAATCACGTTGGCTTTCTTGACTGCCACATCACACTACTGACTCATGTTCAGCTTCTGGTCCACCAAGACTTCTAGATCCCTTTCAATGTACTGTTATCCAGCTATGTGTCCCTCATCCTATATTTGTGCAATCCATTTTTTCTGCCTAAGTGTAGGACCTTACATTTCTCTCTGTTGAAATTCATTTTGTTAGCTTTGGCCCAGCCCTCCAATCTGTCAAGGTCATTTTGAATTTTGATCCTGTCTTCTGGGGCATTAGCAACCCCTCCTAATTTGGTGTCATCTGCAAATTTGATCAGCATGCCCTCTATTCCTTCATCCAAGTCATTGATGAAGATGTGAACATGAGAAACCTGTCTTTTTTCCTTATCACTTGAAAGAAGGCAAAAGATTATTTTTCGTATCCTTTGTGAGAACACTTGCACTTCCAAAAATATTTTTGAACAAATTGTGTGAACAATTTTTGTACAGGCTATATGATGTAGCTGCCTTGTTTTACTTATTTATTCGCTAAAATATTTACATGTTTCCCTATAAGATCTAAGGGGTGTGAGACCATTTGTGGTGTACTGGTCTGAGTGCTGGACTACAATTCTGGAGACGAGTAAAAATCTATGCTCAGCCGTGGAAACCTATTGAATGATCTTGGGCAAGTTACAACCTTTCAGCCTCAGAGGAAGGCAAAGAAACTCCCTCTTAACAAATCGTTCTAAGAAAACCCTGTTACAGGTTTGCCTTCGGATTACCATAAGTCAGAAACTACTTGAAGGCATACAACAACAAGATCTCAGGGCAACATCAAACAAAATCTATTTAAACAATTCAGAATTTAAAACACTAAAAGATAATTTTCAGTCTAAAACTGCTTTAAACTAACCAACACATGAAAATAACTTCAAGGATTTAAAACCGTGTACATATATGATACAGATACAATCGTTAGACCCACCCCATGGACCCTTTAAAAGTACAAGTTTGTTTCTGTCCTTCTTTGTTTGCTTTGAGTGCTCTACTTTCCAAAGGAAGAATAATTTTTCTTTTTGCAGGGGGGCAGGGAGAGGGATATCTTGCAGAATTTATGAAAAGCTAGATAAAGGGCTGATTGTCTCACTCTCAAGCAGGAGGTGAGAAGTCTTATGAGAGGATGTTGTTTTCTCAACAGGGTGTCCTGGTGCATCCAGACAGCCTGCCTCATTGAGAAATAGGAATTTTGTTATCCAGTTTTTGACTTGGGGAGTTGTCCAAAAAGTGACTTTCACAAGCACTGTATTCATGTGGATGTGCACACACAAAACACACATGCATAATACTCAGAGGAAATTATACAAAGTGGCTTCCTTAACACACCAGTGCATTTTTCATACCTTAGCATCACATTCCATGGTATTTAAAAGTCTAAACACAAGGATAAGAGACCCTTAAAAGCTGGACTTTGCCAGCATTAATGAAGAACAAAAGAGGATTCATGAACTGCAACAAAACCCTATGTGGAAGATTTTTTTAACGAGATGGAGAAGGAGAAGGAGAAGGAGAAAGGACTATACAGAATCTTTTCCTAGGATGGTGATTAAAAAAAAAAGGTAAAAAAAGTAAAGAGAAACAGAAAGAACAGAAAATCACTGGAACTTGTGCAGAGAAGGACAACTAAGATGTTCAGAGGTTTGGAAGCCAAACTTTATGAGGAAAGACTGATGGAGCTCTATATTTTTAGCTTGAAGAAGAGAAGATGGAGAGGTGACATATGAGTGAGGACACAACTCTTCACCAAAATTCTTCTTGAAGGTAGTAATGAGTAACTTCAGCAATTTTCTTCCCACTGGGAGAAAGTCATTGAAAACCATGCAGTTTTTGAAAGCTATTAGCAATTTGGGATGTATTCTGTGACAAATTCACCCATGCTTGTTTTGTGCAGAAAACAGCATTTTCTGTGCAGGAAAGCAATATTTCAATGCAGAAATATTACTTCCTGCACAGAAAATGTAGTTTTCTTTGCAAATCAACCATGTGCAGTTTTTATGTACAATAAGCACTCATTGACAGTATTTTCTGCATAGAAAACATTTTCTGTCTGTTTTATTTTACACACAGAAAAAGCTGTATCCTGCACAAAAAATGCTGCTTTCTGTGTAAAAAAAGGGAAAAAATGAAAATTTTAGGCAGAGCAAATTGTAAACTGCTAAGATTCTAACCAGTCCAGGATTCTTTTTGTCACAGTTTTTCAATGCTTAATAAACATCCTTTTTTTTTCTTTACCATTTTTCAAATATTTTTGAAATATTTGTTCCATCCCTACATAAATGCTATTTTCAAAAGAAATACCATGTAGAAGTTGGAACAAGCTTGTTTTGTGCTGCTCCAGAGATTAGAACACAAGTTAATGGATTCAGATAACAAGAAAAAAGAGTACACCTAAGCGTTAGGAAGAACTTCTTTATTGTAGGAGCTGTACAATAGTGGAATGGACCTGCTTAGAGGTGGAGGGTGGACTCTCCTATGATTCTATGAAATGTTCTCACCTGGAAAAATTTCATTCTATGAAGATGGTTGTATTCTTTTGGGAAGAAGGTGCCACCCATATTTTTCAAATGTACTTTAAGCTGAAATACCATATATGTCTATCTCTCTTCCCATAAGCCCACAGAAAGGCATAGAGAATCTTTGTGGCCCTGCTACATGAAACAAATCAATTGTACCTATAAAACAGAAAGTGCTGAACTACTCCGTGTTACCATCCTCTATACCCACTCCGCATGATGTATCGAAAGAGGGCCAGATCAGGCTGACCTGGTCAGATCATAAATTCAGAGAGGATTAGGCGGGAAAACCCAATGCTAATAGGTTTGTGTTAATCCTTTCAAGACCTCACCCAGATACAATAGAAGGCAAAACTGCCCAGATGAAGCAACCAGGGACCATATTGTGATCTTGCCTTATGGAAATTCTCCCTAGAACCCTTGCCCAACCAGACATTAAGAGATTGTCATGATTCCCATCAATGTTTTGTCACCTAGAGTTAAGAAAATCACCGCATTCCAGACTCCTTTGTCAACCCCATGAGAAAGCATTTATAGCTTTGCACATGCATCCTCCTTCAGGGTAGGAAATAGGGTATAAAAACTCTAGGTTTGGCCCCAGCAAAATGTAGTACCTGGATATAATATGTGGTGCCCAGACCTCTATTTGTTCTTGCTGTCTTCAGATGCTGTCTAAGCCATTCTGCTTTGACTGACTGGTAACCAGACCCAGATAAGTCTTTCTGATCACCTTATATGGTTCTTGAGAGTGTGTGTCTCAAAAAGAGAAAACTAGCTTTGTGTGTGCATGTGTGTTTGTGTGTGTGTGTGTGTTTTGACAATCTGTTTTGACTCTGTTTAACTTTTAACTGAAGTCCTCTCTACAGGTAGTACTGATATACAGAGATGAAAATATTCTGCTGTTACTCTCCTCTCGCAGGCCTCTTTTGAGCTAATCATTCCCTTAATTATAAGGAGATGATGGCACTGCCAATGGATCTCAAAGTCTCCTGCCTCTCAGGGTAACATCCTTCAGCCAGTGATTTAAAGAAGAAGCACTCAAATCAAACCAATTAAACTGAAAACAATGATGCAGTTTGGAAAGTGATTCTGTTTGCACCACTTCTATTGACATTTGAGGTAGGAAGAGAGTATTTCTGGAACTGAAAGTTAGGAAAATCTGTGCTCTTTACCTTGTGACAACTCTGGCACAGAGACCCTTCTGGGGCAGGCATGGATGAATGCCCTCTTTTTACTGGGGAGCAAATAAGAGAGTTGTGTTCAGATTCATATATCAACTCAAGAAAAGCCAGCTTTTCATTCATTCCCATTTATTTCTCTTTTTGAAGGGGAGAAAGAGTGTGAGTTGCAGGTTTTAATTTTTCCTCTTTAACAAAATAAGCAGTCCCTGTGTGAACATTACTGAATGCAACACTACCTTTGATATAAATCACTTTACATGGGAGTTTGATGAGGCTGTAGGAGCCTGCTGTTTCCTGTACATTGAAGAATATAGTATGTGTGCCCTGATCCAAGTTACCCAGTTCCTGAGCTATCTTTTTTTTTAGAAAAATTCTCTCTGTATTTCTCACTACAAAAACGTCTTTTATTCCAGCTTTGGAAATTTCTGTCAAGTATCAGTTTTCAGCATGTGTGTGTATACATATGTGAGGAGGGGGGTGAAGGAGTGTTGGACTGAAGAAGCAGGAAATCATTCTGTAAAACAAGGCTGCTTAAACTAATTGCTCTACAGTGCCAAGGTGACTGGTTAAAAATTACATTTCAAAAGCTCTGATGGAAGGTGGAGATACTCACACCTAAGAACAAGGAATGCCACTGAAAACGAGAGACCACTTTCTCTTTTAAACTCATCTTTGTGTGCATTTTGGAGTGAACATTCTCCTGAAGAGAAGGAGACCATCCAAATTCCTCCTCAGTTTGTAACGTTATTTCTAGTTTGCTATTTCTTCCTCCTCACCCCCTGCCCTGCCATAGGTCTTGAGGAAATGACCCCACACAGTTTGCAATATCAGGTGCCTCTCTGTGAGGCAAGCTAAATGTCATGGCTGCAGAGAAAGCACGAGGAAGGAAATGTATTGCTTGTATGGAGGTGGCTCTGGATTGTCTCATTAATCTTTCAGCTTATGGGCAGCACTCTCAAGGTGGAAGACAATAGCAGTTCAATATGTTCTCCGACTCTCAGACTGTTGAGGCTCAGAGAAGTCCCATGAATAACTTCTCAGTCCTGCCTTTATAGGATTCTGATGTCATCCTGAAAGCTAGAAGCAAGGCCACAAAGATAAAAATATTTTAATCTGCAAAGTGGAAAAAAAAAGTTGTGATCCTGTTGCCCAGAGTAACTATGGCAAATGTAGCTGGCAGTGGTAACATAGTTGATTGTTTAGAGCTAGGGGTGAAATGGCTGTGCGTGTTATAATGATGTGGAGGGTGGTGGCAACAAAGCTTTCTCTATCAAGAAAAAAATCTGCCAGCTACCAAGCTTCATGGGAGCCCACAAGGCAACTTTTCCTGACAACAGAAATAGCTTTCTCTGCCATTCTTTTGCTGCTATTATTCATCACTCTAAAAAGTGCCATATGCCATCTTAATGGGCACTGGCATAAGGCACCAACAGGATTCTGACCAACAAGTCATCAGCCTGCAGTAAGAGAGCTTGCATTAATATTTTAGGCACAGTGATTTTTGTGTATACTTGGCATGGAATGGGATGAGATGATGAAAATTGCTGCCCAGTTTACAATTCACCCATGACTCTGTTCTCTAGTCAATAAAAGGATGTCCTTCTCTTGGTCCTGGTACCCTCATAGGTACATTTTAGTGAGGACACAAGACAGGACCTTTTTATTGGCAGCTCCCTGGTTATGGAAGCCTCTTCCAAGACAGGTTAAGCTTTCCCTCTGTTGTTGTCCTCATGCTACTTAATTGTGCTTTAACCTTGTAACCTTGTAATTTAGTGGCTGGGATCCTGTCGGTATCTTATGCATCTGTAACTTCTCCCCACAGAAGTCTGAAATGCAGTTATGTCTTTTGTGTATGAGATATGCATGCACAGGCATGTGCAGTTGTGCTTTCAGTTGCAAGTTTAGGTGTGTATTCTATTTATCAACATTGTTATTCAACACAAAGATTCCATAGCACCATCTGTACATAATTACATATGTGGAGATTTATATTATGCAACCCTGATATAAGATTTCATACATAGTGTTTCTAATTCTGTCTGGCTTTTTAAATAATAATAATAATAATAATAATAATAATAATAATAATAATAATAATAATAATAATAATAATGATGATGATGATGATGATGATGATGATGATGATGTAAGCCACTGTGAGTGTTAGTCCTGGGAGAAATACGGAATATAATCCAAAGAAATAAAGATGCAAGAGACTCTGAGCATATCAAGAAGACACTTATTAGCAATGGCCTTACTGTTTGGTAGAAGTGGGACCCTCCTTAAGCAGTAAATTTTGGATATCATGAAAGAGTAGAGAATATCAGGTATTCTATGTCTGGTTTTATTTTTACTGTAAGGGAAAGGGGGAGGCATTTCTAAGATTTTCTGCTTCTGATGCCAAAATAATGAATTGCAACATTGGATACCTTGTTACTTCTAGGTATAAGAAAAACTCACTCCTGAACATTGTTCTCTTAAGAAGGTGGCTCCACTCTGACCTTACAGAAGAAAAAGAAAGGAATAATGCAATCCAATATAGGTCTTCCTAGAGATAAGGCTGACTGAGTTCCATTGGAGGTACTTCCAGATAATGGTGAGTAACGTGTGTCCTGGGGGCTGCATACATTTCTCTGACCATTTTGTGGCCCTGCCTCTCTTATTCATTGTGATGGTGGTGGTAGTGCTTCTTTACATATAAATAAATGTGCAGGTATTGTTTTTATTGGCCAATATTTTAAATCATCTACTTAGTTACATATACATATCTATTTATATGTACTATATTTGCTGGTGTATTACACACACTGGCATATAAGACGCATCCCACTTATCAAGGGGTATTTTTCAGGAAAAAATTTTTTAGTTTTCTAGTGAGCAAAATGCACAGGAAAGGAGGGGAAGGTAAAGAGAAATTGTTGAAACATCTATCTATATTCCTATAGATCAAGGCTTGCACTACCCCCTCCCTTCCTGTTTTGTCTGGGCAGAGAGAACACCTTTCACTTCCCCTCCATTCCCTATGTTTTTAGCATAACTGTATTTGCTGGTATATAAGAGGCACCCCATTTTCAGAGGGTATTTTTTTAAGGAAAAAAGTGTGTCTTATACACCAGCAAATATGGTAACTAAGTAAAGTCTCCTGGCTGAACTTGACAAACCTTCTTTACTAAGTAGTAGCCACATTGAGAGATGGAGGTCTGTTCAGTTGGCCACTGGAGACAGGAGAATGATGTTTCCAGTCTCCTCCTTACTATACAAGGAATTGTGATGGGGTCCTGGTTCTGATTGTCACAGCTTTACTTGCTAGCAGGAGGGAGGTGGAAGCATCACCAACTGAACAGACCTCCACCTCTCAGTGTTGCTGCTACTTGGTAAAAGTAGGACTGAGAAGGCATTTATGATAGAGGCAATAATGCCATGATTGTGATCATGCACTATTGGTGCATAAGGATCAGTTATGGAACCATAACTCCAGGTTATGAATCTGTAACTGCAATATGCATCAGATGTCAGCTATTGTTTTCTGAAATATCCTTCCAGTAACCATAATTCTTCACAGAAACAAGGTGCTTGCTATCATGCATCTTGTTTGCAGTGATCATGTGAGTTCACTGGTGGGATTGGGTTCTGGTCCCAGTGGCTTCTGAAGTAAGGGTCTAATACAACCCTGCTTGCCCCCTGAAAGTTGTCCACACTTGTTTTATAGGATTGCAGCCAAACTTCTGTAGCCTCACTTAAGGCTGTATATATATTAGAGATAGAAACATACATCAGAGCTATACTGTGTTACATACTTAACATAGTGCAGCTCTCTCCAGGCATTAATGCTGAAAGCAGGAATTGATTGAAGCAATTACTTCTTTTAACTGCAGATTAGAAATATAGATTTTGACTTAGGTCTGTAAAGCAGTGTTCTTTTCCCTTGAAGGTTCACAGAATCAGTGATCCAGGAAGGCATTAGCTCCAACTCCCCCTCACTGCAAAAGAAAAAGAGAATATGAGAGAGAGAGAAGGAGAGAGAGAAAGAAAGAAAGAGAGAGAGACTCCTAATTTCATCAGTGATGACACCAACATTTGTGTGTACATCTCACTATATTGCTTTGTCTGACCTCAAATGATCCTGATTCTGTTGCCTGACCTGTCAACAGTCATGTAAACTCTGCTGCTTTGAATGGTTGCTTACAGTTCACTAGGGAAAGATTTTTTTTTTTCTTTACAATATTCAGACGATGTTGCAACATCTGTGCAGGCATGGCTGTGACTCAGAGAAATATCAACATGTATCTTTAAACAGTCAACATAGGAAACATCTCTCAGGCTTCTGTGGTTAGAATGATCTTGATCTTTGCACAGAATACATGAAGTGAACACATTAGCATCATTGATACTCTATTTTTTTTAGAGTCCTCCCTGCCTGGTACAAATCAATCAGACCAATTATATTCCATTGACTTTTTTGCAAATGAAAAAGGATTAGTAATTATAGGCACAAACAAAATGGGGAGGAGATTCTATCCTTCTCCTTACTTGGGAGCAGAAGATGCAGGGTGGGAGGTTATGGCATCGTTATCTGTGTTTCTCCCACTCCGTTCATCTTTATTACTTCAATTAATAAAGACCTCTTTCATTTTACCATATTATCTTAACAGCTTTTCATGTTTGTTGACATTTCAAAATGCAGCTGTTAAGCATCATACCTTTAACAGGTATATTATTAAATTTTGGCTTAAATTCTATAGTTAGTCACTACTAGAGTAGACTAATTAAATCAATGGGATTTACATGTGTGATGACTCAAACATTCAGCAATTTATTCAACAGACCTACTGTAGATAGGATTAACCGCTATGATCTAACCCAGGAGATATGCAGCATATTATGCTCTGGGACACCATCTTCACCACTTCCTTGGTGCTAGAAAGTTGTCAGTGGCAGGAAGGAGGATCCCAGTCCCAGATTTTTATGTTTATGGGAATAGATTATGGAGTCTGAACAACTGAATATAATTTTCCACATTATAAATACCCAATATCTAAATCCAATTGTTAGCTCGACTAGTGCAAGTTCCTTGAATTCATGAAAGTTACACAAATGTTGAATCTGCAAAGCCTCTGTTAGTTAAATGAATCTACTCTGTTGTGGACTGATAGAGTCAAATAGATTTAAGACAACTAGATTTAAGCCAGTATTATCTGTATGGAATGGCATGCAATATTCTCCCTCATGAGCCTGCCCATGTTTTGAGACCTTCTGAGGAGGCCCTTCTTTCCATTCCACCAGCCTCATAGGTACATCTGGTGGTGACACATAATCTCTAGTTCTTTCTGTTAAACTGAGGGAGAAATTTGTAAATGTTGAACATTATTTTTCAAAAAATGAATGAAAACAAACTCTTATCCATCCATATTCTTCTCATAGCTCCTTGAAACAAGTGAAGCTTTCCTCCAGGGCCACTTTTTTTCCCTAGAGATGTCCCAGGAGCTCAGTTTTAGCATCTAGTCAATGAACTGCAAAAGAGAATGCTTTCAGCAAATCTTAAATGGTATCAGTGTCCAGATCAAAGGACACAACAGTATCACTTCATTCTGTTTGATCAGGCACCCGGAATACTATGTCTAGTTCTGGAAACCATAGTTTAAAAAGGATATTGACCAGATAGAATGTGTCTAGAGGAGGGGGACAAAAATGGTAAAACATCTGGAAGTTAAGTTCAACATAGAACACTTGAGAAAGGTGGCTATGTTTAGTTTGGAGAAGACTGAAAACGCTTTGTGAAGGGCTGTCACACTGAAGATGGATTGAGCTTGTTTTCTGACACTTCTGAGGGTAAACACCCAAACAGTAGATTCAAATTATTGGAAAAGAAGTTCTGATTAACCTTTAGGAAGAACCTTCCAGTAGTAAGAGCTGTTTGAAAGTGGAACAGTCTGCCTTGGAAGATGGTGGACTCTGCTGCATTGAAGGTTTTTAAACTGGGATTGGATGCCTATCTCTGAGGGGTATTTTAGCACTGGCTTCATGCATTGGTGCGGGTTGGACTACATAGCCCTTTACAACTCTGATCTTTTCCCAAATGACAATAATGTTATTGAGTATATGTGATGTCAAGAGCCCTTTTTTCAGGCATACAGCATAGCACTTTAAAAAGAATAAGCATTTCCTTTCCCCTATAATGAAAACAAAGATGGATGATGATGATGACGACGATGATGATGATTTGTCTTTTTAGTAAATATAGCCTAATCTTTCTCTGAATGTGCTTATTGGAACAAATCCAATGAATCTTGTGTTCACCTTCCCAGGGGTATAAAAAAAAAAAAAAGTGAAAAAACCTGCACCTACTTTCACTTGTGTAGAACACTGAGAAAGTTGCACTGACAATTGCAAAGCCAGTCAACTGCTTGCTGTCTTAAGTAACTGCTTGCAAAGTTCCCCAAGCGTTCCTCTGACCTTTATCTAAAGACCATCAGTACTCAGCAACACATCTTGCTCTTCCCTTGAGGGTTACTTAAGACAGGTTTCACTGTGTGCCGAATACTGTAAACAATAGCAGTCAACAGCTCTACACAGATAACTTGAAAGATCCATAAAAGTTCAGTAGTTCAATGGGTATCTGTGTTTCTAGACAGGATTTTTTTTTCCCTTTAAAACAAAGATAATCTGAAGAACTCAGTGTCTTCAAGTTGCTTACCTTTCCCTGCGATCTTAATTAGATCTTCCATAGATCTTCAACTGGTGTTTAGAGACCATAAAAAATGAAAACAACCACCTCCACCCCATCGGCATGTTGGTTGTGTGCGCTCATTTAAGCTGTGATGGTACCAAGTACCTGGAACTGCTGTAGCTGAAGCACAGTCTCAGCAGCTGCCAAGTAGAGCGAAGTTGGCTACATTTCCTTTTTGGAGAGAACCTGTTATCTTCTCTCTTCATTTGGAAGCTTTAATTATCTCAGACATTCTGCCTCCACATCACCTCATAATGTCTTCTGCACAATCTGGTTTTCAGCTAGATACATACTTTGGCAAAGCTTTTTACAGTCCTGAATTCTCCTACTTAAGGAATAATGCAGTTACTGTTTTATGTTTCAAGAGAATATTACAACAGTAGAGGATGAATTTTAGGACTGGCGGTCTTGATAATGTCTGCTGAACAATAATCTTTCAATGTTCATATGCAACAGACATTAATTATAGATCTGTATTGTAAATCTGGGGAAAAAAGAGCAGGGACATTTCATTATTTAAATGACTACAGTGCTTCCTGAAGATGTGGAAAATAAAAGGATCCATGCTTCCAGGGGACTGTATTCTGAAAAATGCAATACAGTTGTTTTCATGGGACAAGTCAAGCTAGGACTTAACCTAACACCAAAACTGCTATGGGGCAGTAGGAGAGTATTTAAACAATTCTAGAATGATTTTGTAGTGACTATGAGGAGGGAGGGTGAAACTAGAACGTATGGTCTGGATCTAGCTTGGAAAACAATTTTGTGTGTATCCACACAGAACAATTATAACATTTTGATCCCATTTTGTTACCCCCTCCAGATTTGATATGGTTTAATTGGCAAAATATATTAATTGGCATTGATACGAACTGAACCCTGATGTGACTGTAAGGCCAAGCTGGGCAGAAGAAAAATGCTAGTTGAATGCATGTGCTGCATAGTCAGAGATCAGAGATCTCCCCTGGGCAGTGCCAGGTCATAGTCAGGAAGTCATCAGGTAACTCCAGAGATAATAGGTTTAAGTTAAGCTGCAACAATTCTGCTGTTAAACAGTAGCAGCAGGGAAGTTCCCACCAAACCACTGATTGTTTCAACCCTTCCTCCCATTGACCTGTACATTTTCCCCATTGTCCACACACCTGTCCACCATTACAGAGCTATCACAATAGCCATTAACTCTTAGGTGACAAAGACGATTGTTAACAGAAAGATTGTTAACACAGTCATTATTGTTTTGCAACCTCCATTGTTTACTTGGCTGAAGAGTCATTATCACCCTTACCTTCCAGGGAGATTTTGGGTATAAAGACCCTACATTTTGACCAGTTACCCCACAGTATCTCAGTGACTGAGCACCACACTGTCACTCTGATTCTCAGATGAGTACTGTCTTTAGGCACAAGTCTAAGCCATGTTGCTGTTTTTTGCTGCTCTCCGGGTCGGTAAGTATTGCCCTTAAGCTTTTCTAATAAACAATTTTTCCTCCCTTTTCCTTCAGTCAGCCTTGTGTGAGTGAGTGAGTATTTGAATCTTGTGTGTATGATTGAATTCCTTTAGTAAAACACATTTTAGTTTACTTTTTGAATTTCTAGCTGGTATTTTCCTACACAAGACCTCATAAATATTGGTGGAAATTCTCCACCATCACTTGGAGGTACTGACATTCCAGGTGGACCTCTGAATCACCCATGTTTTGGAGTAACAATTTTAACTGCCATGGTTTTATCCTATGGAATTTTTGGATTTGCAGCTTTATGAAATATTTTGAATTCTCTGCCAGAGAGTCTGGGTGCTGTAGTTGAGGGTACTTCACTAGACAACTCTAAGTCCCTCATCAAATTACAAACACCAAGATTCCATAGGGTAGAAGCCTGCCAGTCAAAATGCTATAATTGTGTGGTGTCAATATAGCCTTTCATTGTTGTTCTCCTTAGTTGTAACATTAACAAAATAAATTATAATGAAGACATATTTATATTTATATAAAATATTCTATGGGCTGGGCTCTATCCTTGTACTCCTATTCTTTTGTTAAGTCTTGCAATCTGTGAGAAAACCAGTAAACTAAAATAGATTCCTTACCTTTCCCCTCCTAATCCTCTTAAATTGCTCTCACTCCCAGATTCTCTTAATGGCTGCAGTTCTCCAGATCTGCAGTCTTGATGTGTAAATCCCTCATTATTCTACAGAGGTCAACAGTTTTCTTCAGATATTTTGTTCCTTGTTTAAAGGCCTCCTTGGCAATTTTTGATATATCAGAAATATTTTTGTTTCCTTCTGAGATTTTGAATTTTGGTGAATTAAAAGTGGCGGTCCATCCATCCATCCATTCATTCTTGTTTTCCTTTTCTTTTTGATTGCCAACACTATTTTTCTGCACTTGAACAGCAGCTTATTCAGAAGTTTTGTTTTCAAATCCTAAGTTTTTAAGTAGCTGGCTAGGTCTTTCTTCAACATGTGAGTTCTCTAGAAAGAAAGTCTAATTTTTTAAAGAACCAGAGAAGATAGTGGGAAAGGAACTGGTGCAGAAAAGGTATGTGTTAGAGGCTCACCAGCAGAATTAATTAAGTAGCTTATCAATTTTTATTATTTTTAAAATTGTACCATGTCTACCAGGTTAACATCAAATTCATGAGCATTTTGGATGGAATGTGAAGAGTTAGCAATACCAGAGAACAGAGATCATGAAAAAAGAGGCAAATCTCATCTTGGTGTTACCAATAAGAAAGAAGAGTCAATGGAATATGATCTCTTTTTAATATCTAGGGTGACATTTAGAATCTTTGCTTAGATTGTGTCTCCATTGGAATAGGTGATCAATTGGAGTCTCTCCTCTCTACCATACTTACAAGGCTGTGAAGAACCTCATGGTTCAGAGACAGAGTAAATAATATATCTAGGAGTGAAGCCAATACTTCTGGAGCCAATAGGACCTTACTTCTGGTGGACCTGAAGGAAGATGCCAGAGACTTTTTTGAGGCAGAGGTGAGGCTGAAGGAGAAAGAAGAGGAGAAAGAGGAGACAACCACTATTAGTGATGACCTGCAAGCAAACATCTATCATTTCTCCAGCACATTTTTCTTTTCCTCAGCCATTTCTCTGGCATACTTACTGGATGATCTTCTGGAAATATCTTTTCAGAAGACTCTTCTCTCTCTCTCTGGATCTAATGTATATATTATGGATGGGCAACACTGATATGCTAAGGTGCTAATTTATCTCAAGACATGTCACAGGGTACAACCCCCCCCCACAACCTGACACCACTGAATTCAATAGCAAATTGCTGGATTTCATTGAAAAAACACAAAAAAGTCCATATAACAAGTATAAAAGGCTTATTTTAATATGTCTTTCCATGGTTGGCTGCCAAAACACAGTGATGTAGTTTCAGGAGGTGGTCAGACTGTAAAAACATACCTGGGATCACCTGTGGCCAAAGCAGAATTTGTTCTTCCATTGTTGATTCACAAATATATATTCATATTCATTCCCTATCTCAAATGCTTAATTACTGTGAGGTGGAGAGCCCATTCTACAGAGGGGAGACTCATGTAAGTGGGAGATTCATTCTACTCTGTACTGTGTGTGCATTTGGGCATCTCTTAATTCTCAACAGTAGTGATGATGCTAAAAATAGCGACATAAGATATACAGTTAGTATCTACTGAAATATAATTGGGTTGTTTGCGTGCAAGAGAGGATGATTTTTGTTCTTTTCATGGGCACAAAAAAAAAGTTCCTTTTTTCCCCCTGCCTCACCACTGGATTTGCAGCCAAGAAGCAAAGAAATGTAGGCATATAGTTAACCCCTTTTAAATCTGGGAGATTACCAAGAACATCCATTTAATTTTTGATAAGAACAAGCATTAACAAATCAGACCATGGAGCAGTGGAAAATTAAAACTTCAGCAGAGCAGCTGCAAGAGGTTGCCGAAATGTTTTTAAAAAGCAAACAGCAGCAACAACAATAAAAAAGGCAAGAACCAGGAAATCTTTAAAGTCCCTGTATCTAAGCAGAACTGTGTTTAATTAAAAGTGAGGTGAGAGGTAGAGACCATGCTGGCAATCTGCGGGGACAATGGTAACTAGTCTCCTAAATACTCGGCAGGGTAAATTAATTGGCAGTCTGTGGCCATATCATGAGCTACAGGGTCTTGTTCGTTCTCATAAATTAGGTGAGGAAAGGCTCATCTTTACCTGAATGACACATCTTCAAGACACGCTTCAAGACAAAACGGTAGAATTTAATGTTGATTATGATAGCTATTAAGTTGTTTCTGTGTCTGGCATCTGTTAAAGGGCTAACCAAGCTTTTGCAACTGACTATTTGCTGGAAGGCAGTAAATCTAGAGGGTTCAAATGTTACTTTTTACGACTGCAACTTCCCCAATCCACTAGAAGAAGGAACAAGCAATTCCTAATGAAATTCCATCTTCTACACATGTGGGAGAACTATCCAGTTTTCAGTTTGACAACTCTAAGAAGATGAACTTCAATGACATTTCTTAATGGATGGTCTTGTCCTTCATGTATCGTTGGTATTAAACAGATTATACATTACCTAGAATTATTAATGAGGAAAACATTGTGAGTCAGCAGTGTGATGCAGCTGCTAGAAAAAGAAAATTAAAAAAGAAAGAGAAAAGAAGGTAAGGTAATCTAGGGTAGGGATAGAAAAATCTCTCAGTTTTGATTCCAGCATGTTTCTCTAGTGCCAGAAGTATTTTTATATTGGGTTGTTAGATTTGTTTTGTTCTGTTTTGTTTCTGTTTTTTTAATTCTTCCTTCATGGAAATTTCACTATGTAATTGATCATGAGATATGTAAGCTTATGCACTTTTCGTCATAAAATGTAGTGGCAAGGAAATGATGAAGACCTTCAGGTTGTTCCATCACAGAAAGCTTTATTTTCCAAACCATTTATTTACTGCGCAGGGCAAGCAGCGGAAATACAATGTCCAAAACTGCCCGCCCCGATTGATTAAAACACTTAGTTTTTATACCTTTGGTCAACAACGTCAGCAATCAATCACATTTCTAGTCTACGTCAGCCATTACATTTGGAGCTTAATACCACCCCCAAAACAAGGGAACAAAGACCCCAGTCACCAGATAATACAAAGCAGAGGCAGAGAGAGTATGCCTGACTCCCTTTTTACTTCCCAGGCACCTAAGCATAGCATTACAAGGCCAACATTTTTTAAACTGAGATAAGGCAGGGACATCTGCTGTCCAATTACTTTTTTTCCCAAAAACTCATGAATACTTCTCTGAATTTAACCCCCTTTTTCCCCCCCTTTCATGCCAAATTCAATTCCTTGAAATTTTGAAGCATGCACCATTTCCCTATTTCCTTTATAACACAAAGGATACATAGCAGCAGTAGGATTCCTCCAGCAGTCAAGTATACAAAACCTGTGAACAGGGCTTTCAGACCCACGGTTTTGGGGGAAAGATTTATTGTGCACAATTCCATCCTCCCTAACACTGTCTCACAGAGTACCATTGTATTCCTTTCAAACACAGAGAGATTTCAATCAAAGCTTTATACTGCAGCCTTTCCCTCTATTACTCTAATCATTACAGATTGAAAACTATTTAACATGCAGAGTAAAAAAAGCAGATTTAGTAAGGCCATTATTTATGCACAAAGCAATTCTACAAAAGTGTCTTTTACCCATACTTACTTGGGGGAACCAGATAATCATGTCCACATGCCTGCAGAGTACAAGAATGACTTTCTAACATTGAATACTGCTAAATGTATTTTCCCTCTTCACAATCAAATTCATTTACACAATAGTAAGACAGTTCAACCAATTTCATGCTGGGATACCTTCATTGGTTGGTGCCCTGGGTAAAAGGTGATCCCTCAGTGGCCCACCAATTCATCCCAAAAAGACAAACCATATACCCATTTACCATTGTAAAAGCTGGTTTCTTTCTAGAACTCATTTATGGAGGACCAGGCCCCCCTTTTCCCATATAACCTCAAAAAAACCCATTGCTATAACTAAAGGAAAAGTCAACATTGGGATGCTTTCCTGAGCATGCCTGTAGAGATTCAGGGATTTCAAACTTTACATAAAAATTTTGGGATAGTCTCCTAAGCTTAGCCCATGAGAACATACCCCAGCCATTACTGACCTTCAGGGTGTTAAAAGTTTGATTGACCAGTTGGTGAAACCAATTCACTTCCCAGCCTCTCCTGCCCAGCATTCTCATCATCACCATCATTACCAGCAATTACCATATACACATATCTTCCAACCCCACAGAACATCCGTCTGTAGTGATAAAACAGGCAGGCCAGGCTTCCTGCCCCTCCTATGCCTGCCACAACCCATAATATTGTCTCCAACATTCAGGGATCTGGCCGTGTGTAGAGCAGTGTGTACGTCCCAGGTCACACCTGCAACAGGGCCTAGTCCCCTCTTCTCCTCTCCAGTTGCTAAGTCTGCCCCCAAGAACCTGACAGCTTCCAGGTGTGTGTCAGGCAATAAGGTCAAAGCTTAGATTTTTCATTCACCAGTTGCGGATCTGACTGTGCTTAGAGTGACCAATTTCTCCTGGTCTGGCCACAGCAGAGTCTAGTCCGAATTTTCTCCCCCCCCTTTTCGTCGGGAAAGTTCGGTTTCAGAGGATTTTACAACCCAATCAGTAAAGGCTCTTTTTAGCCCTGGCATAAAGTATCCAAAGCTTCAACCCTGCGACCTTTACAGCTGTGGGGGAACCAGAACCCCCCTTAAAATTCCCCTCCCCCCATGACCCAGTTCCCAAGGGGAAATCCCTTTTCCCCATTTTTCCCTTGTTGTACTAAAGCTTTCCCAATCCCCAACCTCCCATATGTCTCCTTGATCCACCCAAAATGGCCTCATGCTTTGGCTTGAAAGGGAAAACACCTTATGGTTCTGTGAGGTGTGCACCTCATCCTATCCCACCCTATGATGGGGCTCGGGGAAAGAAAAAAATATTTTGTTTTTCTGTTGTGGGCTGCACATGGAATAAAAGTGAAAAGCCTCTGTAAAATGGGCTAGGTGATTTTTCATATCACTTGCCCTGTGTTGGCATCCAGTCCAAAGACATAGCCAGGGCTGTTTTTTGGGGCCTACCCCTTTTGAACTACTGTTTCTTCGGGATTTTTTCCCATTTCCTCCACTTCTCCTGAGTTCTGAGGTCTGCAGGTACAATGTGACTTCCAGGTGATTCCTAGAACGGTGGTTCTTGCCTTTGGTGATCCTGTGGACAGATGCAGGTCTGTTGCTCTTGAGCATATGTGGTGTGTGGGCCTTTAGGGCTGTTGTTGGTCCTTTAGCTGTCTCACAGCTTGCATCTCTCTTTTCTCTCTCCCTTGCCTTTTCAGTCAGCGTCCTTCAGCTGCAGTTCCACTTCCAGCCTGGAGGGGCGCACAATCGCCTCTCAGAAGTGCCCCCTTTTTTCTCCCTTCCAGCTCAGAGGTGCACCATTACCTCTCCCCCCCCAGCTTACTCGTAGGGGTGCTCTGCACCTCCTCCATCCAGCTGAGGCTGCGTTTAAAGGGAGCCATTCCAATCTCCACCTTATGGGGGGACTGGTGAGGGGGCACTCCTTTGCTGCTTGGACTGCCAACTTTCCTTTTCCAGAATGTCACAACCCCAAGCCCTTGCCCTTCTCTGTCTGTGGGATGAGGAACAAAACTTTTCCTCTTAACTGCTGGCCACTGACAGTATTCTACTTCCATTAGTCCCTGCATCTGTCAGTTGGACCATTTTTTCTGCTTTCCTCTTCCACACACGTCCACATCCTTCTCATCCTCTTCAGACTCTCTTGCCTATATCTCTCCTGCCCCCACTGGGCACTTTTGGCTCTCAGAGACCCTCATCCTCTTCTGGGGTCTCTTATCTCTTCTGACCTCTGCTCCATCATTCGTTAATCTTCTTTCTTTCTCCGCTTGACAGCCAGTCATAAATTTTTGCTTCATAGAGCCTTACAATCGCAGGCCCTCTAAACCTTCCTTAATTGTTCTGTGGAATCCTGTATCCTGAAGCCTTTTCAAAGATTTCCCTGAAGAGATTCCTCTGTATATTGAGAGGTTGCTAACAATAGGAGCCCCTTTCCCAATTCCTGGAGCCTCCTCCAAACACTCAGATAGCCTTGGGTTTTTACAACAGCCCACAGCTCCCATTTTTCCCAGGCGGTCTCCCATCCAAGTACTAACCAGGCCCGACCCTGCTTAGCTTCCGAGATCAGCGGTGGGGGCGTGTTCAGGGTGGTATGGCCGTAGGCAGCTAAGCCTCTCTTTTTCAGCTCCCTTCGGTTTCATGCAGCTTTTTCCTACTATGTTAGATGGCACCTCCTACTGGCCACCGTTCTGCAGCATCCCCTCCCTCTCCTCTCAGGTAGGAAAGGGCAGCCAGGGATTGTGGGGTTTTCCCGTAATTCTCCACTCACAACTTTAAACCGCAGAGTCTGACACTGGGAAGAATTCCTAGTGTATTCAGGGGTTCAGGGGCCATCAAAGAAAACTCTCCCCCCTTTTCCATGCCTGTGGGGAGTTCTCTCCTGGATGATCCGCTCTACCTGCTAAATAATTTGGCTCCTTTCTTCAGTAGTGATTGGCAATCTTGCCAGTTAGGCATGTGCATTGCCATGATGCTAGAACACAGTTCTACTATCTTTCAATTCAACAGATCAGACGTGGTGAAGGGCACATATGCATAAGCCTAAACAGGTATGTAGGGAGGTGTTGTAGATTTGGCATCATCTGAGTTAGCTGCCTCAATAGAAGGCAACTGCATTCCTAGCCCCCAAAGTCCACAGGCCAATCTCCCTATTAAGGGGAGGTTACAATTTCCCAAGTTGTTGAGATTTCCCTTTTTAAAAAATCATGACACCATGGCTTCTGGTTCTGCTGCTTAGAAACCCCCAGGCAGCCTCTCTGGTGGGGCTGCCGCTACTCCCATCCTCCCCCTCCTTCTCATTGCAAGCTGGGGGTGGGGAAGAACTGCTGCAGCCATTTCTACTTTTTTCTCTTCCATGCAAAAGCAGGCGGGACTTTCATGCAAACGCTGATTCTTTTGCTCTTCCCCCCCCCTGTCTGTCTCCTCAGGGGAGAGGCAGTTTCCTGTTGGTGTGTTTAATTCCCCCGGGGGGGGCAACCAATATTTTACTTCTCTTGTTACTACAATTCCCATGTGCCCCAAAGTTCGTATGCTAAATGCTTTTTTTAAAAAAAATTTTGTCAAAAAAGAATTTGCAGCCCCCTTTTTTTTCTCTCTTTTTTTTTTTTAACTAATTTTGACGTAATAATGCCAGAATTGCAAATTCACGCTCCTCATTCCCTCCGTCTCAAGAGGGGGAGGGTTGCATTCAGCCCGATGGCCACAAGGAGTGGGGAAAAAAGCCATGTCTTTTGGAGAAGCAGCCTTCCCTGTGCTAAAGCTGCATTGTAATCTTGTTTTCTCTTTTATGTAGAAATGTATCAAAAAGGTAGACACGACTGTTCCCCACTAGAAAGAATACTTCATTGTTCATTGTAAGGGAAAAATGAAACTAACGCCTCTTGTATGACATGTTTGTCTATACGGGCTCTCAAGGTGGGGTTTTTGCTTTGTTTTTGTTGTTTTTCCCTTCTTCTCCAGATGCAGCTTTTCTCTGTGCTTAGAGAAAACATTGGGACTCTGTATTGTTTAGAAATGTTGCAAAAAGTACTGGAGGAGAAGTTTCCAAAGTTCTCTTTTTTTTTTTCCCATTCTTTTCCTTCTATGTGAGCCCCAAGGGGGGGGAGATTCTTGATGGCTGAAGAGTTTAAAACATGAAACAGGCAGCTGTCACCAGAGTCTTCAGCAATGTTTTCCCAAAACTTTTCTATCCTGTATTCATTTACCTGAAAGCCTGCCCCCTTTTTTTATTATTTTTCCTCTACCTCTGATGAGTGTTGAAGGTTGCTTCCGGTTATTTTTGAAATCAGACCCTGCTTCTATGACATCCTCATCAGCCTGCCAGGCTGAAAATGAGTTATTGAAACTACTTCATAGCTTTCCCTATGTACACACTGACAGAATTCTTAAACATTTGGCTAAAGAACCTTTTCCCTTCTCCAAAAACCAGCAACTATGGAGTTAACATCTAAAGGAGAAGGGAGGGGCTACAGGGAGGGGAAAAGGGGGGCAGACAAAGGAATGCCCTCTTTTAACCCCCTTTCCCGCTCCCAAAACTTGAACTAAGTAACATCGAGGTAAGAAAAAATCTTCTATATTCAACTCCTTTTTCAAAAGCTTGCTGCTTCCTTTTTTTTTCTTTTTTTTTCCTGAAAGTCCTTTGGCTTTTGAAGTGCCAGTCCATGGGATACTCCCTCTGCCTCTTGCAGAGTGATTTTCTTTTTCCCGTTGATTGAATCACCGACCTGTGCATTTGGAGAAAACATTGAAACCCTATTGTTTCCTCACTATTTCTCATTAACACCTAGGGCTTGCTTCATCATTTCCCATAATACTTAATTTCTCTTTTCCCAAACCTCTGGCTAAATAAACTTCTAGCCTAAAAACAGCCAGCAACCATATGGTTAAATCTGAGAGCCTGAGGAGGAGGGGCTGTGGGGAGATGGCTTCAAGCACCGAAAGATAATCAGAGAGAGGAATAAACCATTTTCCTTTCCTGGAACTTTTCCTACACATATTAAAATACAAATGGCACAGAAATAGTAAAGTTTCCACTTAACCCCTTTTATGAAGTTTTCAACATGCATTGAAGCAGTGTCTGTCAACTGCCACCCTCCACCCAGATTTCTTCCCAAACGACAACACACAAATAGGGGTGGGGGTGAGCTGAGGGTAAAGGGGGGCCCCAAAAGCTCGAAACAATGAGGTAGACACCTTTCAGATCCCTGACTTACGCAGCCGGAAGTTCCCCAAAGGTCTGGGAGTAAGAAATGCAAAAAAAAACACGCATACGCGCTTTCAAAACAAAAAACACAGCCCCCCACCACCGTTTACCAGACTTGAAGAGATGTTCCTTTTCCAAAGCTTCGGGGGCTTCACTCACGGCCCCACTAGCCATGAGTTACTAGGGCGAGACTTAGAGAGGTGATCAAGCTCTCTTTTCCCTTGAAATCGCAAGGGAGTCAACTTCACCAATTAGCCGGGGGAAGGGCCCTTTTGCTTTCTGCGTGACCAGAGTCCGTTGACTGGAAAACGCTGCTGCCAGGGAAACCACCCCGCTCAAAGCCAAACCTCTTCGACCAAAGCAGTCAAAGGGGGCCCTGGGTTTCGCCAAGAAGGGGGGCAGCGACCCACACTCAAGCGTCCGTCAAGGGGGGCTCCAAAGCCCCTTCTCTCAATTTTCCCCGGGCCCAAAGCACCAAAAATGTAGTGGCAAGGAAATGATGAAGACCTTCAGGTTGTTCCATCACAGAAAGCTTTATTTTTCCCAAAACCCTTTATTTACTGCGCAGGGCAAGCAGCGGAAATGCAATGTCCAAAACTGCCCGCCCCGATTTATTAAAACACTTAGTTTTTATACCTTTGGTCAACAACGTTTAGCAATCAATCACATTTCTAGTCTACGTCAGCCATTACATTTGGAGCTTAATACCACCCCCAAAACAAGGGAAAAAAAGACCCCAGTCACCAATAATACAAAGCAGAGGCAGAGAGAGTATGCCTGACTCCCTTTTTACTTCCCAGGCACCTAAGCATAGCATTACAAGGCCAATCATATTTTTAAACTGAGATAAGGCAGGGACATCTGCTGTCCAATTCACTTATTTTCCTACTCATGCAATACTTCTCTGAATTTAACTCCTTCAATACTAATGTTGACCAATTTTCTCATGAAGAATAGTTTGTTGGCACACATTTTTGAAGTTACAGATTTTTAGTCACACAGCCTAATTCATAATTTAAAGAGGGAAAACAAGCAAACAAGTTTTTAAAAGCCTGACATTCAGAGTTTTCCCTGATGGTCGGAAACCATCATTTGCTGGTACTTGATAAATGGAGTTGCAAATACACACCTACTTGCCATCTAAGGCCATTTCCTCACTACACTGTTATAGTGTTATTATTCTACTTTCAACATCCTGTGGAATTCTGGGGCTTGTAGTTTACTGAGGCCAAAGAGCTCTTTGGCTGAAAATTTCAAATGCCCCTCCCTGAACTGCAAATTCCATAGGATGTTGAAAGTGTAATAATAGCATTATAAGATTTTAGTGTGGAAATGACCAAAGAATGCAGAAGAGAACACTGCATTGTTGCTTTATAGGGCAAATATGAGAACCGGTGGGTGAAAACTGAAAAAAATTCATCTTTTAAGAGATAGTTTCTAACAGTAAGAACTATCCAGTAATGGAATTGACTGCCTCAGAAGATGATTGGTTCCTCTTTGCTGGCACTATTTAAGCAACAGTTGGATAGTCATATGCCAGGGATGCTATAGCTGCATCCTACATTGCAGACCTTGGAATAAGGAGGAGATTTGAACCAATCATTTCCAAGGTCCCATCTCTAGTTTTGTACACACTGACAAAAGTATCTTTCACTTGACTTTTTTTTCCAGGGCTCTCTCTTTGAAGCTGGTCAAATAATTAATTTTGTAGCAAGCATGATGGAGCAGAGTGAAATCTTTTCACAATGCCAGACAGCTTAACCTAATTAAAAGCCTATTTTGGCAGGTGTTTTAAAGGAGAATTGAAATGAGTGTTGTGAAGAGTGGCTGCACAGCAGGGACTGAGGAGCCTGTGCGTGTTTATGTACACAGGTGAAAATGGGACTGGGAGGTCAGCAATGACAGGGCTGTGTCCATAAAGCATTTTTTTCTCACAAGAGCCAGCAGCTGCTCAGGATTGTATAGGTTTTTTTCCCCCTACAGAAGTTAATAACATGAGTGATCTTGATTCATGTTAATATCTTGCACCTGGAGTGAGATGAACAACAAAAAAAATTGTGCATACAGAGGTGTGCTTATTAATACCTCAGGGAAGGGGAGTGGATGAAATGATTTTTATTAAACTGAAATAGTTTTCATCTTGCAAGGTGCAGAGTTTTCAAAGGGCCACTAAACCACTTCTCTAGCATCTACATTAAATTGCATGTACTGCACTCTCTTGGCTATCCCTTCAAACAGTCCCTGAATCTGTGTTTTTAATGAAAACCAAAAACATTGGCCCTTTCTACACCTTACTATTTTCCGTCATCATCCTGTCACAATCCTGGCAGTGGCACTGCTGGGATGGGAGCACGACCCAAACGCTTCCTTCCACACCTGGCCAACTGCATGTGGAAGGGTAGCATGAGGGACACATTCCTTTCTTCTGCAGTGCAGCCAGCCACTTCCCATGCTGCATTGGGAAATGATGTGTCTAGATCACACTTCTGCATGGCCGCCGTCAATGGGAGTGTCGCGTGATCTGGGGCCATTACCGGATTTTTTCTGGTAATGTTATACCTCATGATTGTGATGGTTGGGGATGCGTTGGCAGCGGGACTGCAATGACATTGTGTGAAGAACAACTCATGGACCGACAGCAAGTTGTGCCCATCCTAGGACAACTTCATCATGTGGAAATGGCATAAGTAAAATGTTAGTCCCAGCTGGAGTGTAGGCATTGAAACCAGTGGAATTGAATAAGTGGTGCCTAAAAGTCTCCACTCATTTCAATGGGACTAAAAAGTCCCATTCATTTTAAGGTTGGAGTTCACATTTGATTTATCTCCTACAGTGTTGAGCTGGTGATAAAGTTTATTTCCATGCCATATCTGCAGGTCAAGCTGGTAATAGATGCATAACAACAGAGCTCAGTTGGAAGTCAAACTTCAGCTTTCCAGAGTGACGCACAATTTTGAATCTCTCAAACTTTAAGCATAGAAGAAGAATATACTAGACTGTGAAGTTGGCCCTCTGACACTTTTTAGATTCCAGATCTGAGGTACCTGGTTTTAAAAGGGTGAGATCTTGCACTGGAGCTGTGCAGCATAAGAAGCAGAAGATGGGCATATGTCATCCAAGAATGCTCATCTGAATACATGTGCAAGTCTGCTTCATATTAGTAGAAGTGGGAGGGGACCCTGTATATCAGCAATCTGAGCCAAACGGAACCAGTTACTAGTTTTCAGGGAAGAGGAATTGACTCAAAACTCAAAACAACAGCTACTAGTTTTCAGAGGGCAGAGTTGACACAAAACAATGGACACAAACAAACAAAAACAACTAGTTTAATCTATTTTCTCCTTCTTGGATTTTGTATAACCTTTTTGAAACTCTGAAAAACCACTGCCTTCCAGTGTAAAGTTGGATTACCAAAGATCTCAGTAAGGTAGTTTCCCAGTCTCTTATTTTTATGCAGCACCATGTATCTTCTCTAAGACTGAACATTTTCATAGACTAGAGTCATAGAGTTGGAAGAGACTATCCAGTCCAAGCCCCTGCCATGCCAGAATGCACAATCAAAGGACTCCTGACAGATGACTATCCAGCCTCTGTTTAAAAACCTCCAAAGGAGGAGGCTCCACCACATTCCAAGAAAGGATATTCCACTAATGAACTGCTCTTACTGTTTGGATGTTCTTCCTAATGTTTAGGTGGAATCTCTTTTCCTGTGGTTTGAAGTCATTGTTCCATGTTCTGGTTCTAGAGCAGCAGAAAACAAGCTTGACCATCTTTAATGTGGCATCCCTTCAAATATCTAAGCACGGCTATCATCTCATCTCTCAGCCTTCTCTTATTCAGACTAAACATACCTAGTTCCCTAAGCTGCTCCTCATTGGGCGTGATTTCCAGGCATTTTACTATTTTGATCTCCCTTCTCTGAACATGGTCCACACTGCCAATATCCTTCTTGAACTGTGGTGTCCAGAAGTGGACACAGTACTCCAGGTGAGGCAGAATAGAGTGAAACTATTTACTACCTTCATCTTAAATACTATACATCTATTGAACCAGCCTAGAATTACATTGTCTTTTTTAGCTACAGGATCAGACTGATGATTTATATTCAGCTTGTGGTTTATTGAGGCCATTTCCGCACTAGCCTGTTATAGCGCGATGATTCCACTTTCAACATCCTCTGGAATCCTGGGGTTTGCAGTTTCTGGAGGGGCCGACTGGCCCCTCCCGAAACTGCAAACCCCAGGATTCCAGAGGATGTTGAAAGTGGAATCATCGCGCTATAACAGGCTAGTGCAGAAATGGCCTGAGACTCCTAGATCTGTTTTATGTGTGCGATGGTCAAGCCAGGTGTCACCTCTCCTACATCTGTGCATTTCAATTTCTTCTGTCTACATGAAGTACCTTACATTGCAACTCATTCTGTTAAATTTGTTTCAGCTCTCTACTCTGTTAAGTTCATTTTGAATGTTATTAGGTACCTCTTCTAAACTTAGTGCCATCTGCAAATTTGAAAAGTATGCCCTCTCATCCTAGTAATTTAAAAAGATGTTGAATAGCACTGGGCCCAGGACAGAAGCTTGTGGCACCTCGAGGCTGAAGAAGAGCCATTGGTGAACACTCTTTGGCTTTGGTCAATCAACCAGTTTCAAATCTACATAACAGTAGAATTGAAGAGCCCACATTTTCCTAGCTTGTTTGCTCGAGTATCATGGAGGACTGTCTCACTCTTTCTTACTGAAATCAAGATATGCTATATCCACAGCATTTCCTTCATCTACCAAGCTTGTATCTCTCTCTATTTAAAAAAGAGAGAGAGAGAGAGAGAGAAGAGAGAGAGAAGACTAGTCTGGCATGACTTGTTTTTGAGAAACCCATGTTAACTTTTAGTGATCACAGCATTCCTTTCTATGTGCTTACAGACTGTCTGTTTAACAATCTGTTCCAGAATGTTTCCTGTAATAGTGTAAAGGAAGTAAGAAACTCTATTATCACATCAGACTAACTTTTATCCAAATTCATTTAGAAATGTCCTGCTGGATTAACTGGACTGATTGCTCCTCAGTTAAATTGTTGAGAAATGAGAGAAATAGTCATAAATCTCTTGAGCAGATTAATCAAATTGGCAAAGCTGAAGCTGAACAAAAGCCAGCCTCACAACCACATGCAAGCAAATATACATAGGCTCTAGAAGAAAAAATGAAACAAGCTTAGTTTTCTTTGTAAAATATATCAAATAGCTTTACTTATAAATCATTTGTTGATAATCAACCATGGAGGAAAAGAGTGGGTGTGGTAAACCACCAAACATGACATCTGCAAACATACAAAATAGACAGCAGAGGGATGCAAAGATTACTAGCTAACATAAGTGTGAGATGAATTATAGCTCAAATGATGCAATCTGTTTTGTGCTCTTCCAAAATTTGCTTGCTGCTTTGCTTTCCCTAAAATATTAGGGGGATCAGTGCATCTTAAGAATTACCAAATTTAGCCTAAAATCCTATGGTCCTGGGATGACATCTTGGGAGAAGGGGTCATAGCACGTTTCAGATCTCTCTTTTCTGAAGGCTGAGAGAAGTCAAAATTTGTAGGGGGAGATGTGATCTGGTGCAAATCAATTCCCAACAGCTTCAGAAATGTCCTTAGTTACAAAGTAATTAGTAGTAAGAGAGAGAGAGAGAGAGAGAGAGACTATCCATAACTGTGTTGATGTGGATGGGGAAAAACTTAATGAAATAATCATTTAATTTTTGATTGCCCAAAATTCAGAGAAACATATACTTGACTTGAAGACAGCTTACAAACTTTATCCCTCTTTGCAACTATGGCTGAGGTAGAGGAAAATCATAAAGAGGAGGCCCAGAAGCAAAATGTTGTTCTTCTTCCCTGCTGTGACAGAATGACACCAGAAGAACTTTGGCCACTTCTGTGCTAGACTGTTACAGTGCTATTATTCTGTTTTCAACATTCTATGAAATTCTGCCCCTCCCTAAACTGCAAACCTCAGGATTCCATAGGATGTTGAAAGTGGAATAATAGCACTGTAACAGTCTAGTGCAGAAATGGCCTTTGAATATGTGGTCCCCCTGTCTTTTTTTCCTCCTCCTCCATAGTTAGGATTGCTCTATCCATGCAACACTGGGTTTTCAGAAAGGCCAGTGTTAACTCTAAACTTCCCATTCCTTCAGCACGAAAGCCCTCCATAGAGATAACAAAAAACATGGTTCCTTGAGGCTTAATTCTGAATACATGAAAGATTGAATTACCGATACCAGGGGACAATGAGAAATGAGCTTGGCTGTTTGGGGATCATGTATAGCCTTAAGCAATCTGGTTGTTGCTCTTTCAGCCTCCTTGTTATCCATCTATATTTCTATCTGTTTTTATCCCTGCTGTGTGAGTCACCACTGCAAGAGAAAAACAACAACTGGTGTACCTTGATGATTTTTTTCTAATGTTCTTCTTATTGCTCTGCTCTTCAGGTACATAAAAGCCAAAATCAGGGTGCTGCATGGGCCCTTTTCTTTTTCTTTTTATTCAAGTTCTGAGCACAGACCTCTTAACTGTTTCATCATAAATGGGGTAAACTGGTAGCAAAGGATCAATCCACTGGTATCCCTATGAACAGACATGTACCAAAATGAAGTAACCACTAGATGAACAAACCACTACAAGGAGCACTGAGCTTTCTGGAACAAACTGGGAACTAAGTAAGTATAACAGACACTTGCTCCAGCCTGGAAAGAAAGAGATCACAGACTATTTGCATCTGGTCATTCCTCCAAAGATCACCCCCCATCCATTTTACGTGGGCAAGATGGTTTAAGCTAGGATAAAATGGCTAAAATCTTCTTGCTAGGTTAAGGGTCACACATACCAGTGTCAGTAACCTTTTTTAATGGGAGGTAGAAACACTTGAAGGGGTGGAAATAAAAATTTCCCCATCAGGAGATAAAGATTCCTTGTCACTCCTAAGCAGTTCTGGAGCTGAAAGGGCAGCTTGGTCTCATCTAAGGACAGTTTTTGTTGCTGTCCTCTCAACCCCCAACATTACAATACCCATGTTTCCTTTCCCCATCACCAGTCAAGACTCCCCCTCCCCTCAGGGTTGGAGAATTGGGGCCATGCTCTGAGATCTGGCAGTCCTGGGTTTCTGAGAGGTGATTGCCTTCCACTTGTAACAATCTCAGATTTTCCAACTATTTTCCAACTATTTTTCCCTTCCTTTCTGTTGTATACACAAATGTGTTATGACAGAGAAAATCATGCACAGAAAAGGTTCTGGTGAAGAAGAAAAGAATTTTGCTAGCGTACCACGTAAGAAAAAAAAAGTTTGTCCAAAGTATTTGCAAAAATGTGTACATTAAGCAAAAGTGTACAAAGAAAAGTGCACACTAAGATAATTAGATATTTTTCTTTTGTATATTCAAACTGATGAATCACAGTTCATGGTCTGGATCTGCAAGGAGGTCCCTCTTCCAAGGAAGGGACTCAACGTGGTTGCTCCCTGGTTCTGGAACTCCCCTGCTACAGAATTGAGACTGCCATTCTCCCTGCCATGCTTCCATTGGAAGGCGAAGAACATTTTTTACAGGTCTTTGAGGGCTCATTGACCAAAGGAAAACTCATTTGGGAATGTACTGTACTTTTTATTTGTTGTTTTCTTTTTAACATTCTATTGTTAGTTTGATTTTGGTTTACTTCATTTTTCATTTTACTTTTAACTCTTGTATGATATGATGATTTCTTCCTCTTCCTCTTCCTCTTGAGTGAAATCCTGTTCAGGAGTTACAAATGCATAGGCACCAGAGCTACTCAGTGACTTCTATCCTGATCCTTCCCTAATGCCCATTTATTGGGCAGCAGCCATTGTGGTTGATGGAGGTCTGTTCCCTTATCAATTGGGAACTATCTAATTGATATTTCTACCCCCTCCCGTGAGTGATTTCCAGGTAACAGGCAGAAGCAGGACCCCTGTTGCAATTCCTTGGAGATCATCGAAGAGCACTTACTCTAGAGTTAGCTTGTGCAGGGTGGGGAGGGGACCATCAGCCAGCTGCTAATCAGTCAATGGGGGAGCAGACTCCCACCAAACTCTTTGTTGCTGCCTGGTCAATATGGACTGGGGGATTTGATGGTCCCTTTGTATTCCCTAAGTGAGGGGTTAACACAGGGATCATGAATATGAAACTCGGGTTCATAACTCTAGGTTATGCATTCGTTAACTGCCCAACAGGATTCCAGCCATTATTACTAATGCGAGGACTTCTAAAAATGCAAACCAATATAGACACGAGAGAGAGAGAGAGCAAGCTGAGAGTTGGAAAAGTGAGAGAAACTGAAACTGAAAGATTCACCTATTTGTTACCACCCCTTACATACCCCATCCTGCGGGATAGAAAAATTGGCATGAAATACCATTTTCATATAAAACCTGGACACTTGTGACTGGGAAGCATGTGGTAAACAGGATACTGGCTACATGCCTGGGCTGGGTCAGCATGGACTCACCATGGCTAGGTCATAAGGTCAAGAAGAGATAGGTGTGAAAACCCAGGGTTAATAGGCTTCCAGTAATCCATCAACAATCCAACATCTGAATACAATGGTCGACAAAACTGCCCAGTTGCAGCAAGGAAGCACCCTGCTGTATGCATTTCCTATAGAAACCTTCCTCATTCACCTTACCCAACCAAGACATTAAGAGGCTATCAAGACTCTCATCAATATTTTTCACCCAAAGTAAGATCATCAGTCCATTCCAGATTTCTTTTGTTTACTCTGCCAGACAGCCATTAACACTCACCCTTTCAGGGCAGAAAAAAGAGTATTTAAACCCTAGCTCTGACCCCAGCAATTTGTAGAGCTCTGGATGCATGTTGCTGTGTTTCTCTGCATATTGGCCCCCAGATTCCCAAGTTCTGTGCTACCTTCAGACTGTGGTCTGAGCTGCTCTGCTTTGACCTTCTTTTGGATTGCTAAATATCACACTCTACAACTGAAATATCTCTCTAGCAAACCTTCCTTGCTTCTCTCTTAACTAGCATTGTATGATTCGTGAGACAACTTGATTTCTTGTGTGTGTGTCTGTCAATGTCCAACAAAAACACCCTGTTTATACCTTTAACTGGAGTCCTACAGTTAGCACTGGTATACACAGGTGAAAAGATTCTGCCGTTACCCTCCTCTCCCAGACCTCTTTTGAGCTTTAATTCTCCCTATTTCTAAGAAAACACTGTCACTGCTGGTAGATCTCAAGGTCCCCCACCTTTTGATATAACACCTAATATTTTTAATATACAAGAGAGGAAAGGGACAGAAAAGAGTTCCCCATCCTCCTTTTGCGGCACCACCAAATTTGGGCAGCATGCATCTATCAATGACAGCAGTAGCACTGTTTTCAGGTATAGCAGCAAAGGAGAGGTTGCAGTATTAGACAAAGGGACTTCACACAACCTATGGGCTCTGTGTTGCCAACCCCAGCATAAATGCCTAGCACAAACTTGAGCATCTTGGTGAATTCAAGCCGTTTCTGGGCACTGACTGCTCTTCCACACTACACTGTTATAGTGCTATTATTCCACTTTCAACATCCTGTAGAATTCTGGGGTTTGTAGTTTACTGAGGCCAAAGAGCTCCTGGCTGAGAATTCTAAATGTCCTCTCTATACTGCAAACCCCAGGGTTCTATTGGATGTTGAAAGTGGAATAATAGCATTATAAGAGTGCAGTGTGGAAAGGCCCTGAGACTTGCAGGTTTGGTCAGGACTTCAAGATATATTGAAACATCCTGATCTAAATCTAACTGCTAGCCTTAACTAGAGCTGATTTTGTGAATTAATTGCTGAACAACAGAACAACATTTCTATAAATCTCATTGATTTAGTAGATCTACTCCAGTCAGGACTAACAATTGGACTTCGACTTTTGTTTTCAGGATTGTTCTCTTAAAATGATTTTGCAAAAATGCATATCAAATCTGGACAAAAAAACATCGGAGCTCAGTTACATATGCTTGCATGTAACCTACAGTTAGCCCCTGAATGATCCCAGAAACCAAGGCAGGCAAATGTTTTATAAAGTGAAAAGCAAAGCTCCGACAGGTTTCTGGAGTTAAAGATGAGGTACAAGGATAGGTCACATTTTATCCTGTATGATATGCAGATGCTAACCTCAGTGACTGAAGGCAATAATTAGATGTGACGCTTTAATGGCCACTCAAACGCTAGCACTTAAAGATAATCATAATAAAAATGGGAAAATGGCAAAAATATATATGGCAGGTGAAAGATCAAAGGGAGTACGAGAAAACAGAAACAGATCCACAATAAGGAAAGAGTTGTAACACTTCCATGCAATTCAGTGAGTCTACAGTTAGTTCATAGTATGGCTGGTCTTGATTTACACACACATATAAAGCTATCTTAAAAAAAAAAAACTACATCTGAATAATCTGCAATTGGTTTGCTGTTTATCACACCCTTCAGTAGCAGTTTGGTATTTGGATGTCTTCCAAAGTGTATCAACTTTCTTCATCCTTTCCTACGAAGATCAAAATCAACTATATTTAGAGACACATTTTCTTTCAACCCCTTTTCAATGAAGATAGGTAGACTATTTTTTCAGTGATTTCTGTGAGACCTTCAGAAGAGATGCATTTCCTCCAAATGCTAGAACCCAAAAATATTTGAAAGGAAGGGGAGAAGATTATCACAGCATCACGAGAACAAGAATTGAAGTTCTGCCTTCTGGGATGAACAAATCTGTTTTGCTTTCTAGGAGCTTCATTTCCCCTTCCAATCATAAGTTTGTTCTGTCCTGTTGTCAGCATAGAATTAGATTTTGTTAAAAATAAATCTTGATTTTTTCCCCCAAAAAACCTGAAAATGTATGCAATCTCATTTTTTCTTATAGGCATATTTTTTTACACTTTTTTATACACAATTTTTTCTGATCGTTCTTTGCAAAAAAAATATGTTCTCTAATATATATGGACAGGGTGAATGGAAGTGTACCCACCCTTTCTTTCAAGTTACTGAGGAGGGGACTGTTGAACAACTTCAATTGTGCCGGGAGAATTTCCCCTGTGGTGGGACCTAATTGGAATAGAAGGGCTTTGGAGCCAAACCCTCTTCCCAACCAAGGCCATTTCCGCACTAGCCTGTTATAGCAAAATGATTCCACTTTCAACATCCTCTGGAATCCTGGGGTTTGCAGTTTCAGGAGGGTATGGCTGGCCCCTCCCGAAACTGCAAACCCCAGGATTCCAGAGGATGTTGAAAGTGGAATCATCATGCTATAACAGACTAGTGCGGAAATCCTGTCTTCTTACCTCTCCCATCTCTGCATTGTAATGGTGGAGAGTTAAGGACTAAAGATGTTTCAGTGAGGCTTGAGAGAGAATCTAGATTTGTATTCTGTCTTCTGAAGGTGACCTTCTCTTTCCACCTTAGAATAGTAAAGGAGATGATTCCAGGGTACTGGGACCATAAGATTTTGTATTTAATTGCCTATTAAATCTCATTAGAGCTTAATTCAAACAATCTGCAAAAGCAGAAGGAAAACAAACAGCTGTACAAGATCTTGAAACGAGAGCACAAAATCTCAGGGTGTAATAAATTGGTTGGTTGCTAAGATGTCAAGGACTACAGAAGTACAACAAGCTAACACGGCTGTTCCTCTGAAAAACCTTGAAATATATTATTCTGGAATGCAGCACACAAAACACACTTCTTTTTTAAACTCACTGTGTTTACATCCCTCAAGTACCTCAGGAAATGTGCTAGAAAACCAGACTACAACATATTTTATACTACTATTTTGAGAAAGAGACTTGCTTCATGGCCGCATTGTAGTCTTCTAGGCTGAGAGCCAGCATGGTATAATGCATTGAGCATTGGACTATGATCCTGTAGACGAGGGTTCAATTTCCTGCTCAGCCATGGAAACCCATTTGGTGACCTTGGATGTGTCACATACTCTCAGCCCCAGAAATTCTATGATAGTTTTGTCTTAGGTTCTCCATAAGTAGAAAATGACTTGAAGGCACACAATAAACATTTTTCTGTTTTGGCAAAAATATTCATCGTTTGGTCTTTGATAACATTTTAAATTTTTCTTGCTTTTTTATGCAGCTATTTTGGCTTATATTGCTGTTTTATTTTGTTAGATTTCTACATTATGTTTTATTATAGCTTTATATTTTGTGGTTTTTCAAGTTCTGTTTTGTGAGCTGCCTAGAAGATTTTGGCTGTTAGGTGGTAAATAAATGAAATAAATAGGTGAAATAAAGGAGAGAGACTATGAACACATTTTCAGTAATTTCCAGAGTAATTCTTTTGTATAGTTAAGAAACTAATTATAAATTCCAAATCAGTTTGGAACCATTTGCTTTCAGAAGCACCATATAATTACTTTAGACTCTTCTTCAGGATCCAGATCAAATCAAATCAACAGACATTCTTGATACTTTGGCTGATTGGCAGGTCTAGAAAATACGATGAAATCTACTTGGTATTGGAGCTTAGAAAGCTACTTTTCTGGGCTATAACTCTCTGGTTTTCTCTAGCTATATTGTCAGAGGTCAAAAATGCGAGAACAAAGAACTTCCTCAAATGTTGATTATTATATTCCTAAAGTTCAGCAGCAACTCATCAAACAGGGAACCAACACAGACAAACTGATCAACAAACTAGAAGTAGTGGGAATCTTGGGTGGAAGTGACCATGTCTCTTTGTTTGATTTCTATAGGCATAGGGAAATACTGGATGGATGGGAATTTCTTAAAGGGCACAGTTCAAAGAGTTCCCCTGAGGAGGAGAAATGAGAAGTATCAAAAGAAAAGAGGATGGGATATATGGAGAACTTTCAGAAGAGCTGAGATTTAAAAGGGGACACATAGAAGAGATGGAACAAGGAGAAAATTGCCAAACAGATGTCCAGACTCTAAATGGATATAAAGTTGAAGGCTTTCATGGTTGGAATCCATAGGTTGTTGTGGTTTTTTTGGGCTTTAAGGTCATGTTCTATTAGTATTTTCTTCTGACATTTCACCTGCATCTGTGGCTGGCATCTTCAGAGGATCTGATGGCATGGAAGCAAGACAGAGTATATATACTTGTGTAGTCCCTGGGTGGGAGGGAGCAGTTTGCATGTTACAATTGGCCTGTGTGATGGTCATTCTGACAATTACTGTGTCAGACTACATAGAGATGCCATTGAAATCCATGGACAATTTCAACACGAAAGAAGAAACTCAGAAAGTAAACAAGATTTGGCTACCAGTAGTGAAGAACACTAAAATCAAGACTCAAAAATATGCCAATGAACACCACTCAGACTCTGGAGGTCCCTTTACAGGAAACAATACAATGGGCTGCTAATGTACTTAATGCACTGTTATGCATATCCTCTGACTAACAATACACCCAGGGGGATATCCCATTTAACAATAGGTCACCACACAGGTCAAACTGTAACTCAGGCCCTTTCCACACGCAGCCGGAGAAACGGAGTAAGCCACACTAAAACGGAGCTTATCTCAGTCCGTCTCCGCGTGGAGCAAAGTGTTTCACTGCTCCACACTCGTTGGCGTCCCACGGCATCCGGCAGTGCCCAAAATGGCGGCTGATGACTGGCGGAGACTCTCTACCAACTGGAGAACCTTGCCAGCTGGAAATCCCGCCCCCGGCAGATCTGCAGGCACGCCCTTGCGTGCACCTGCAAATCCACACCGGGCGCTGCGATGCAGCTGCACGGGGCTGCATGCCCCGTACCTTTTAAAAACCACATAAAAAGTGGTTTTTAAAAAGCATGTGGTGCCGCCACTTCCGGGCGCCCTAGCGTGGATTGGGGTGTGGAATTATTCTAAAGTAATCCACCCCAATCCACTTTACCATGTAGATGACCTCCCACGGAGGTCGTGCTACCACATGTTATTTCCCCGTGTGGAAAGGGCCATATGCAAATTGCTTCTTCCCACCCAGGGACTACACAAGTATATATACTCTGTTTCACTTCCATGCCACCAGATCCTCTGAAGATGCCAGCCACAGATGCAGGCGAAACGTCAGGAGAAAATACTAATAGAACACAGTCTCAAAACCTGGAAAATGCACAACAACCTCTAAATGGATAATCAATACTTATAGGGAGAAAGATGACAAAAAAGAAAAAAAGCTAAAGTTCAGAATGAGTTCAGATTACCAGAGAAGTTAAAAATAATTTAAAGGGGTTTGTTTTTGTTTTTGTTTGGCTTTGTTCAGAGCAAGAGGAAGAACAGGGAAATGGTAGAGCCACAGAGGACAGAGTGAAAGTGGAAATGTTCAGCATTATCTTTGCCTCAGTTTTCTTGAGAAAGAAAAACAGTGTTCTACCAGGTGAAACTAGAACAATGGATGCAATAAGAAGACTAAAACACAGAATAGGTAAAGAAATAGTAAAAGAATAGCTAGCTTGTCTAAATGAATTGGAGTGTGCATGGTCAGATCAATTGCACTAAAAGATCCTAAAGGAGTCTCTATCAATTTTGGGGAACAGAAGAAGTCCCAGGAGACTGGAGGATGGCAAATGTTCCTCCATCTTTAGAAAGGGGGAAAAGAAGACTAGAACAACTTCCTAACTTCCAGGTGATAAGAGTTACAAGCTCAGTAGATGAGAGGAATTCAGTGGATATAGCATATTTTTATTTTAAATATGCTTTCAAATTTGTTTTAACAAGGTTCTCCCATGATATTCTTAAAGAAGAGTTGGTAAAATGTGGTCTAGACAATATTACTGATGCTAGGATTTTTAACTGGCTGATGAACTGAATGCAAAGAGTGTTCATCAATGATTCTGCTGTATCCTGGGGAGAACTGACTAGTAGGATGTCATAGGGCTCTGTTCTGGGCTTGATGTTGCTCATCATCTTTATAAATGACTTGGATGATGGAAGAGAGGGTATTCATATCAAATCTACAGATGACACTAAATTAGGAGAGATAGACAGTACCACAGAGGAAAGGATTAGAATCCATAGTTATCATAACAGAAAATCAACAAAATGAATTTCAACATGGTTAAATATAAGATCTTGTGTTTAAGCACGAAAAATGAAATATACAAATATAGGGTGGATGACATTGCCTTTAGAACAGTACACATGAAAATGATCTAGGGCTCTGAGTTGACTACATGCTAAACCTGAGTCTAGGGCCCTTTCTGCAGGATGTCATCATCCTGCATTGGGAGTGGGAGAAGAACAGGTCCCAGACAACATTTATGCACGACGTCAAAGGGGTCCCATCATTCGCCCATCCCCATGTGGCGCAATTGCACTGCAAATCATTGACAGGTTTTACTCATCAGTGACCAGAGATCACACAGCCCTCCCATCATCCTCCCACACTTACCTTAGATGCGAAGGTCCTGGAAGCACAGTGGTGGTGCTTCCTGCCCTAGCACAGCCTGGGACATCGTCCGGCTGTGCTGCGGAAGGAAGAGGCAATGCCATCATGCTGCCTCCATTCACAGAAGCAGTCAGTAAGGAGGGGAGTGCTCTTGTCCTGCTCCCCTCCCATGAGAGGCTCTACCGAGATCCCCACGGGATGCAGCCAGGATCCAGTAAGCTGCAGAAAGGTCCTAGGGTGTGATGTTGTTGACAAAAAAGCCAATGCAATTCTAGGCTGCATCAATAAGAGTCCAGTGTCCTGATCAAAGGACATAACATATAGAACATTTTGTTCTGCTTTGTCAAACCTCACCTGGAGTACTCTGTCCAGTTTTGGGTGCTACAATTCAAGAAGGATACTTTCATACTGGAATCTGTCTAGAGGAAGGTGATCAAAATGGCAAAAGATGGTAATGGCACTGGAAACCAAACCCTATGAGGAGCAGTTTAGGGAATTGTTTAGCACTGCAATAGACTTCTTTGCAGGGATGTAGACCTGTGGATTCATTGGAGGCCTTTAAACAGAAGCTGAGTGGCTATCTCTCAGTAGTCCTTTTGTAGTGTATTCTTCAATGGAAGGGAATTGTACTAAATGGCCTTTGGGATCCCTTACTACATGATTGCAAGTTTTAATTCTTACTCCTCTAGTTAAAAGCCTTTAAGTACAGAAATTAGGAAAGATCTATGCCTGAGAACAGCTGGCAGAGTAGACCATCCTTCCCTATTGTAGATCCTTTAGGTTTGTGTTAAATAGTAATTCCCATACTCTCCAGGGCTGGTGAAGTTGTAGTCCAAAACATTTTGAAGGTGCATACATTCACTATTCAAAGACCCATAAGCTGATTTCACTTCTGCCAGTCTCTCTTGCTCTGATATGCCTAATTTGCCTGTGTCTGTGTACATCTTTTAATTTTTGTGCTGTATTAGAATGGAAACAACTATTTGAGTGTCTTCAGATGATATTCACTTTAACGGGAGTTGATAAGGTTTATGTGAACCATGTGTTTTCACTCAGGCACAAGGACTCCAATGAAACAGATAGTGTTTGCAGGATACCTTGCCAAGTCAATATGGTGCCTCTATTGTGGGCAACTGATAAAGATCAAGACATCTTTAAAGGGTACTATTGGGTCATGGATGTATATGAATGGATGGTAATCTAAGTCAATGAAGGTCAATCTGTGGATACTTTTCACAGGGATAAAGTTTAAAGTTATTCAGCCCACTAAATTAATTATAAATACACTTTAAACAAGCACCCCTATGACTGAGAAAGATGTGTGCATTGTTGTTGCCATCTGAATTCCTTTGAAGGATCAAAGAAAGTCATTTCTCTTTGTTCCAGTAAAACCTGCTATTAACATAAATGCATTTGCACAGTCTCCCTGCATGTGGTGTAGTGGTTTGAGTGTTGGATGGTGGCCATGGAGACTAGGGTTTGATTTGCCACTTGACCATGAAAACCCACTGGTTGACCTTGAGTTGTCAAACACTCTCAGCCCCAGAAAACTCTGTGATAGGCTCACCTTAGAGTCACCATAAGCTGGAAATGATTTAAAGGCACACTACTACAGCAACAATTCACACAGTATCTCTTGTGTTAGAAGTAGCAACCTTAGGTGCCTATCAACAGCAGTTGGGAGTTTCCATGTCTCTTTAAAAGTTTGTGCACAGCATATATTAATGTCATTTCCTTTTTTTTTTTTGGTTTTAGCCACATCCTCTTGGTTCCAGCATCTGCAGTCTGAATTCATTCTCCATTTTTAAGCCTGAAATTCTCTTTCTCTCCTTCATGTTTGAAGAGAATATGTTACAGAATCTTTCACCATGAGATGTTATGAATCCTTTAGTATATATAACTACTTCATGTTCTTACAAAGAAGATCTAGAGTGTTGTATTTCTCTGCTGAAACCAGTCATAGTGCTGCTACTGTAATACAGGTTGTTGATCACCTTATGTTTGCAAAAACTAATTACTTTACTTGTGGGATACACTTCCTGAATACTGTACAGCTTGGATTGCTTTTGAAAATAAAGAAACAAATCCAGAAAGGTACAAAGATAATAAAGCCACAGTGGTACTATGATCAGAGTACTGGAACAGGGATAAAATTCTTCACCAAAACTCTTATTGAAGGAAGCAATGAGTAGTTTTAGCAACTTTTTTTCCATTGTAAGAAAATCTTTGAAAATGTCTAGTTTAGGAAGGCTATTCACAATTCAGGACTTATTCTGCATAAAGTTTGCATGTGGTTGTTTTACATAGAGAACAGGATTTTCTGAGCAGGCAACTTCATAATAACTTCATAGTATCTCTACACAGAAACATTGTTTTCTGCACAGAAAATGTTGTTTTCAATATAAACCAACTATGTGCAAATTTTGTGTGGAATAAATCCCCAGTTACTGCATTGTCTGTGCAGAAGATAATATTTCCAAGCAGAAAATGCCGCTATTGGGGGCTTATTTAAAAAAATGCACATGGTTGATTTGAATAGAAAACGTTTTTCTGTGCAGGAACTGCATTTTTTGAGCAGGAAATAATATTTCAGCACAGAGATATTATATCTGTCCAGAAAACACTGTTGCCTGCAAGGAAAGCAAGCATTTTCTGTGTGGGGAAAAAAAATTATATGCAGAAATATTACTTCTTGTCCAGAAAATGCTGTTTTCTGCACAAGGCACATACAAATTTTGTTCAGAATAATCTCAAACTGTGAAGATTCTTGTCAGTTCAGGATTTTTGATATCAAAGTTTTTCAACACTCTAACTCCCATCTTTCACTTTTTAAAAATATTTTAGAATGTTCTTTCCATCCCTATGTTGGACTAGCACTGAAGAGATCCAGGTTCTACTAAGCAGCCTTTGGTCCGTTACTCTTTCACAGTCTGACCTGTCTTATGGTTGTTGTGAAGATAATGTCAGGAGGGGAAGAACCACATACACCACCTTGAACTTATTGGAGAAAAAAGCCAGGATATAAATGCAACAAACAGTCAAGCAAATAAATACATGTGGGCAGATCATCACTTGCTGTTATATTTAAAGTGTTGGATCTGAACTGCAGTTTTCCAGCTTCACATTCTTGCTTAGCGACAAAAGTCATGGGATGGAACAAAGAAGGGCATGCAAATATCAAAGTTTAGAAATGTTTGGAAATATTTCATTGTTGGCATTAAAACAAAACGTAATGATGTTAGCCCTCTTTATTCAAAGGACAACACAAACCAACCCAAACACAGGTGTAATGACTGGAACAGATCTTTTTTTTTTTTCTGTTCTAGACCAGGTTCACTTGAAGGTCCTGGAGTAAGTTCAGATAGTCCATCTCAGGGTTTTTTTTTTCTTTTATTGTTATCTAGGAAGTCCAAAACAGTTGGTCGGTCACTATGGACAGGGAAGGAAGTAATGAACAATGAAGTCTGCATCTTTTAAGTATCTGAGGAGCTTACATTCTTGCTGCCAAGAACTCCAGGATGCTAAAGACAACACCAGGCCCTGACAAATATAATCATAATACTTGGTGGGTAGACCTTTTCTCATAGGAACTTGAATTTACCTCAGAATGTTATATAATATGTGTCCCAGTATTTCTAAATTTTGGAAAAAGATATTTCTAATAAGTTAAATTACAAACTAACCAGTACCTGTTGGCCCCCAAACAGGACTTATCTCCATATTTTGTGATAGCTATAAGGCATTAAATCATAAAGATCTGATTACATTTTTTGCTTTGTTTTGCTGCAAGGTTCATAGTAGACCATAATTGGAAAAAAAAGGAGGAGGATTCAATTGAACCTTGATGTAAGTTTTTTTTGGGGGGTGGGGGAAATAACACTTATGGAAAAGCTGACATGTACTGTACATATGTTAGAAATGACCACTCAGAACTAAGCTTCTTTTCAACACAGCTTCCTTTTATTAATTTCATCAGTGGGAACAGGGAGTTAACGTCTCTTCCACAGTCACATTTGAACCTATGGAGAGATGCTTTAGCTGAATGGTACATTTATTGTTATTTTCTCATGCTGTGAACCTATGAACCAAAGAGTTCAAACTAACCCTGAAAATCTTACTTTTGGGGAAAATAATACGCAATGCCTGTTGAGTTTTTTGTTTATTCATAGTGGTACATTATGCCACTATGTCATATGGTTAATAACTTAGTTTTTTTTTTTTTCCAAAGAAAGAATTCTTTTGTGGCACTGTACCAGTGGTTGCATTTTTTTTTGTCCCAGGGGTCAAATAACACTGGCAAGAAAAGGTAAACAGCAGCATTTTATTCCTATGCCTTACTTCTCCAATGGCCACAGAGTGAGAGGTATTTTCCCATCTCCCACCACTGCCTGCATCGACATAGTTATGCTAGCACACTGTACCAGCATCATGAGTCCAGTTTATTCTTTTATCATGTTTTCCAAGACCAAGTTGCTTATAGATCATGAAAAGGAAAGAGCTAAAAGTTAATTCCCCAAATATATGAGCTAAGAGCTCATATATTTGGGGAATTACATTTCTTTGGAAGCTTTTAACTGCATATTTAGGACCTTTCACTACAAATTCTGCATGTGAAATTAATAGCTATTCAAGAACAACAATAAGCAGAGAGGAGACTGAACTGCTTTTGAGTCATATTAACTTTAACAGTTTAACTATAAAGGAAGAGTACAAGTTGTCTCATTAGCTCCTTCAATTACTGTTCTCATTTCTCTTTTCAATTTTTCCCCCCTTAAAGCCTTTGAAAATCTGGTTTAATTTTACCCTTTCAATTTTATTTCAGATTATGTCATTTTTTTAAAAAAAATGAATTGATCCCTCCTTTGACTTAAATGTCCCCATTTTTAAATTAAATTATATGCCATGAGCAGGGATGTCTGTTTTACAGCTTTATATTTATACAGCTCCATGCACATCAATGTGAGTAAATAAATATCTAATAACATCTCATGGTCTGATCTTCCCCCTTTGAAAACTTTAATGTCACTTAAAAAAATATGTGACCAATGTGACAAAAGGTAGGCTTTGGGCTGGTTACCTAACATTTTTTTACATTTATTGCTTTAATAGAGACATCAAGGGTACTATTCCTTTACTGAAAACACACTCGGTGGAAGTGGGGAGGAAGCAAAGCAACTGACCTCAATTCATATCACATAATGCTAAATAACTGAAGGAAACCCTGCATATACAATTGTTCATCTAAGGGCTGTGTTAAAGTAGCTATGAACAAGGGTTGTGTTAGTGCTGAATTTTTTTAAGAAGCATAAAGTTATAGCAGCAGCTGGACTATCCCCACCCCACAGAAAGAGAGGGAGGAAGGGGGAAGGAAGGAAGGAAGGCAAAACATTCATCTAGCTGGCAATTACTATGTCTGTGTTTCAGCATTTCAGTTTCCCCACAATACTTAAAACAGCCCAACTGTAGCATCATTCTAGATTGATCCTATGTCAGGGTTCCAATAGCAAAGGGGAATTAAAATGGCAGACACAGGCAACTGGGCTCCAGAATGAGAGAGTAGTGTTTGGGGTTGACAGTAATATAGGTGATAGTCTTTCCTGAGAATCCAAGCTGTTGGCAACTAGCCCATGGTACCAACCTCTGGTTGTAGGCTTACAGATGAATATATATAGGTCACATAATGGATTTCATGGGTGATAGGACTTCAGCTAGTCATCGTTTGGCCTTAGTGGAGATGTGGGCTGTCCGGGACAAGTGTCTCTGACTTTACTTGTATTTTTTCCCCCCAGTACTGATGTCCACTAATACCATTTTTAGATGAGTGAGTGGAAGGTCAGAGAAATGCTAAAATGCCAAACCTCATTGTTCAGTCTAGGAAGCAAAGCAGCATCAGGTTATCCCTAGCAATAATAGATTGCCCTAAAGAAACTTTGAAGGATACGTTATGCACACCTTACAAAGCCTAAAATTTATGAAACAACTTTTCTCAGAGACCTCATAATTCAAAGAATGATGTAGCTGCCATACATTATGAAGGTCTCTCTGCTATGACAGAGGACAAGAAATCAGCCGAACCTTCCAGACATAACAAATTAGCCTTCAGTTTTAGTGGATTTGGCTCTAACAACACCCAAAAGCACTGCTAATGATTTCCTCTATGGGCTTAATAATCTGCACATTCATTTTTATTAATGGTGACCTTTAAAGTGGGCAATTAATTACATTTTTATAAAGTTTTCTTTTTCCACGTATGTCTCAGTAGTAAAACACGAAAGAAGTTTTCCCATGCAGCAGCAACATCCAGCAACCCACTTGAAGCCTTAATATAGCAATTGCTAAATGAATCATGGTTTAAAGTCTAGCATAAGGACACATTAACATTCCATGGGGCTTTTCTTTTCTTTTCTTTTTTTCTTCTTGGCACAAAATGGTGATGGAAGCTGATGGTGAATTGAATCTATAGCTTGTCATCTTAGATTAAAAAAAAAAAAACAGAAAAGGAAATTGTATCAGTACATAGTGACTAGGGTTTTGGCTTCCATACTTGAGAAGGTTTTTTTCATCACTAAGATCCCAACTGTTCTGCTGCTAGTTCTGTTGCTTTGAACGAGTCCAAGCCCATTTCCATACTACGCTGTTATTAGCACTATTATTCCACGTTCAACCTCATATGGAATTCTGGAGTTTGCAGTTAGGGAGGGGCTTTTAGAATTCCCAGCCAGAGAGCTCTTGGGCCTCAGTAAACTACAAACCCCAGAATTTCACAGCATGTTGAAAGTGGAATAATAGCACTATAATAGTGTAGTGCAGCCGATGCAGACTACCATGCAGCCTTGTGCATTGAACAAGAAAACTATGAGAATGGATATGTGAATAGAGAATTTTCATGAATAACAAAGTTGTTATATAGCTCATTCCCATATGTAAATAGGAGATCTGTGTCAAATGTATTAAATTCAAATTCTTTACAGCAAAAGTCTGAAGACATATGCCACTTTTGGAAAGTTTTTGTTAGAAAAAGAATTTTATTCTAAATTCTATTTTTTTATTGACCAGACAAATTCAGTGAGTACAGCTATATTGCATCAATCACAATTTACATCTGCCATGCAATTGTTAAAGCTGAGGAGCATACCAATAAATAGAGATGGTGACCCTAATTCAAATTGCAAACAAGGTTTCAAAAAGAGACACCTCAGAGCTAATCAGTTTTAAAAGCTCCTCACTGGTTGGAAATGCAGGCCCACTTACACTGCAGAGTTGTAGCACTATGATTCCACTTTAATTGCCATGCTTCAGCCCTAAAGTATCCTGGTACTTAGGGAGTTAGGGTGAGGTATTCAGAATTCTCTGCCAGGAAATTCTAGTGCTTCACCAAACTACAAACACCACACTTCCATAGGAAGTGGTGGTTAAAGTGGAATGTAACACTATGGCCCTTTCGTCATTGAGGCTTCTTGCGTGAGCAGGGGAGGGCGGCTCGCGCGAGAAGCCTTCTCCGGGAGGCTGCCGCTTCCCCCCTCCTTCCTTCCGCAGGCGAAGGAACGAGCGGGGAAGTGGAAGCCTCCCGGAGGAGGCGGCGGCTCGCGCGTCTGCCCCCCCCGCGAAGCAGGAGGCTCGCGTGTCCGCCCCCCCGTGAAGCAGGAGGCTCGCGCGTCTGTCCCCCCGCAAGCGTGTGCAAAGCAGGAGGTGTCGCGTCCGTCGCGCTAGCGCCCCGCCCCTTCCTTCCGCAGGGGCGGAGGGAAGGAAGCGCGACCCAGCCGCCTCCCCGACGCTCCGCACAGGAGGTAAGTGTGCCTGGGCGCTGGGAGCATTGCGCGAGCGTGGGTGATTTTCGCTTTGAGGCAAAAATAAAAAAATACGCGCTCGTGCAGCGTCAGCCCCTTGAGCGCGGCGGAAGTGGGAGTGTGTCGTGCAGAGCGACGCTCCCACTCCCGCGAGGCTCACAGGGCTGTCGCGCGACAGAAAGCCCCTGCGAAAAGGACCTATAATAATGTAGTGTGAATGGGCCCTGTCAGGTTTCCTTTCTTCTACATTTTTTAAAAAAGTCCTCAAATTTTTTCACATTAATAAATTTCCCAATTTCCATGTGGAAAAATGCTCCTCAAAAGTTTGACCAAAGATCTTTCTACCCACTCCTAGTGGCAGATCCCATGCATTGCAACTAGAAGGTCCTAGGTTCAGTCCTTGTTATCTCCATGACAAACATTTTAAGCCTCTCATATGACATTAAAGATCTTTGTCAGAGTCTCTGGAAAGACAAAAAGTAGTCAACCTCATGACCTCCAGTTGTTGCTGCTGTTGCCATCAATGTATGAGAACAATGGCACAGCAAACTGCTTTGGACAAGCTCCATAATCTTTAACCATTGCTAGGTTTAACCACTGTATCAGGTAGGCTGGAGTTTGTGGAAAATTAAGGGTATAAGATGACCTCTCTCGATGGTACCATGCTACCCACCTTAAAAGAGGCAGTATTGTCCTATCAGTTTAATCTAGGTCAAAAATATGCTAGAAGAAATGCCTCTTATACTAGCTATTTTACAGATCTTCTAACAGGCTGATCTGCCAGTAGAACTGCCTTGCTAGCTGTGAACTTTTGACAGAAAAAGAAAAAATGGGGGAGAAAGTGGTAGAGGAGATGTCCTGGCAGAATATTAGATGGTTCCAAGTCTCAGCAGTCAGGTGCTGGAATCCCAGTAAACAGTAACCAGAAATAGTGTCCAGAGTACCAAACTGGGGCTAAAACATGCATGGAGTCAAGAACACAGCAGAAGAGAGGCAGAGAAAAGTTGAGTCCAAGGGACTATGTCAAAGTCATAATAGATCAAGTCTTACCAGAATATAAACCACATATGGGCAAATCCGAGACACAGTTCATTACTGAGCCTAGGTAGAGACAAATGTAGCAGGGATTTCTGGAATGAAAGCATCCAAGAAAATGCCAGGCACTGATACATTGCCTTCATCAGCTTCCACTGCTACAGTCAGAAATACTTATAGAGGGGCTGCCATATCCATCTATACCACTTGTAGCTGATCAAGAAACTGCTAAGAGAAGTCATTGCCACAAGAAGCCCTTTCTCCCGAGAAGCCCTCAGCTTTGCAGTGCCCCTTTAAATGGCACTCCTTTCTGAGACTGTCTCTTGGGAATCTCACTGACTTAGGACATTTCTGCACTACACTATTATAGTGCTATTAATCCACTTTCAACATCCTGTGGGATTATGGGGTTTGTAGTTTACTGAGGCCAAAGAGTTCTCTGGCTGAGAATTCTAAATGCCCCCCCCCTTAAATTGCAAACCCCAGGATTCCACATGATGCTGAAAGTGGAATAATAGCACTATAAGAGTATAATGTGGAAATGGCCTTGGACTTTGGTGTACAACCCTCCTCATCTGGACAGGATGGGGCCTTCAGCATTCCTCCTGAAGGTTCAAGTTTCACTTTGACTTCCACGAGTGGAGCTTCTAACTGGAGACTCTAGAAGCCACATCTTTGAGACTCCCTCATTGGGGAATGGGGAGAAGCAAGCTACCCTAGATCAAAACTCTTCCAAATAAGACCCTTTCTGCACTGTACCTGATCCCAGCGGCATCCCGTGGGGATCCCGGTAAACCCTCTCTTGGGAGGGTAGCATAACAGGAGCACTCCTCTACAGCGGCTGCCTACAGGAATGGAGAAGATGTGATGGCCATGGCTCTTCCTTCCACAGTGCAGCTGGGCACTGTTCCAGGCTGCACTGGGGCAGGAAGTGTGGCCATCATGCTTTCTGACCCTCCACAGCTCAGGTAAGTGTGGGAGGGTGCAGAAGGGCTGTGTGATCACCAGTCATTGACAGAAGTGATTATGCTGCCTGGGGACGGGAGAACTAGGAAAGATGGATGATGTTGTGCATAAGCGTCATCCAGGTTCCATCCTTCCCCTGTCCTCAATGTGGGATAATGATGTCTGGTGGATAGGGCCTAAGATACTCTGTCAAAATAATAGTACAAAGCTGGGACAGGGCAATGAGAATCCTAAGTAATTTCCAAGACATCTAAGTTGTAGGGGGTTGGTTTCAGTATAGCTTCAACTGGCTTAGTGTCAGCCATCTTTGCTGCTTTTTCATGTTACATGTGAGGACAAACAAAGTAGTTTTCTCCCCATTGCAGGAGAAGTCAAATACTCTTCCACAGTATTCTGCTCATATTTGACCATCCCAAAGTGTTGTATAGGCATTTTTCTGTAAAGAAAATAAACTTTTATGCACACACAAACAAATCTGTGCTGACAACAGATTTTTGTATGAAAACCATGATTTTCTTTATAAAATAATTCTGGCACAACACTTCAAAATGGTCAAATACACAGGGAAGACTGTGGAAGAATATTAATATTCACCAACAGTGGAGAAAAGAAAAATTACTTTAGTTATTAAAAATGGGAGTTGTTGCACAAGAAACACCCACTTTTCCGCTGCAGAATCATTTCTACCCAACACTTTGGGATGTCAAATACCATTGTGTAAAATTTGCACTGTTCTATTATCCTTCCTGACAGCCTTTCCCAGCTGTTGAGATTCCCCCCCCCTTTTTTTTAATCTGGGAATAAATAATTGTGAATATACTTTTTATCCCCTTTTGCACTCTATTAATTGTCAAATAGTCTCTCTTGGGATCAAACACCCTCCTGTATTCTGAGAAAGGCATTTGTATGTGCATTAGCAGCGGATGCACAGAATAATTAAATAATGTGTTGAAATGGATCAGTGACAGAACAGGGAATAGAGTTCTGTTGCTTCGTATTATCTCTCCCCCTCCTTTATGCTCACTACAGCTCTTTTTCAGTAGTAGCTTATATGTCATTTACTCTGATTTGCCATCTAGGGAAATACATGGGATGGAGCATACTAACAGGAGAGCAGACTGAAAGGCGACCTCCCACCTCTTCCAGAAGGCTAATAGTTTGTCACATCTGCCCATAATGGAGACCCAGTGATCTGAAATCCTCCCAGAGTTCTGCTTGAGGAGATAAGAAGAGGGAAGCAATTAACTTGTCACAGATCAGAGAAACCCAAGGTTATTTACCTTTTGTGTGTGTGTGTGTGTGTGTATGTGATACTGAGAGAAGGGTAGGGAAGATAGAAAGAGAGGAAGAATCTTCCCTCTTTCAGCCCTTTTCAGTACTTAGGTAAACACTCCTAGATTTGCAGAATCAAGAGATTCAAAGCCAATACTGAAAGTATAGCTGCTAGAGGATCTTTCAGTTCAAAGTCACAAGCAAATGCCAGAAGTAACCAAAGCAGGACAACAGCTCCATTACCAGATCTTGCAGGAGAAGACAAAGAGAACAGGTGATAGAGTGCCATTGCCTCCGTCCACTGCATATATTCTTCTACAGATTCTTGGCTCACCTGCTAAATGAAATTGCTCCAGTTAGAAAGGAAAATAAATGATTTCATGACACAAGTGCATTATAATATATTGATACCTATTGATTCCTGTCTCCTGAGCAATTTAACATCCCAAAGAGGGATGGCTGTTGCATTGACTCCTTTTGCCCATTAACCCTGTACAAGGTTACACTTTGATGGAGTGCTACAATCCAACATATTACTTTGCTGTACTATTTATAATAACTGGTAAGGGCTGGGTCAGTCTGGCCTATTTTCCTATATAATAAATGGGATGATGAAGGAGAATTTGTTTTTAAACATACCAAACATCTGTTTTCTTTTTAAAAAGAGAGAAAATGGAATTTCCATGTGCATCTATTGGATGCTGTGGAGACAGAATGCTCAACTAGATGGGCCTTTGATTCAGCATGGGTTTTTCTTTCTTCTTATGGCAAAAGAATATATATTACCAACATAGGAAAAGCTGAGTTATGCCACACCAAACCATTCGTCTGTCTAGAGAAATAGAATTTCTCTATTTTCCATCATTTCCATGCAAGGTTTCCATTCCCCTCCACTGAAATTGATATTTTTATATGACTTTTCCCTCCAAAATACATACTTTTTTCATGGGTGAATGTACACTTTAAAGATAATATATGAATTTTGAATTGACCAAAGAATGTTAGTACACATTTCTCAAATGCACACACATTTTTAATCATGCACACTTTTGACATGTGTAAAACGTTTGTGTGCATTTCCTAAGTTCACATTATTCAGATCTGATGCTGATTGGAGGTACGTTGCATTCTGGAATCTGCACGCTACCAGATAATTGCAGGTACATTAAGTAAAATACAAACATTCCAAAAGTGTGTATAGAAAGTGAAAACACAACAAAAAATCCTTTAGTCACAAGCGGTGTTATCACCCCTTACAGAACCTATCCTGAGGGACAGCAAAATTGGCACAAGATAAAAACTGGACACTTATGGTTAGGCCCTGTTTCTATCACCTTTTGTTTCTTGTCTGTTCTTAACCTCTCAAGGAGTTTGATTATCTTCCAGTGAGTCTTTCCTTTCTTTTTGGTTACAGGTAGTTTCTTTTTACCATCTTCCTGGATAATATCATGGTTTAGGTCCAGAGTTCTTCTGGTTGCCAATTAGTTTGGCCTAATAGGGCAAATCTCATATTTGCATCAACTTTACATTCTACAGAGATGTTCTTCACATTGTCTTTTGGAACTGAGATTGGTTTACTGCATTTCTTTAACTTAAGTTCAGTTGTTTATGTCATTCTATTCTTTATTATTATTATTACCAGTTCATGGTCTGTGCTACAGGCCATTTTCACACTACAATATTATAGTGCTATTATTCCACTTTCCACATCCTGTGGAATTCTGGGCTTTGTGGTTTACTGAGACCAAAGAGTTCATTGGCTGAGAATTCTAGTTCCTCTGCACTCTCAATTACACAAAAAGGACAGCTCCTACAGAAAAGAATAAACAGACACAAAATTGACAGTAGAAATAGGAATACACACAGAGAAAAAAGTAGAACACTTCAGCATTTTGGATATTGAGTTTTGGGTCTCCAAGTAAAGAAAACAAAAACAGCTGAACTGGGATATTCCACAACTTCCAGTACGTTAGCAGTGGTTTGAAGAGACACAATGATTTCTTGACAAATTACATATATTAAAACATGCGTTTTCGTCAGAGCTACACATGTAACAAAAGGATTCTCTTTTTGCCTTTGTGACATGTTCTTATTGTTTCTATGTTCCTGCCAGTGTACTAGACAAAGAGTTTTCTCCACTATACTTCTGTTTACCTACTTATCTGTACTTGTATGTAAAAGTTTCCTCCCAGTTTTCTCCTTTTAAACCATTGTTTATGGCCATCATTAAAATGATACTGGTCACCCCTATCAATATGTCTTGCATCACCATTATATCACACACACGTGTTTGTGTGTGCATGTGTATCTGTCTTCACTCCATGTATCTAATGAAGTGGATTGGAGCCCACAAAAGCTTATGCTAAAATGTATTGGCTAGTCTCAAAAAGTGCTATTAGACACCTCTCATCCTCCCCTGCTTTCCTTCTTATGCTAAATCCAACAACTTACTTCTATCCCTACAGAGTCATAGTACCTTTCCAAGGTTTTGATCAGGGAATCTCACTCTTTCTGGGATTGTTAAACTGAAAACACTGTGAGGAAAACATAGCTTGAGAAATTTCACTCCCTGTGTTAATTTATAAATTCTGTCTGCTTTATACCTGGGATTTGCACTATTTGTAGTACATCCGTGGACACTACAAACCAGTTAACATTTCACATTGAGTAGATCTCAGTCTGTTACATTCCTTTTCATGGTTCCTTTGCTTCCCAGTTTAAAATCTTTCTTAATCCTGTTTGAGCCACTAAAAAAAAAAATTGCAACAAACTCATGTCATGTATTTCAGCCAAGATGAGATATGACTGTGTCTGCATCCGATCTTATCAAATTTCTTTATTTGATAGAAAAATAATAGCATTAGAAGGCAGGTGCAGACTTGGATGGATTTTGTCTCTTTTATAACGCACTGTGCTTCCGTCTGAGACGGTGGTTCTTGGAGCCAGTAAGACATGCCAGGCCCTGAACAGAGACTACAGTCTGGAGAAGCAACCAGAGAAGTTGGCATTAAAGAAAAAACCTCACTTTTTAAAAAGCAACAGCAGTCAAATCAGCTGGGAAAAACACTGCTATGGGAAGGAACAAGAATCTAACTGAATCACCAAAGACATTTGGGAAACAGATGTATTTAATACATTTATTTTTCATGCTTCCGCCAAAGAGCTCAGGTTAAGCTAAGGCCATTTCCACACTATACTGTTAGAGTGCTCTTATTCCACTTTCAACATCTTGTGGGATTCTGGGGTTAGTAGGTCAAAGAGCTTTATGGCTGAGAATTCTAAATGCCCCTCTTTAAACTACAAACCCCAGGATTCAATAGGATGTTGAAAGTGGAATAAGAGCACTATAACAGTGTTGTGCAGAAATGGCCTTATTCTACATGTCATTTGTACATGGTTATTTTGTTCAGGAAACAGCTTTTTCTGAGCACAAAGCACTATAGTACTTTAACAGTGTAGTGTGGAAGTGGCCTAAATGTGTCTTCTCCCTGCATTTGCTTTCACAACGATCCTCACAGGTACGTTTGACAGGGAAATAGTGATTGGTCCAGGCTCATACAGCTAGCTTAATGCCCAGATAAGGATTTAACTCTCGGTCTCCTTGGTCCTAGGACAGCTATGCTTCATTGGGTGTCCATATAGGGAGGCAGTGAGTTAGCAGTGGATGTAGAATGGTCCAATCAAGTCTGTGGGTTCCCTATGGAGAATGCCTTTGAATGAGTGAGCCAGGTCTCCAAGTGAGAATCATTAACTCTTTCGTTCAGTAGTGAATTGGGAAGTGGTGACAGGCTCAAGTCAAAGCTTCCATCATGACAGAATGAGTGATCTGAAAGTTGTTGACAGAAATCTAAGAGTCAAACTAGCTATTATTACTTAGATAGCAACTACACTGGGGCAAGTGGAGGAGTGGGAAAAGGAGCAATATTTATTGGAATGAAAGCACATAAGGAGAGGTACAACTTCTTTTTTTCCTCCATACTCACAATCCCAATGAAAATTCACTCCCCACAGTGTAATTTAAACAAGAACATCTTGTTGGGAATAATGAAAACTTCCTTCTTCCCCAGGCTAACTGGCTCTTTTTTTTCTGGGGATCATAGGTGGGGAGTGATGAGTTAAATCTCACCTCATAGAGGTCTCAGTGGAAACCATACCCACTGAGGAACTAGGTATTTATCTTGGCATTTTTACTTAATGTTTATCCTGCATCTCTGCCAAATAGACTCCAAATTGGCTAACAACATGAGATAAAGTCCATGAATTAAAATCTAATAATAAAACATTTCCAAAAAAACAAATGAACAAATCCTCCACACTTAAATAAACTGCCAAAATAAAATAAAACAAAATAAAATAGAAAAAAATAAAATGTAACACCATCAGCCCATTAAAGATTTTTCCTCATAGCCACTTCATCAACAAGTGCTTTCTGAAATAAAAATAGCTTTATCTGCCAGAGGAAAGAAAGCATGTAGGAGTTCAGCCTATTTCTTGAGACAGTAGCCATTTCTGCACTAGACTTTTATAGTGCTATTATTCCATTTTCAACATCCTATGGAATCCTGGGGCTTGCAGTTTAGGGAGAGAGCCTGGAAGTAGCTAGTGAGATAGCTCCCTTCCATGCTGTACCTATGAAGGTAGTGGGATTGGGGAAAAGCCTTCCCTCAAGATTTTTAGAACTTGAGGGGGTTCATATTTATTCCTCTGATATCTTTCCTTATTCTCTCATTTCTGTTTAATTCCCCAGCTTTGGATTTTTGTTTCTCACAGCTTAATCTTCAGATCAGTGCCAGAAAAGGGAGGGAAGCGTACTTCTCAACTGGAACAGTGTAATGGATGAGAATGTGTACAGTGTAGCCATTGTGAATTATGAACCGGGACAGAGGGATTGATTCCTAATTCAGAACCATTTCACCTTACAGAATTATAGCACTATGATCTCACCTTAAGTGTCATGATTCCATTTTATGAACTCATGTGATTTTCAGTTCAGAAAGAGGTACATATAATTCTCAGTCAAAAATCTCTTGTGTCCAACCACAGGATTCCATACATACCCCAGAATTCCACAGCCATGGCAGTGAAAGTGGAATCATAGTGCTGTAACTGTGTGATGTGACACAGCCCTTAAGTCCACCAATAGCTTGAAACTAGTTTTAGACTGAGATTCAATCTCCTTGTCTATAATGTGGACACCATGCTATTAGCCATTATCATCAAGTAAGACTTATTGAGTGCATGAGCACAGAGTACTTAGTGATTAACAGCACTAAAAAACCTCTATAATTATTATGTGACAATATTGCAGACACATGTTGGATAATGGAGTGCATCGAAGGATTTCAGAAGAAAATCAGCCTGTGCTTTATAGATTATAGTAAAGCCTTTGAGAGTATAATTCATGAAAAACTAAGGAGTGTTCTTTAAAGAAATGGGTGTATCACAACTTTTGATTGTCCTGATGCTTAAACTATACTCAAGACAAGAGGCTACCATCGAGACAGAATACAGAGAAATAGATTGGCTTCTAATGTGCAAGGGGAAGAGGATAGGCTGCATTTTATCACCCTATCCATTTAACTTGTTTGTTGAAGATATCATAGGTAAGGCAGGATTGGACTTGGAGGAAGAAAGTGTGAAAACTGGAGGAAGGAACATCAACCATTTAAGACAGATGACACCCTACTACTAGCAGAAAATAGCAAAAACTTGGAAAGATTACTGAAGGAAGTCAAGGAAGAAAGTTCAAAGGCAAGTTTACAGTTGAACATTAAGAAAACAAAAATAATGAACACAGATGGTTTACATAACTTTAAAGCAGACAATTAAGATATTGGAATTGTTCAAGATTTTCCTTATTTTGGCACAGTCATTAATCAGAATGGAAGCTGCAATCAAGAAATCAGAACAAGACTAGGGCTCTTTCTGCAGCCCACTCCCAACCTGCAATGGCGATGGAATCATAACAGGACAGCGAAGACTATTCTGCATGACGTACGTTGCAATTCTGTAGCCACCCATTGCAATCACAGAGTAAATCATTGACAGGAAAAACCCATCAATGATTTACTCTGTGATTGTGATGGATGGCTACGGGATTGCGATCAGGCCACTCAGCACCATCTTCATCTTCACAATCCTGTCACTGAGAACTGGAATTCCACAGTCCTTTTGCTGTCTTCCCCCATTTACCTGCTACACAGAGGGTCTGGCTGTGCAATGGCTGCACTTCCTCCCCCAGCACAGACTGGGAAAGTGCCAGGTTGTGCTGTGGAAGGAAGGAGCAGAGCCATTGTGCTTCCTCCCTTCTAGCAGGCAGCCGGTGTAGAGGGGAACACTTCTGTCTTTCTTCTTTCCCAGGAGAGCCAACCCCAGGATCCCTATTGCTAAGCCAGGATGGCTTCAGCAAAAGGTAAGCTATGGAAAGGGCTTAGGATTTGAAAGGACAGCTGTGAAGGAACTAAGAAAGATCCTGAAGTATAAAGATATATCATTGAATGTTAAAGTTAGGATTGTTCATGCCATTGTATTTTCATTTTCTATGTATTGTTGTGACACCTGGAGAGTGAAGAAAGCTGATAGGAAGAAAATCAACTCATTTGAATTGTGGTGCTGGAAAGGAGTTCTGTGGAAACTGTGGACTGCTAAGAAAACCAATAAATGGATCCTAGAATAAATCAAGCCAAATTTCTCTAGAAGCCAAGATGAGTAAACTGAGACTGTTTGGAGATTTGAAGATATCATGAAAAGATATGACTCATTAGAAAAGATAATAATGCTTCTTAAGATAGAAGGCTGTAGGAAAAGAGGAAGATCACATTACAGATGGAAGGACTTAATCAAGGAAGTCACAACCCTGAGCCGATAAGACCTGAGCAGGGCTGTTGATGATAGGGAGACATAGAGGTCTCTCATTTGCAGGATTGTCAAAAGTTGAAATTGACTTGATGGGAGTTAACAACAATGACAATAGCAGTAGAACATGTGCTGGCTATTCCCATTATTATAATGTTTGTGCACACAGTGTGATTATATGTGAAACAGAGGAAGCAGACATAGTCTTTGTACTCTAAGAACAGATTCCATTCATCTCATAATGTCCAAGTCAGATTCTTAAAAATAGATCCCTACATATTGTTTACAATAGAAGATCATAGAACCATAGAGTTGGTAGAAACCACAAGGGCCATCAAGTCCAATTCCCTACCATGCAGGAATATTTCATTAAAGTATTCCCAAAAGACAGCCATCCAGCCTCTGTTTAAAAGCTTCCATAGAAGGAGGCTCCACCACACTCCGAGGTAGTATATTCCACTGTCACACTGTTCTTACCATCAGGAATTTCTTCCTAAATTAGATGGAATTTCTTTTCCTGCGGTTTGAAGCCATTGCTTTATGTCCTAGTCTCTGGAACAGCAGAAAACAGACTTGCTTAATCCTCCCCTCACTATGAAATTAGTAATATGAACATGTAAAACTACCTTATTTTACAATTATATAGGTTGTTGTGGGTTTTCCAGGCTCTGAGGCCGTGTTCTATTAGTATTTGCTCCTGACATTTTGCCTGCATCTGTGGCTGGCATCTTCAGCCACAGATGCAGGCAAAATGTCAGGAGCAAATACTAACAGAACATGGCCTCAAAGCCTGGAAAACCCACAACAACCTGTGGATTCTGGCCATGAAAGCCTTTGACTTTACTCTACATTTGTCTATTGCCACTGACAGCCTCTTACCAAGGATCCCCTTAAGTAGACACTGATCTTCAGGCCTTATGCGTACAGCCTATTTGATTGACTGCTGAACTATTGTAAGGAGCTGTCTGAATCTTAAATTAGGAGTAGGGAAACTGTGGCCCTCCAGATGTTGTTAAACTCTACTTCATATTAGCCCTTAGCAGTATGGTCAATGTCAAGATATGATGGGAGCATAGTTTATCAACACCTGGAAATCCATAGAAAGTTGTCGTAGAATGAAGGGAAGTAACTTGACTGAGTAATTTGTATCATCTGTTGCTGTCATCTTTAGCAGATATTTAACAATCAAATCCTGTCTCTGTGAGGCAGGATCTGAGTATCTCCACAAGTACATCGTATTTGACTGCACATTACTGAAAACTACATGTCACCTTCAGTAAGAGAGCTAAAAGAACTGGCATGTTGGGTTGGGTTTTTCAAAGGTTAGCACAGTCATAGTGAAAATAAAGGGCATATTTACCATTGAAAGGGATAAACTGTTTATGGTGGCTCCAGGGGTATTGCCCAGCATTATGAGAAGAAAATGAATAAAGGGAAATGAAGGCTGCATATCAGGAAACAATTTCTCTAAGTGAGCTTTAAAAGGCTGCTGAATAGCTTCCCAGGAGACACAACAGAGATAATTTAAAACTCATTTAAGTTATTCGGAATAGGGCTGGGCATGATGACCTAATAGGTATACATTACCAATGCCCATGGTTCCATAAAGCATCATTACTTAGCCTTTCAAAATGGTAATGATGCTCTATTTACCCAGAACCTTCTTTCTCAATGTGTTTAACAAATCAGCACAGAAGAATAACTTTCCTCACTCAAAAATGGAAACCAGAGCACTAAGGAGGCAATTTTCGCTACCTGGAATAGGAGAGGGGGTGAGAGATTGGAAACACAGCCTAAATTGTCAGCCATTAAGGCAATGGCAGAGCTGCTCCCTGTATTAGACACATAAGAGCTGATATGAGGATACTACCAAACATGGCATTCCAAAGTGTAGCACACCCTATAGAATTTGTCCCACATAGAACTTATCCTGTGTTGAGATACCATTATTCTGGGTCCTTCTTATGGGAATATTCAGTACTTCTATTAGGCAGGGTGCAACAGGGCTAGTGCAGTATGAGCTTATGGTATAAACAGCTACTCAGGGTGCTCTTGTAAGGTGAAAAAGAAAAACTTGTGCTCCAGAAATCCATCTTCCCAATGATAACAAAGTAACAAACGTTGGGGGCATGGGTGATACATAGATTGGGAGTGGAAGAGTGTCACTGGCTAGATGAAGCAGCTCCATGTCTTCCACCATATGTTTTTAATTCATCAGAGTGCATCCTATGAATCCCCTATTTAAGTATTAAGAATTCTATCCTTATTTTTTTTAAAAAATATTATTTTTTGCACATTCTTCCTATAGTGTGCAGCAACCAAGAAAATACTTGCCTGCTTTGCCCCATCCTCTTGTACTGAAAGATTCAAAGGCAGATGAAATACCTCTTATGACAGCGCACAAATGGGAGAGTGTTAAAACGTAATAAGATTTTTATCTATGTACTTGCGAGTGGCTGGAAGTTGTTGCCGTCCGTTGGGTGATATGAAATGAGTAGCACTGTTTGGGAAATGGCTTCATTTTTAAGAAAGCTGTATTTTCAACAGCCCAATTTAGACATCCCAGTAACAAATGTTTGTACAGCAAGGCCTTCCATAAAAGCCTGCATTCTTGCCACTATGTTAGCAATTTTCCAAGCCTGGTTGGAGATTGAACAAGCACAGAGACTGCACTCTCATTTTTCCCTTTCTGTGGAGCAGAACGCAGAAGCCAAAATGGGGACATATTTATTGTAAGGCAGTGAATGCCAGGAGAAAGTAAATCCACATGTAGCAACGTTGTTCCCTAGGGTTTCATTTTACAGAAGAAACCTTCTGAATTAAGTAACACCAGGCTATCAGATTTGAAAAGCAAAAGGCCAGTTACTTGTGGGATATATCGGTCTAAAATTTCCAGCACCTGAAAGAGGACATTTAGTTGGTTTGATAATCATGAATATCTAATTGTGTATAATCATGAATATCTAATTGGTTGATCAGAGCCATATACAGCTTCTTTTGAAGAAATCTGAGCAAATTAGGAAGATAGGTGGTAAAATGATTAACTGCAACCTAGCTAGGGATGGAAAAGAAACTCACATTAAGTGAATTCTTTTACAGTTTTATCCAATTTGTAGTCTACAAGACTATTAGTGAAAGAAAGCATGTTCATATCTTCAGTTTTCCTCTTCTTGAGAAGAAATCCCAAGTAGCAAGTTCATTTCTCTCTCTTTTCCTTCCCCCCATTTTTCAAATTACACAGAAATAAAGGATAACTCAAAATGCATTTCTTCTAAGCATGTGCACAAATATGCTTTTGCTAATGGGAAAATGCATCTAATGATGCATGCATTAAGAAAAATATATATATGCATCTACCTTTGCCTTACAGTCATGTGAAGATGCTCTCCTTCCTTTTCAGAAGGAAATCTGGTGGACCTCAAAAGCAGAATGCCTTTTCAATGGATCCCCTTCTCATTCCTGACCATGGACTGCTTGCCAGATGCCTACATTGTTGTTCTTTTGGCATCAGGCTAAAGATTTTTTTTCTTCTTGAAAGTTTTTAACAGATTTTTTATTCCAGCCTCTTTTGTTTTGATTTTTAAAAACTTGCTGGCCGTTTTTAGTTCTTGTGACTTGCATTTTTATCTTACTTTGGTTGGCATCCTGTCCTGTAATTATTATATCATAAGCCTGACTTAACAATATTGTTAATTATTGCAATTCATGTTTACAGTCATTGCATAATTGCAGTGAAGAAAAGTGCCTCCACAATCCTATCTTTGAAGACTTTTTCTCTCACAGGTGTATATACACACAAAATAGCCTTTTCCAAGGCCCTGGAAAGTGGAGAGGTGAGTAATATGTTTTCTAGTCACAAGGTGTACTGAGAAAGGGAGCTGCAGTAGGATTCTGCAGAGTCTCCGCCACTGCCTGCTTCAGTACATCCTGCAATAGGGGAGGGGTGGACATGCCATTACTCATGATCTGATCAAGCCAGATCTGGGTACAAGATAGTCTCACAAAACAAATTCAAGCTGAGGCCAACTTCACCCAACATGCTTCATTGCTAAACCGAGATTGGAACCTTAAGCAAATGGTATTGCAATTTGGCCACTTCTTCACTTTGGCTTCTGCACTTGGATATCGTTTAAATGCTACTTCTTGTTAGTGGCTGAAGAATTGCACTGCATCTTTTGTCCTTGACAAACCCACAGATAGCCTCACCCTGCTACAACAAGCACACTGTTTGTTTTACAGATATCTTCAGCCAGATCTCTCTAGAAGAAACTGCTGAACCTTTCTTTGTATCATTGCAAAATTCATGTCCTTTCTGTTCTCAAAAAGTTGTTCAGTTTTCATTCTGTCCTTCCTTGGTTGCCCTCTAGCTTTCCAATCAGTAAGTAATTTTAGAGGATTGTTTTATTTGCTATTGCATTTGGCATGTATATTCTATATCACCTGTGGCCAGTTTTCATTCTTCATTCATTCATTCTCTCTCTGCTGTTGGAATCTACCTACTTCTGTCTGCTATTTGAGATTGAAAATTTCTCCCCCTATTTTTGTTCAAGCTCAATTAGCTTATTGACATTCTCTCAGAACTGAGAGTCTCAGAGCTGTGTGAGAGGCACTGAATGAATGATTATGTACGCACGATATTTTCTGAAGAAACCTGTGATTGGTAATATGTCTTCTGTGCCTGGGAGAGGGAAAAAATAATAAAAGGAGGAAAGGAAGAGAGGCAGAACAGTTTATCCTATGCTTATTTGATTTTTAATTTTTAATTTACACTCATCTGCTTCCTTGTGATAAATTAACTGTTGCCTCTGATTGCATACAGGAAAGTTTCTTCTGCAAGTTTCAGCAAGAGGAACTTCAGGAAAGATTATGGAAGTTGGTGGGATTTTCTCAGAAATATTTTAAGTGTGAAAAGAAGAAGAAGGTACAATGAGCTGGGACTGTGGATGAAATGAACTCTTGCCAGATCACATTCAGGGTTAGAATCATAGTGGCCTTTCACACTGTGCAATTATAGAACTGTGGTCCCACTTCACTTGTCATGGGTACATCTTCTGTAATCCTGAGGTTTGCAATTTGATGAGGCAATAACATTTCCTGGCTGAGAATTATAAATACCCCATCTTAAAGTGGAAATCCCAGGAAACTAAAATGCAAAGGAAGTTATTTCACATTCTTTTACTCAAAAGCAACACAGCTGATAGACAACTGAAAATACATGGGATGCCCTATGTTCCTGGGCCCACTAAATCGTCTAGATGAGAAACCAGCTTTCTTTTTACTGGACCAAGATAAAGAGAGGTTCCCAATAAGTGGTGCTTATATAAACCATCAGGGCTTGCTTGCTAGTAGCTACACGGACACTTACTAGTTGTGATGAAGAGGTTTCCTTTCCTGTTGTCCCCATGTCTGAGAGAAGAGAAAATCCCTGTTTGTAGGGGAAAAGTCTTCTTATCAGGATGGAGGCTGACACAACCAAGCATCTTCTGTACATTTATTATGCCATCTCCACTTTGTCTGGCTTGTCTCAGGGGTGCTGTTAAAGGGGCATGAGAAATTCAGGCAGGGAGAGAGACTACATGCTAGAGACTGCATCTTGCATGGCAGGAGGTTGGACCAGATGGAACAATGGTCCTGTCCATTTCAAAGCTTCTATGATACTAAGCTACATGCCACACGATAACTTATATAGGGATCTTAGTGGCCTTAGGATACTTTTCTATCTATGCATTTTTCTTTCTGTGCACCATAACAACAATGTAGTACATGTTATAACCCTAATAACTATGATCCACACTAGTCTTCTAAAAAGGCAACCCATTACAGTGGAACTCCAGGTCCTTGATCATTTCTGTTGCTTCCTTCCTCCCCCTACACCCTTTATAATGCAACAATATCCATACTGAGATGAGCAGAACGGAGCATTGTTTTCATATGGTTGTCAAATCAGAGAACCATAGAGTTGAAAGGAGTTCTATGGGCTATCAGGTTCAACCCCCTCCTCAATGTAGGATCTCCAGCTAGAATATCTCTAGCAGATAGCTATCAAGCCTCTTTCTGAAGACATCCAGAGAAGGAGACCCCAAACCCACTCTATTGTCGAACTCCTTGTGTTATCAAGAACTTCCTTCTAATGGTCAATCAAAATCTACCTTCCTGTAATTTGCAACCATTAATGCCAGTTCCACCCTCTGAGGCAGCAGAGAGCAAGCCTGCTCACTTTTCTTTCTAACAGCCCTTAAGGTATTTAAAGAGTGTCACCCCTAAATTTATATTCACCAAGCTGAACGTACCCAGCTCCATCAACTTCTCCTCATATGCTTTGTTCTCTTTGCCTCTAGTCATCCTCAGTGCCCTTCTTTGAACTCAGTCCAACTTGTTTATATTCTTCTTCAAATGAGGTGCTCAGAACTGGACACTATAAAGATGAGGCCTGGTCAACACATAGTATAGGGGACTATTACTTCCCCTAACTTGCTTGACAACAGTATGTGTGAAAAGCATCTGGGAGTCTTAGTAGACCGCAAACTGAACACTAGCCAGCTGTATGACGTGGCAGCTAAAAAAGCCAATGAAATTCATTGGGCCTTTTCACACTATAGAATTATAGTGTGAAAATTTTGAGTCTTTTCACATTATACAATTATAGCACGATGTTCCTACTTTAACAGCAATGGCTGCATCCTATGGAGTTCTGGGTTTTGTAGTTTGGTGATGCACCAGAACTTTCTGGCTGAGAATACTAAATGCCCCTCGCTAAACTGCAAATTCCAAGATTCCACAATTTTGCCATGGCAAATTAAAGGGAAATCATAGCATTTTAATTGTGTAGTGTGAAATGGTCATTTACCACCACCTCAGATTGTATAAGTGTGTACAGGAAATTACGATCCACCCCCACCGCCCTCACTAATGTGAATCAATCTATGAAAAGAAATAATATCTATCAATTTATAAACAGAATGCAGGATTATTTGGAAACATGTAATATTCTACATGGAATCTTACAATGGTATGAAAGCTTCCTTTTATTTTGTCAGAAATGAAATCAATTAATTAAAAGAAAAGAAGAAGATCTTGAAGTGTGATTAGAAATAGGAAAATGAAATTAAATACAGGAAATGAAATGCCAGGAAACAAAGCTTCAGGTTTCTTTTGTGGGGGTTGTGACAGTGGTGGTAATATTTTATGTTGCAGAGCACTTCCTTTCACTGACTGTGGTTGAAGCGTTTTAAACATTCTATTTTTTTCCTCCAGGACTTACTTTATTTATTTATTTTGCAGTTGACAGAAAAGCCAACAGAACAAAACCAACACTACGGAAATGATCAAATCAATGGCAAGAAGCAGTCAGGGACTTCAAACTGTTTTCTGGAATCAAAGCTAAGTTCCTAAAGGGGCTAATTAGAAAGGCAATAAATCATTAAAGGTTTCTCATTTGTGAAATTCTATTCACTCATTATAAAAGCCTTGTTTGTTTCAGTCAGTGTTGCTTGCCTGAATGATGAAGCTGAAGGCCTCAAGATAGAAAGACACTGGAAATTCATATGCATCACTGCCCAGCATGACACGGTAGATGCCGTGAATCCCAAATGCCTCAATAGGGAAGGAGATCTTCTCCTTCCCTTTAGGGAATTCCTTTTGACATTGGCTTGGATTGCTGCCATATGGCAATGAGATTCATATCGATCAGGGATTCTCGATAACACAGTTGATAAGAATCAGACAATAACTGAATGGTGTGGTGGAGGCACTATGGACAGAACTAGAATGGAAACAACAACATGTAAAGGTGAACATCATTGCAAAGTCAGTTTAACAATGAACAATATTTTCCAGGTGCCAGGAAGCATGTGGCCCATGGACAAAAAGACTGTTGGATGCAGTTGACAATGCTTACACCAATACATCTGGGCCACAGATGGAACAGTCAGGTAACTGGTCCCAATAATAAATTATTATATAAGGAAAACTGAAAGGTAATAGTAAGTCATGTTCATTTTCTATTTCTTTATCTATTGGTTTTTAAAAATCTCCTTGTTCCTCACTGAAGCCCATATTGCCACTGCAGAGAAAACTACTGTGCATTTTATATCCCTACTAAACAAAAGGTGCACAGCTACACATTATAATAATGTCTGCTGCCTGTGCCATCCTGACTCAAATCTTTGCACTGTTCCTAAGCAGAGATGCAGCTCTCCAACTATTTCCTCCCTGTGTGTAAAGATGAATAATTTGAAGCAGTTTTCTCCATGTAGTGTCAGAAAATGAATATTCCTCTGCCATATTGCCCCCATTTGAATGTCTTGAAGGAATAGCAGGAATTTCCTTTCCTTTCCTTTCCTTTCCTTTCCTTTCCTTTCCTTTCCTTTCCTTTCCTTTCCTTTCCTTTCCTTCCTTTCTCTCTCTCTCTCTCTCTTTTTTGGTGAGGGAGGGAGAAAACCACATTCATTCATTCATTCATGCAAAAAGTCCCATGTTTTCTGCACAGGAGACAATGTTTTTTGGTTAGAAACCCCATTTTCTAGATAGAAAAGAGGGATTCTGTGCAAAAGAAAATTCTCACAAGTTGCACACTGTCCTCTCAGTCTTCTTAAGTTCTTCTAACTATACATACCATGTAATATCACAATAAAAATACACAAACTGTGTAATTTGGCTATTACATAGACACTATCTTGTCTGTCTCTTTCTTTTTTCTGTTATTTTTTTTAGAAAAAACAAAATTGTCAGTTAACAAAGTACAAGGCCTAGCCTATATTACACAAAAGTGTTCATGGGAGGGTGGGGAAATGCTCGTTCTGAATCTTGCTTGCATAACATTTTCAAACGTGATGGGCTTTTTGGGATCAAGTAAGACCTTTATCAACTTCACAGATGTTCCAAGCTCTCAGAAATCATTACTGCTCTGCTAGAGGCAAAGAAAGGAAAAGAACTCAACATGTTGTCTTGATTCCAAAGTGTTTTTGAATAGAAATCTTCTCCAGGGGAATGCTTAATTGCAACACATTTCAGTCTTTAGTCTCTGCAAGCTCCATTATAAAATCCTTCTGAATACTAAAATGGACTGTGTCTAAGAAAGCCCTCCTGGGCACATGAAAACATACTTCTGTGCATCTGGGATCCCTCCTTACTCTTTCTGCACATTTGGTGCATTCCCACCTTGCCTTTCTTGCTACCAGTCCATTATACCTTGAGTAGCAATTGCAGCAGCTACACATATTTGTCAAGTGCCGTCACCCAGGGAAGATGTTCACAATGACAGACAGCCCTCTAGCCTCTTTTTAAATACCTCCAGTGGCATTCCCAAGGAATTAGCTTTTGCTGTTAAACAGCTCTTATCATAAGTTTCTCTTAATTTTTATCTGAAATGCACTTCCTTAGAATTTCTGTCCATTGCCTTTACTATCTGAAGCAATAGATGGCTGCTTCATTCTCTACATGACAACTCTTCAGATATTTGAAGATTTTTATCATGTCATTTCTTGTAATATCATTAACTGTCCAGAGGCTGAAAGGCTTCTGCCCTAAGAATTGCGAAGAGCTGATCATTTGATGACTTCCTAACCATGATACTAGCTGGATTTGTTCTACTTCATATTTTACTTAGATATACCAGTCCCCAGAAGGGGGAAAAAAGTTCTTAATGGTTATTATTCTGGAGCAATGGAGGTTCCTTCTCTAAGCAATGGATTGGCTCCTTTACTTCTATGTTTTTACAGTTGGCAAGTAAAGATACTTTTTTCCCCTGACATTTTGACCACTGTCATACACTGAGTCACTTGATTTGTTGTCATTTCTTTTTGTTAACTGAAGTATTTTCCCGCAGATCCTATAGCTTCACTTTTGCTATCTGCGATTACACAATTTGTGGGAAGTTTGACAGAAAATAGTGAAAGGAACAAGAGATTGCCTTAACAGTTGTAGTAAAGTTGTGAAGTATTTTCTTACCATTGGAGCTTCTGCTTGATTTCTTTTAATAGCTGACCTTTCAAACAGCTAGGAAATGCCTGAAAAGGAGACATGTTCCTTCCACCCCACCTAAGACTGATGTAATCTAATGCAGAAATAGGCAATCTGGTACTCTCTATGGATAGCCAGTCTGGCAGTCCAAAATATCCAGATGTTTGGGACTAAAAATCGCATGATACTGTTTTAACTGATCAAAATAATGATATTTACCTAAGAAGCCACCTTGTCCCTAAAATATAACCTTCTTCCTTATAGACAATTTAGTTTTTGAGATCATCTGGAGAAGGCTTTGTGGTAGGGCTGGTAGTATATGGTAGGGTCACATACTACTAAGATCCATTGAATAAATGTTCAAAGGAGTGAATTTACTGTAGTGGAACCAAGAATCTGGAATGTTCTTCCATCAGATATCCAACACAGCCCAACTGCCTTCTGTTTTAGATTCACATGAGAAAAGTCTTTATTTTTACAGCCTATCTCTGTTTAAGCTAACAGCTATTTCATGGATCACAGTTCATTTGTTTACTGTACATTTAACATTCAGTTGAGACATAGCTCTTGGAATATTTTGGATCTAAGTGGTATATGAAAGCCAGCATGGTGTAGTGGTTTGAGCACTGGAGACCAAGGTTCAAATCCCTGCCTGGCCATGCAATCCCACTGGATGATACTTGATAATTCACATTCTCTCAACCTCAGAAAAAGGCAAAGGCAAACCTCCTCTGAACAAATCTCGCGAAAGACCCTGGGATCACTGTAAGTCAGAAATGACTTAAAGACACACAATAACAGCAAAGTGGCATATAAGTATCTGTGTTACCTTGACTTCTGGTGGTCCCTTGGGGGACACCTTGATACTCTCCAAAAATGCAAAGATTGGGGAAATTAGTGGAGCACTGGCTGTAGCAAAACAAGGGGCAGGGCAACCCAGCAGAATCTTTTACCCAATTTTTATGGGGCCAGACCAAGCAAAGAGCCAGACAATTGTACAAGTAACTGGATTTTATTAATAAACGTGTCCTCATGCATCAACACACTCACTCATGCACACAAGGCCTATTGAGAAAGGAAAGAGGTGGAAATTGATAGGGGATTCAGTGAAGACGGTGTAAAGGCGGTAATACTGCACCTATCCTGAAGTCTTCAGTCTGGGAAGCAGTGAGAAAGATGGAGCTCAGTGAAGAGAAGCGGCTGAGGGGATCACTCAACTAACAGAGTGCCGATCTGCTAGCATGGCGGGGAGTTCTCCAAAGAGACCTTCAAAAACTGGGACTACTTATAGAGCAGAACGTACCCTGAGAGCAGGCCCTCTCCCAGGAAGAACAATGGCCAAAATAAATGCCCCACAATAGCAACTTGGTAGTTTGCATGATTGGTTTATGCAGATGGACTTTGCAGTGTAGAACTTTTCTAAAGTTGGAGTTGCTCAACCTGGAGAAAACCCAATAATCCACTCAAGTTGGCTGCTTTGGGCTGGGGACCCTTTGTCCGTGCGGACGTGTTTAGCCTGAGGGGAACGTGACTGGGGATTTTCCTGGCCTGACTTAGGCCCTTTTCGCATTAGTCTTCTCGCGCAAGCGGGGGAGGGCGGCTCGCGCATGAAGCCTTCTCCAGGAGGCTGCCGCTTCCCCCTCCTTCCTTCTGCAGGCGAAGGAACGAGCGGGGAAGTGGCAGCCTCCCGGAGGCGGAGGTGGCTCGCGCGTCCGTCCATTCCCCCCCCGCGCGTGCGAGAAAGGAGCCTGTCCCCTCCATCCCCCCCGTGCGTGCAAGAAAGGCGCTCCTCCCATCTGCCCCCCCGCACGCGCAAGAGAGAAAGGCGCTCCTCCCGTCTGCCCCCCTGCACGCGAGAGAGAAAGGCGCTCGTCCCGTCCGCCCCCCCCACGCGCGTGCGCGAAGCAGGACGTGTCGCGCAAGCGCCCCGCCCCGTCCCTTCCTTCCGCAGGGGCGGAGAGAAGGAAGCGCGACCCGGCCGGCTCCCGGACGCTCCGCACGAAAGGTAAGTGCGCGCGGGCGCCGGGAGCGTTGTGTGAGCGCGGGTGATTTTTGCTTGGAAGCGAAAATCAAAAAACCCACGCTTGCACCACTTCAGCCCCGTAAGCCCGGCGGAAGTGGGAGTGCGTCGTGAGGAGCAACGCTCCCACTCCCTCGAGGCTCACGGGGCTGTCGCGTGAGAAAAGGCCCGTGCGAAAAGGGCCTTAGTTTTGGTCGTTCGACTTCTTTGTCTATGTGCCCACTTGGACAACCTCTGGTATGGCGAGCATATTTGATATCAAATTTATATTCCCTGGGATGGGGTATGTCATCAGGGTAACATCTGTAAGTAAATACATTCATGCTAGCAGAGTATTATTTTTTCTTCTTCTTCTTCTCCTCTCCCTCCTCCCCTTCCTCTCTCTCTTCCTCCTCCTCCTCCCTTTTATATCCTGCATTTTGCCCAGCATTGGGCCTCGAAGCAGCTTACATATTAATACAATTTAAAAACATAGGATAGTGCTGTGCTTATTCTATAAACAAGAGTAGCTGTGCTAGATGTTTACAATAAGGTTGAAATGGGGGTGGGGGGAATGTATTGTTTCATGAAATCTAATCAGGTATAGAACAGAAGAAAAATCCTAAGCTTGGTTACATACTTCCCTAAAGCTAGTCCTGTGCATTGAGCTGGGTCTGATAGCCTTTATGCATGGCTATTTTCCTTTAGCAAAGAGAAACAAGAACTGGTTCCTGGCTTCCTTGAAGAAGCAGGAAGTAGAGCAATTTGCATAGCAAGTGATCACCTAGAAAAAGTCAATAACATTATAAACCTAAATGGTTATCTTTTTCTCTATTACTATACCTCGCTCCCCACTGCACACACTGAGTACTTGATATAAGCCTCCCATTACTGCTTTCTGTAGGAAACCAAACTGCTTCTAAAACATCTTGCCACTTACAGAGTTAGGATGAGGTTAGTAGATGTCTTAAGACTATTTTGTGAAAAGTAGTATATGAGACTAATAAATGCAACTAAATAACCCTGAATCTGGAACAAAGCAGTCAGGGTTTCCAACTATTGTCTGCTAACTCACCACAAAACCAGATTTATGATTTGAAGGCTGCCTTTTAAATTGATCATCAACCTTAGATTTTCAGCAACTCTTATCCCTAATCTTTCCCACTGACCTGAGAACCCTTGTTTGTGCATATTCTTCTTTCCATGTGATGCTTTTAGCTTCATTTCCCCCACCAATCTTTCAGTTTTTTCCCCTTGAATCCTTCATACTGCTGTCAGCTGAAGCAAGGTTAATGTTCATAGAAACAGGCCAATGGGACTGTCAAATCACATGATGCCACAGTGGTTTGGACTATCGCCCTGTGCACACTTAGGGCTAAATAGGGCCTGCTTCAAAGTAGACAAATTCAGGGTCGTGTTAGTATGCAGTGTCTTACTTTGATTATACAATGGCTACAATCCTGTTGCAGTTTTACACCCATGCCTGCATTTTATCGACATTTTTATCCAATAAAGAATGTTCACATTCAGTATAAGATTGCAAAAGCAGAGTTGCACATGTAGCATTGCACATGTAGATGTGTTTTGATAGTGTATACTATTGAACATTCAATTGCCCATATAACTGCATATTTGGGTGTTCATTCAGTTAAGCAGATGTGTCAGTCAGCACAAGGTTTATGTAATACAATCAACACATAATTCTGCATGTGGACTTTCATGCCACGCAGACTTGATGTAAGATCTCAGTCACTAATGTCCTTGGTCACAAAGATGAAGGCCCTTTCCACATGACACACTGTTCCATATTGTGATGCTGCAAATCTGTGTCTGGAAGGGAGCGCATCAGTAACACTTCCCTCCATACCAGCTTGATCCCTGTGGAAGTGAAGGGAATAGGATAGCCCCATCCCTTGCTTCTGCAGCACAGCTTGGCACTTGCCATTGCTGCGCTGGGGCAGGAAGCATCGCAGATGTATAGCCGCGGCTTCGGCATGACATTAAGCATGAGAGCACTACCCAATGGGAGATGTAAAATGGATTTTATCCACTTTTCAAATACTGTGTGAGTGCAATGCTTCATTACAGGATGGCAGCAAGATGGTGACAACATTGTGCAAAAGCATGACCTACTGACCACTGCCATCCCATGGCAGAAGCGGCTCAGAGTCATCATACAGAAACGGCAGAAATGTACTTTTAGAAATCAAGCAAGTAATAATCAAAGAAACAAAGGCAAAGTTCATACAATCTTGCAATGTCTTTTTATCTTGATTAGAGAGTCAAGGACTATGAAGACACATGTTCAAATCCCCCACTCATCCATGAGGCTTCATGTGTAATTTCGTAAAAGTTCTTATCCCTCAAAAAGATCTACCTCATAGATGATTTGCGAGGAAGTGGGGTAGGGACAGAAACTTCTATGCTGCCTTGAGTTTCTGGAGAGAAAGGTGGAATATAAACTTAATAAGAATACACAAACATGAATAGCTACATATTGTGTTCCAAATAAGGCTGGGGCATGTTTTTGCATTCCAGTCTGCACTGATAAGAGTGAACACAGATATGCCTTAGGAAGTAATTGATGAATTTATATCTAATTTACATTTACTGTGCCAACACCCTGGCCCACACAGATTTTCTTTCTGGATCATGGCAAAGCTTGGGAAAAATTACCATTTGGATGAAAACTCCCAATATCCCCAAGTCAGCACATTCTGGATCATGATGCTAGCTAACTCAGTCAAAGCTAATATCCACACATAGCCTGGGGATGTTTAAAATGTGGTGGTGTTTGAAATGTGTTGTTTTGTGCATTGTCTTTTTTAGACACACAAAAATAATTTGTTTGATTGTTTAAATATTTGATGACTTGCTGAAGCCTTGGGTCTGTGAAAAAAATATTTTTATTTAATGAATATGGGTGGGTTTTTAAATATTTTATAGTTGAAAATGTCCATGCATTACAATGAACCCATAGTTTTAGATCTACATGGGCACGAAATATGTATGTGTGAGAGTTTTCTTGCCCAGATAGATCTAAAACTATGGGTTCATTGTAATACATGGATATTTTCAGTTGTTATCTATATACCGCATAGATATTCCCTATCTATCTATTTATCTATCTATCTGGAATACCTATATGATATATATAGATACTCACTGATATTCTACATTGGCTATTTAGTTACATATGCATAACTAAGCAACATTTCCTGTCTAGGCCTCCTGCAGCAGGAAAAATGGGCAAAGGAGGTCTATTCAGCTGCTTGTCAGGCACAAGAAGGATGTCATTTGCAGCCCCCTCCAACCAGCAAGCAAGGCTGCAATAATGAGTTGTTGCAAAGATTCTGCTTTTGATTGTTGCACCCTGATTCACTGGGACGAGGGGGTGAGAAATGTCATTCTCCTTGCATTCTGACTGTAATCTGAACCGACCTCCTTCTCCTGATGTGGCTGTCAATTGTTAAAGTGGGCTTGGGGTGCATTTATATCATCATGCAGTAAGACTACTTAACCTTATTGAATATGGAGCAGTTCTGGATCCCTAACTCTTGGTTATGTATCCATAACTGTAATACAGAATGCCAACCAATATTACACCAAAGAAATTGTCATAATAAGTTATGACAAAGCTTGTTGTCCATTCATGGACAAGATGCATCTCAGAAGAGTTTGGAAGAGTGCTTGAAGAAAACATTGGACAATGTCTTTTCTCAGTCAGACTGCTGGAACAAGGAAAAGTGTAACTGCACTTTCAGAAGTGACTATTTGCCAGAAGGAGGCAATAGAGATAGTTAGGGATTCTGGCAGTTTTCCCTCTTCCTCTTCACTGCTTTATTGCTTCCTTGCTCACAGGCTTAACTCCACTTCCTCCCACCTGTTACAAACTTCTCTCAGTAAAAATGAGAGAAGATTTTTTCTCTCTCTGCCAAGTATGCATTTTAACTTCACTAAAGCTTTCTGTTCACTGAAGACAGCTTTACTGTTGATTCCAATCTCCATCTCCCCATACTTCTAACACAGATTTCATAAAAACTGTTCCTTTTCTTATTCTTCACTTCCTCCCACCTGTTTCAAACGTCACTCAATAAAAATGTAGCTTAGGGTTACAGAGCTCCTTCTTTTATTATTTTGTTAGCTGAAAAGCAGGGTAAAAATGACCTGATTTGAAAAAAATAAATAAATTAATGATACCTTTTGGTGACATAGAGAGGCATTATGAGGGTTCACATCAGTGTAACTACCTTTGTAGACATTATTGAAGGAGGCATCTACTATTTCCTCACTCAGCCATTTTGCCCAGATGCACAGTGGAAGCCACGTGGTAATGGAGACAGCTCCACTCCCTCCTCTTAACTGCCAGTGTTAAATAAGTCAATGCACTGGAAGACCACCAGATGTGAGTTGCATCCACACATGGAAAGCTGTATGATATCCTCCCCAGTTAAGAGGAAAAAAATGCACACTAGGTTACACTTAAAAAGGCAGTGAGACTGAACTCATCAGGAACATCTGACTAATAATGGCTCTTCTGAGAGTCAAGAAGAAATTTATCACTGCTCTACAACTTGGGAACCTTTGAGCTTGATACTGACCCAATTGTTTAAGACTTTTCGATGTCTGAGGAGAAGAGCTACCCCTCCCTTCAGACAAAGTAAGGTGGTTGCTTCAGGCAGCAGACTGCAAGAAGCAGCAAATTTGACCCTTCTCCCTCAATGACAGCTCTCATCATTCTGGAGAGTCACTGCTGCTTTGTGTATTCACCAGAACTGGCTGTTTTCTAGATGCTGGGCGCTGAGAACTTCACAGAGCCAAGAATCTTGGTTGGATTGTCCTGGGAAAGGACCTGTTTGGACAATCTACCCAGGCAGTCTACCCGCAGCTCTTAGTTCTGTGAGGTCCTCAGAGCAGTTGTAAAGCATTTGACCCTAAGGGGTGTGAAGGAATGACTTCAGTGCTACTGGTCTTTATAGAACTCTTTTCCTTTCTCAGAAATGACAAGACAGAAGCAGTGATAGTGATAGCAGTAGGAGGAATGGGTAGAAAGGTACATATAGCTGGCAGTGTCAGCAGTGATGTGTTGGTTGGTAGTAGCAGCATGTCTTTTCACACATTACCTCAAACAGTGGAAGAGTTTTGGCCACCCCTCCTGAAAAAGAGTAGCAAATGGTGCTTCTTGCTCAGGTCAGGATATATAATAACTAAAGCCAGCAAGGTCACCTTGCTAAATAAGACAGAAAATCCAGCAGACATCTCTCCCTATTTGTGGAAGAAAAAATGCCTATGAGTTTTCTGACAAGATTTTGCAACCTCACTCTGCCTAATGGTGGAGCCAGTTGTGGTAAACTAAATATGTTTTGCACATGAACTGTATGCTATCTTTACATAGTGGTTCTGGCTGCCCTTAGAGAAATTGTGAGGGTTTGTGAGGGAGGGAAAGTACAACTCCTAGAGCACCTCCCCACAGCATGTTGGAGTCCTGCTCTTTCAGAAGGAGATGAAAAGAACAGGGAGGTAAGGGGAGAGAGAAATTTCTCAAAAGACAGAGAGGAAGGGAAAGAAAGCAGCAGTAGCAGAAGCGGCAACTTTCTCTTGTCTTCTAGTAGTGGTCCCAGCATGTGTGCCCTCCCAGAGCTCACATGTCCTTTCCTAGAGTCCTCCTGTAACCCGAGACTCTACTTCTAGACTTCACCCTGTCCCTCATGCGTGAATGTCATATCAAAACACTTAAACAGACAAAATACATTCAAGGGCATGTCTGGACGACAATTGGAAAAGAAAAGGAAAGTAAGTGCTAATATCTGAATCTGAAATTGCTTTTTCACACAGAAGGTCAGCTAAAATATTATAAGGCATGCAGTCAAGTGAAAAGATGGTGTTCTGTTTCATAAATAGGTCTGAGGGTAGCTTTTGGGAGACATTAAACAGATGTGATACTATTCATGCCTTTTGATCTGGCGTGCTGCTTCTTTTTAGCAAATCAGTCAGTGCTAGGCAGAGACAGATCAGGACCATGGCATTTTGCCCTTTGCATCACACAAATATTGGATCATTCATAATCACGGGCAGATGATGGCTCTATTATGGTGAAGCAAGGAGTTAACGATTGGTTTTAAGATCCTTGACTTTAATAGCAATACCTCCACGCCTATCTGGGTTGTGTGGGAGCTCTTCAGGGACTGAACTGTGTTCCTAACAATGTTTCAGCATCTGGATAGTTCCCATAAAATGTAGAGAATCTGTGGAGGCACGGCTGTTAAAACTGAGGGCTGTTATTGAAAGTGGGGGTGGGTTCCCCACTTCACAATAACAGAGCCACCAGCTGCCTCTGGTCACAATGTGAGAAAAACCCCTATTACCATCAGTAGGAGTTTTCTTCTCATGGCATCAGTGAGAGCTTTGCAACTACCAGCTGTTGATAGGGCAAGCAGGAAAGGCTCAAAGCTCCACCACCACTCAAATAATGGTTTGATCCAGTTTGGGCCATCCTTCCCTCTCTCACTATTTTTTTTTAAAGAACAAATACACCTGAGTGAAAGTTGTGAACAACATCATGTTGAATTTGATCCTAATGTTGAACTTTGATGTTATTTCCCTTACCTTACTCCATGGTGAGGATAGGTCAAACATCTCATTCAAATGCTCAGTTTTAGCTGTTGGATGACAGCTCTAGTACAGTTTCATTTCTTCCCACAGTTCTGGGAACATAAAAAAAAAACAAGATCATGTAGAAGAAATTGACAAAATGGCTACACCCCCTGCCATCACTGTGTTCCCATTTCCCAGGAGGAAAGGCAACACTAGTGCTAAGAATAATTGAAAATATAGGCTGGTGTGAGGATGCTGTAGTCCTCCAGATGTTGCTGGCTTCTCACGAGCCCCTGTCAACCTAACTTAGATATATGGAAACTCTTTACTCCAAAGAGATGGGGGAATTAACAAAATAAAACCGTCTAGAAAAGCTGAATTATTTTGTTTACACCACTGTGAACATTTCAATTCAGAAAATAAAAATTTCCAGTTGCAATATTTTCCTCAAGGAATTAGAATTGGGGTGTGGGGTGGGAAGAGAGAAGCTTCATTGGGGGAAATGTTTAATCAGCAAGTCTTGAAGTCACTGCAATCATTAGCACTAGAAAAAAATTAATTAAAAACAAACAGCATTTCATGCCACTAATAATATTTCAGGACTTAATGAGCTGCTGCCTTTAATGACCATCCTTACAGTGATAAGAATTTGCCAGAGAGTTAATGCAATGGGATGTTCTGTTTTAGCTGCAGCTGTGTCAGAAAAGAACTGCTACATGACTCACTGTGTCTGTATGAGTAACTCGTTTGCCATTTGTGTCAGAATGGGCTGGGACAGGCAGAGTAAGCTCACTCGGATTAGATCAAGAGACCATAGTATGTTGCCTTGGTTATATTTCACATAGTGGAAGCTGTTGGGTTGTTTTGCAAAACGGATGAGAAAAATATAGGAGGAAAATAAGACTATTTGAAATTGTTATTATAGATTTTAATATATATACACACACAATACAGAAACACAGGTTGATGTCTAGACTGGGATGTATGCTAGAATCCTATATGACCTTTCACTCAATGTGAATTTGCATACACTACATGGCAGAGGCACTAAGAACCTGTTACTGAATTGCAAGATGTGTTACAGGGCACCAGCAGGAGTGTGCAATGTGCATTGGTGCTCGATGCACATTGGGACTGATGCAATGTGCTTCGGTTCCATTGTGCATCAGTCCCTTTGCTGGCTCTACTACATACTTATGTAAGAGCAGCCTGTAAACAGATGTTATGCATCTTTGCTATTCTAATTCCTTGCACATGTAAGTCTACTAACAAAGATGCACCTCCCATATAAAATTTCATCTACAATTCTTTGCAAACTTTCTTCTCAAATGAAGCAGTAAGTCATTTTAGTAGTTTTCATATTGTTGTAAGGATGTCTTTGAGAACCATAAAATTTTCAAAGACTTGACAATCTGAGACTTTTGCTGCACAAAATTTACGTCTGCTTCTTTTGCATAGAAAACAACTTTTTTTTTGTACTGGGGAAAAAAAGCTGTGTAAATTTCAGACAGAATAGCAGTACAAGTACAGCACAGGAATCAGGTTTTGTGGCACAGGGAACACCTTTTTCTGCCTAGAAATATTACTTTATGCCCAGAAAAAAACTGTTTTCTGAACAAAACAACCATGTGCAAATTATATGGATAATAAGGCCATTTCCACACTACACTGTTATAGTGTTATTATTCCACATTCAACATCCTATGGAACCCTGGGGTTTGTAGTTTAGGAATGAGCATTTAGAATTCTCAGCTACAGAGCTCTTTCGGCTCAGTAAATTACAAACCCCAGAATTCTACAGGACATTGAAAGTGGAATAAGAACAGTATAACAGTGTAGGGCAGAAATGGCCTTTGTCTCAAACTGTTAGTTCATGTTCCTTCTTGTCAGAGTTTCTTGACACCCAAGAAACATGTTTTCAACTATTTTACAAATATTTTTGAATATTATTATTGTTAGCCCACTTTTTTCCTGATAAGGACTCAAAGTGGCTTAAAATGTTTTTTTAAAAAAATATTTAAAAATAAACAAAATAAAAATTAAAACAATCAAAACAAAATTAAAACAAAGTTAAAATACGGAATTAAATTTCATCCCTAGTCTACATATAACCCTTTGTCAAGAATATAATATTTCTGCTAACATGTTTTTCATAACACTTCGGGGCTAGGAGTATTTCTATTAAAAATAAAATAAACACATAAGCTTGTGAAAGAGAACATTGGACATTCAGGGATGTGGAACTCTCTTCCTTTAATTTTCGTGGTGTTTTTCAGAACCGGCATTCTCATCTACCTGAGTTCCAAAGTGGGTTGTGACATTTTGTCTCTCCCAAATGGAAATTCATGCATATTTTGACACACCCTTTTCCATATTTTTCAAGATCCCCCCCCACCCTCAACTGTTTTAAATCCACGTGATGGCAGGATATTCAAAAATTAGAAATGATTTCCAGTCACTTTAGGGGAGGGCACCCTTCTCAGCCTAGACAAGTATGGTGTAAACTAGAAAAAAAAAATCACCTTCATATTTTCTAGAGGGTGTGAAGGATTTTTCCCCATTTTTTTCCCCAATATTTGAGGTAGGTCAGAGAGCTACTAGGAAGGAGTCTGCTAGGAAAAAGGAACAGGTACCAGTTCTCAAGAAAATTCTCACCTTTGCTTTAGGGCTTCCAGATGGGGTTATAAATGCTATGTTAGTCCACTTACAGACTGAAAATAAGGGGGAAAATAAATAGGTAAGGAAAGAACAACAGTCCAGCCACAAGTCAGTCAAACTTCATATCCCAAAGGTCAGAGGCTTGTGTGTCCAATGTTCAACAGACGGATGAGAAAGAGAAGCACAGTTTGTATTCTGTATCTTCAGAGCATGGAATTATAACCTTGAGAGATTAATTAAGAAATAATAGAGATGTGTGAACCGATTTCTTCCCCAGTCACTACATGCTCGGTCCCAGTAGACCAAATCCTATTGTTAATCCTTTTTCAAATAATCTTTTTATTAGATTTTTTTCATTACACCAAAACTACAGAAATTAAGTAAAGAAGGGAAATACAGAAGGAAAAAGGGAAGAAAGAAAGGTGGGGGGAACCAACTTCTGATCTTCTTTTTGACAATTATAAATACAGTGAATCCTCCATATATAAATGACCTCTGGGTCTAAGAATTTAACTGATCATGGACTGCCACATTCTATACCTAAAATGGCTGCAACACATGCACAGATGCACTGAAGTGTTTGCATGTACGTCACTTCCATTTAACAATATGAGCATTCTCATTGTTTCCCTTTTGTGAGGGGTCCTGGAGCAAAACCACTATAGATACAGAGATACTGCTGTACATATACATTTTTCACTTCTCTCTTTTTAACAGACAACTTACATTGTTCTTTCTGTAGCGAACCCTTTCTAATAATTGAAACTCCATGTTAATTGAATCATTTCTTTTTTTTTTAACTGCAGAAAGTCAATAAGAGTCTATTCCTTAATATAAATCACTAAAAATTTCTAGTTAAGACAACCAGTTCATCTAATTCTAGTAAAATTATCAGCTTCATTCCCTCTTCCACATGCGTAATATTGAATGCTACCCTCTTTCAGAGAAAACAGTTTTGCTATCATATTCTCATATATGGCCCTTTTCACATGGGGTAATTAAAACGGAGCAGTGCGACCTCTAACAGAGGTCATTTACACCGTGGAGTGCGCTGGGGCATATATAATTTTTAAGTTCCACACCCCAAACTGCTCTGAAGCGACCGGAAGTGGTGGCGCCACGTGTTTTTTAAAAACCTCTTTTAAAGAGGTTTTTAAAAGCACGGAGCACGCAGCCCCGTGCAGCCCCATCACAGCGCCCTGGTGTAGATTTGTAGGCGCGCACAAGTGCATGCCTGCAGATTTGCCGGGGGCAGGCTTCTGGCTGGCGAGCTTCTCCGATTGGTGGAGAGCCTCCGCCAGCTGTAAGCTGCCATTTTGGATGCCGCAGGACACCACAGATGCTGCAGGAGTGTGGAGCAGCGAACTCGCCCTGCTCCGCATGGTGACGGACTTACCCGGCTGCCGGTAAGCTCCATTTCTGCACGTTTTCTCCCGTTTCTCCCTCCATGTGTGAAAAGGGCCTATGATAATTATTTTTTCTAATACCATTCACCACATTTCATCATGTTTACAATAATTTAAAACAGAAAATAAGAAAGTCCTTACGCTTTTAGCACGATATTGATTACTAATTCCTTAGTCCATATATTCTCTTAATCCATCCGCATATTATAACCAAAATTTCTTATCCACAATGTGCACTTCCTCTCTCTCTTTCTCTCTTTATAAGTGTGTGTGTGTGTGTGTGTATGAATGATACACCACAGTACCTCATTTTTTAAAAGATATGTGCATGTATGTATGTTTGTGGATATGGATATGGATATATATGTGTGGATTTTTTTAAAAAATATGTATTTGGCATATGATGTTAGAATACACACACACACATACGCACACATATTTCTAGCATTAGACATCAACAATACTTCATTTTAAAGAAATTGTCTTTAAGATCTTAACATACTGTACCTTCTTGTCCTATTATTAATCCTGACTAGAGTAAATTCATTAAACCAGTGAGATTTACCCATGTGTAGATTCATGGGCAGTACGTTTCAAGTAGCTTAAAATGATAAGGCTTCAGAGGGAAATAGAGCATGACAATATTAGTATCCAGCGGTGCATATGCAAAAAAGGACTGTAATCCACAAAAACTCATGCTAGAAGAAATCTGTCAGTCTCAAATATGACACAAAACTGCTCTTTTCATCCCCTCTCCTTTTAATTTGTAACATGTTTATTTCCATCCCTCATTTTGGAAAATGTCACCTAAACTCATTCCTTTTATTGCCTTTACTAAGCATTCTTCAGTATTATCCACTTCTATGTTTTTCTTGCTGAGTTTGGTTTTGTATCAGTGAGAGTCATGTTGGCTTCCACTAATTAGGAAACAGGGTTGGATTACCATTTATTTCATACCGATTGCCCATCGGACTGTAATTAGATTTTGTTATGTCCTGGAGGGGAATGACTTCCCTTTTCCATTACTGATCCTCTGAGCCATCCTGTCACTAACCAACCAACCACTCAGGAAACACTAACAAATTAATGTCCACTATGAATCTTTAAAGGCCAAAGGGCCTTTACAAACAATGACCTGATCAGAAAGATAGTATCACTACTACTTCATCTGGAGAAAATCTAATCTGAGCACAAGGGGTCAAGGATATATGACAGAAGAATTGTACAGATTTAAAATATGGGAGGAAGCAGTGGGAGTGAGAAAAGAAGTGGAGGAGGAAGAGGAAAAAACTGTACACCTAGTAAGACTAGGTGCACTGCAATTCAAAATAACTGACAAAACATCTGTATGAAATCAATATAGGCAGGATCACAACTGCAAAAAGTGACACTATTTATTTATTTCAATTATCTAGTCATATGTCACTGATTCCTGGATTGGATCTGAATCTTGGATGACCCAAAAATCTAGTCACTAATGCTTGGTAGATTGTGAACTAAGATGATGATGATAATGCTGCTGCTGCTGCTGCTGCTGTGATGATGATGATGAAGATGATGATGTGTCCAAAGTCTACCAGATATTATTGAGTGGATTGCATCATCATCAATGTCATGGTGTTTGGTTTCACCATGTTCCTGTGCTTTTTGTTTGGCAATTGTGCAAGAAGCATGCCCCCAAGCCAGGAAATATAACAAATTTCAGGGCTGGGGGAGAATCAACCTTTCAATAGGATGAAAACACTGTTACAGGTCCTTCAGCCTAGAATAGTCCTTACTTGAGGGCAACGGTGAATACCCCTACCTCCTTAGAATGAGGGACTGAGGGGTTTTGCCACTTGTCAGCTATTCTGGACTCTTTCTGGGGTCCCATTATTACCTGGCCACCTAGGCACCCAATTTGTGATGGTTAGGGACAGGCAGAGTTAATGTCAACACTCCACTTAAGCATTCAAACAATTTCAAATAATTTCAATGAGGAAGAAAAATGGGAGGTGTCTAAGGAATCTGGGATGGACGTGCAAAGAAGTTTAAATGAAGCTAAAATTTTAAAGGGACATATACAAAAAATGGAAAAAGTGGGAAATCACCAAAGAGGAATTCAAATGATTAGCCAGCACCTGTAGGGAGAAAGTGAAAAAAAAAGCTAAAGCACAGGATAAGCTCAGGCCAGCTGGAGAGGCTAAAAACAGTAAAAAGGGTGTTGTTGTTGTTGTTGTTGTTGTTGTTGTTATGATCATAGCAAAAAGAATATAGGAGGGCCACTATGTGGAGAAGGTGATGTTGCCCTGATTTCTGAGGGTTCCGTGGAGGATCCGTCACTGTGTTCAATATAATAGAGGAATGGGAATTAGCCAGACCACAAGCTATAGCAAATAAGAGGCAGGGTAACTTAGCGAGGTCTTAAAGCCCAATGTTAACGGGGTCAAGACAAACCAAACACCACACCAAATTGTTAAAGAAATGATTTTATTTTTATTTTTATTAAAAATAAGTCACTGCGCATGTTCGCACTTTCACACTCACTCACCCAAGAGCTAAAAAAAAATAAAAGTGATAAAATTGATAGAGGGTTTATAGAGGGTTGGATTTGGGAGGTACTGAGCCTGGTCCTGGAGTCTGGGAGTCTGAGATGGCAGTGGAGAGTGAGGAAATGGGTCTCAGCATGTGGAGGGCTGAGGAGAATGCTCAGCAAATGGAGTGACAACAAGCGGGGAGGAAACCAAGGAACCACTCAAAATCAGGGGTTTTTATAAGGGAAAATATACCTTGGGGGCTAATCCTTTCCTGGGGAGAACAATGGTTTGAGGAGCTAAGACAAAGCTCCAGAATGTGCCTGATTTGGAGCACAAAGCTCCGAAATGTCAGAATGCTTAATTTGATTAGATTAGCCAGGGTTCATCAAAAGCCTCGGCAGCATAGAAATTGCCCTCGCTTGACAGACAGAATATCAGGAGTGCTAATCCTGTCAAGCTATCATCTCGGGGCAGAGGATCTTTTATGTGCTTTAACTGTTTGCATGTCTGGAGGGCTCCTGGAGCTACATGACAGATTAAGTCACTGGCCAGACCGAGTTTTTCCAAGTATCGGCTATACAGCCATGCCTGCCTACGTGCTCTTCCGGGGGACCCTGTCAGACACGTGGAGTGATTTTTAATATCAGACATGTGGAGATCTTATAAAATATTAGGAATTAATAAATTGTAGACCCCGGGAGAGGACCAGTTCACCGAAGTAACAATGTGACGAAGGTGGCAAAATGCTAATAGCAAGAGAAAAAACAGAACTACGCAACACCTTCTTTGCCTCTGTCCTCTCACAAAAGGAAGACAGTGCTTGACCCAGGGAAATTGGAGCAAGTGATGTGGTAGGCAAAATGCAGCACAGTATAAATAAAGGGGTAGTACAGGAATACCTGGCCACTCTAAATGAATTCAAGTCTGCAGGGCCAGATGAACTCCATCCAAGAGTACTAAAAGTACTGACAGAAGTAATCTTAGAACCTCTGACAATAATCTTTGAGAATTCCTGGAGAACAATAGAAATCCCAGCAAACTGAACGAGGGCAAATGTTGTCCCCATCATCAAAAGGAGGAGAAGAACCCAAATAATTACTTCCCAGTTAGACAGATATTAATAACAGAACTGATTCTAGAGCAGATAATTAAACAGACAGTCTGTAAGCATTTAGAAAGGAATGGCATGATTGTTAAAAGTCAACATAGGATTCTCAAGAACAAGTGATGCCAGACTAATCTTATTGCTCTTTTTATAAGATGAGAGAGAGAGAGAGAGAGAGAGTTACAAACTTTGTAGATGAAAGAAATGATGTGAATGTAACACATCTTGAGTTCAGTAAGGTCTTTGACAAAGTCTCCAATGATATTCTTGCAAACAAGCCAGTATAATACAGGCTATGCAATATTGCTATTAGATGGATTTGCAGTTGGTTGATTGGCTGAACCCAAAGGGTACTCACCAATGGCTCCTCGTCATCCTGGAGCAAAATAACTAGAAGGGTGCCACAAGGTTCTGTCCTGGGCCTACTGCTATTTAACATCTTTATCGATGACTGGGATAATGGAATAGAGGATATGCTTATCAAATTTACACATTGCACCAAATTAGGAGGACAGGATCAGATTTCAAAATGAGCTTAACAGATTAGACAGCTGGGCCAAAACTAATAAAATGAATTTTAACAGGGAGAAATACAAGGTATTACCTTTGGGCAGGAAAAAAAATGAAATGCACAGATACTGGATGGGTGACACCGGGCTTGACCACAATACATGTGAAAGGGATCTGGAATTTTTACTAGATCACAAGGTAAATATGTGTCAACAGTGTGATGTGGCAGTTTAAAAAGTCAATGTGATTCTAGGCTGTATAAATGGGAGTATAATGTCTAAATCAAAGGAAGCAATAGTCTTGAGGAGGGCAACCAAATGGTAAAAGGCCTGGAAACCATGCTCTATGAGAAGCAACTTAGGGGCTGGATATGTTTAGCTTGGAAAAGAGAAAGTTAAAAAGAGACACAATAGCCATGTTTAAACATTTGAAGGAATGTCATATGGGAGATGGACCAAGCTTGTTTTGTGCTGGTCCAGAGACTAGGACATGAAGCAATGGCTTCAAACTGCAGGAAAAGAGTTTCCACCTAAACTTTAAGAAGAACTTCTTAATGGTAGGAGGAGTTTGTCCTAGGCATACTCTGCCTCAGAGTCTTTGCAGTCTTTGGAGTTATTTAAAGAGAGGCTAGATGGCTATCTTTTCGGAGTGTTTTGATTGTGTACTTCTGCATGGCAGGGGGCTGGATGTGATGGCCCTTGTAATTTCTTCCAACTTTATGGCCATTTCCACACTACACTGTTATAGTGTTATTATTCCACTTTCAACATCCTGTGGAATTCTGGAGTTTGTAGTTTGCTGAGGCCAAAGAGCTCTCTGGCTGAGAATTCTAACTGCTCCTCTCTAACCTACAAGCACCAGAATTCCACAAGATGTTAAAAGTAGAATAATAGCACTGTAAAAGTGTAGTGCAGAAATGACCTATGATTTTATGATTCTTAAGTATTGGAATCCTAAAATATTTCTATGGGATAATGGGAAGACTGACTGGTAATCTTTTAGGCTTCCATAGTGTCTGTTAAAGCATTTTACATACATTTCATAAGCCCTTCTACATGTACAGAATTCTGTCCCTTGTATCACAATCTGTTGAGACACTACACATCTCTAAACAGGCATGTGTGAACACAGGCATCCAAGAAGTTAATATCCTTGACATTGCTATGTCTTAGCAGCATTCCTGTTTGGCCATGGAAACCCACTGAGTGACCCTGGACACATCACACACTCTTGGTTCCAGAAAACCCTGTGATAGGTTTGGCTTAGGGTCACCATAACTATGAAATGACTTGAAGGCACACAACAACAACATCTTAGTGGATATCCATTGCAATCATAATGGGACATACATCTGTTTTAGCATAGCCTAGATATTTCTTAACAGTACTATCTCTTAGCATGTCTTTCAGCATTTCTGGGCAGCTTATTAGTTATCAGGCAGAGCATGGCTTGAGGGCTACATTATAGTGCCCTCAAGCAATCTAATTTCTAACTCTCTCTTCATTCCTTGTACTCTCCCTCTAACCTCCACCCACCTATCAGCTGTCCAATCAAAATAATTTAAAACTAAAGTGCTGACTATTCTTTATGATATCAAATCAAAACAAAGATCATAGATATGAGGTCACTCTCAGGGACCGGTTGGAGTCTTTGGCTGCCTGCCATCCTAATTGCATCAGTCTTTATGTCTCCTAGGAGGTTATTATTGGTCACAGCTGTTCACATCTTACAGTGTTTTTAGATGTGTCAGAATTCTCATCCCTTATCTTGTTTACATTTGAGTAGGTGTATTGCCCGATTTAGGCTTCTGCTAAGTTTTCAATAGTACATACACACACGTTTTAATACATCTAGTTTTCTGCATTGTATCTTATACCTTATATACTATACTCTGTAGGTTACACTCTGTACTTCACAGGTTTTGTTTCCATGCCTCAGAGTTGGCAACCAAGAAATCTTGGCCTGTAATATTTGGAGTGATAACATAGAGAGCCATTGAGGAGGGATGATGATGGAAGTCGCAGTCCAAAGTCATCCTGAGGGTATCATTTTGCTCAGTTTTGCTTGAGGAGTCAGCAATACACAGAAAGTATAGCTGGCACTGTTTTCTCCCACTGAGAGTTGTTCCAGTCGATATGTGAACAGTGTTGCCACTAAGAAGAGATAATTCTTTGATTTATATATATGCATATGTAGGGTTTGTATGGCCTGGATTCTATTTTTAGACTGAACTAAAGTAGAATAATTAAATCAATGGGATTTACCTGCATGTTAACACACCATTCCACAACTGATGAAATGAATTTCCCTTTAACTGGGACTAGCGAATAGGATAAAGGCCACAGAGCAATCACAGAGGACTCTTCCCTACTTCTGAACAGCAATAGCTGAACAATATACTTCTTGATTTCAAGAGTTCAAAAGCAGACAAAATATTTACCTGACCCAATTTAGAAAAAATAATTCTAGAGTATTTGATGAAAGAATTGGAGTTTTTTTGCTCCTCAGGATGCAAGCTGTGCAAATTAATTCTGTAAGCCCTCTCTGTGCAGCTATACTGAATCTGAGATATTGAACCATATTATTTAACCCTGAAATACATTCTCACAAGGCAGTTTATATGAAATCAATAGGAGATTTAGTATACATCCCACTTTTAATCCCTCAAAAAAGCAACCTGTGACCTTTTCTGATTAACTATAGAAGAAAGTCAAAACCTGAGAAAATCACCTCATCATGGATGTGTTGCTCAGACTCAGAATATGAGAGAAAAGCTATTGCTTTCTCCTTCCCTCTCCCTCTCCCTATCTCTCTGTGTGTGTGGTTGACTAAAAAACTCTCAGCTGAGCTAAGTGTTAAGAGAAACATGTATAGGAAATGGAAGAAGGAGGAAACCACCAAAGAAGAATTTAAGCAAGTAGCCAAGAGATGTAGGGAGGAGGTCAGAAAGGCTAAAGCACAGAATGAACTTAGGCTGGCCAGAGACATTAAAAACAATAAAAAGGGCTTTTTAAAATATGTCTGCAGCAAAAGGAAAAAGAAGGAGACGATAGGGTCGCTGCGCAGAGAAGATGGCGAATTACTCACAGGAGGAAGAGAAAAGGCAGAACTACTTAACACCTTCTTTGCCTCAGTTTTTTCCCAGAAGGATACAAGCACTCAACCTGGAGGTTGGGGAGCAGGGTAGGAAGCAGGGGAAATGAGGCACATAATAGGTAGAGAGGTGGTACAGGAATACCTGGCCACACTGGATGAATTCAAGTCTCCAGGGCCAGATGAATTGCATCCTAGGATATTAAAAGAGCTGGCAGAGGTCATTTCGGAACCGCTTGCTATAATCTTTGAGAAATCTTGGAGGACAGGAGAAGTTCCAGCAGACTGGAAGAGAGCAAATGTTGTCCCCATCTTCAAGAAGGTAAAAAAGAGGACTCAAATAATTATCGCCCAGTCAGCCTGACATCAGTGCCCGGAAAGATCCTGGAGCAGATAGTTAAGCAGGCAGTTTCTAATCACTTAGAAAGCAACGTGGTAATCACAAGAAGTCAACATGGATTTCTCAAAAATAAGTCATGTCAGTAAGGCCTTTGACAAAGTTCCCCATGACATTCTTGCAATGAAGCTGGTAAAATGTAGGCTGGACAGGGCTACTGTTAGTTGGAATTGTAATTGGTTGACCGACCGAACGCAAAGGGTGATCATGAATGGCTGCTTTTCTCCTGGAGAGAAGTGACTAGCGGGGTGCCACAGGGTTTCTGTCTTGGGCCCAGTGCTGTTCAATATTTTTATCAACGATTTCGATGAAGGAATAGAGAGCATGCTCATCAAATTTGCAGATGACACCAAATTGGGAGGGGTTGCTAATACGCCAGAGGACAGGATCAAAATTCAAAATGACCTGGATAGATTGGAGAGCTGGGCCAAGGCTAACAAAATGAAATTCAACAGAGAGAAGTGTAAGGTCCTACACTTAGGTAGAAAAAATGGAATACAGAAATATAGGATGGGGGACACGTGGCTGGATAGCAGTACCTGTGAAAGGGATCTAGGTGTCTTCATAGACCACAAGCTGAACATGAGTCAGTAGTGTGATACAGCAGCCAAGAAAGCCAATGCAATTCTCAGCTGCATCAATGGGAGTATGGTGTCTAGATCGAGGGAGGTACTGGTACCACTCTACTCTGCTTTGGTTAGACCCCATTTTGAATACTGTGTCCAGTTCTGGGCACCCCAATTCAAGAAGGATATTGACAAGCTGGAGCAAGTCCAGAGGAGAGCGACCAAAATGGTGAGAGGCTTGGAAGCCATGCCCTATGAGGATAGACTTAGAGAGCTGGGTATGTTTAGTCTGCAGAAGAGAAGGTTAAGAGGGGACATGATAGCCATGTTTAAATATTTGAAGGGATGCCATGTACAGGAAGGAGAGGGCTTATTTTCTGCTGCTCCAGAGACCAGGACAAAGAGCAATGGATTCAAGCTGCAGGAAAAGAGATTCCACCTGAACCTCAGGAAGAACTTCCTGACAGTCAGGGCTGTCCGGCAGTGGAATGTGCTGTCTTGGAGTGTTGTGGAGTCTCCTTCCTTGGCGGTTTTTAAACAGGCCATCTGTCAGGAGTGCTTTGAGGGTGTTCCTGCATGGCAAGGGGTTGGACTGGATGACCCGTGTGGTCTCTTCCAACTCTACATTTCTATGAGCTGCTTGTATGGAAATCCATGGGAGTGATCAGAGTGAACAAGTAGAGAGTTTTGGGTAAAATTAAATGGAAATAGAATAAAAGGTAGGAGTTTACAACAGGTCACTAGACAAAGAAGAGGTGGCACATGATGCTTTTCTGAAGCAAATCTCAGAAATCTCCAAGAAGGAAGAAGTGGTAGTTAAGGGAGACTTTAATTATTCTGATAAGTGCTGGGAGACTAAGGCCCTTTTTGCATGCTGTTTCTAAAGTGAAAGGGCTCCTTGAGTGTCGCGTAAATGGGAGGAGCAGTCCATACGATGCACTCCCATTTAGGCGATGCTCAAGAGCCTAAAGTGGACTGCACATGCACCTTTTCATTTTCGGCTTAAAGCTGAAAATGGTGCGCAGTCGCTCAATGCTCCCGGGGCCCGCACGCACTTACCTGGTGTGCGGTGCGTCGGGAGCCGGGCCAGTTGCACTTCCTGCCTCACTGCTAGCCTGTAATTCCCAGGTGGCACTGTGGTAGGAAGGGGCAGGGCGTTCGTGCGGCGTTTGTGTGACCGGCAAGCCAGCTGCAGTGAGGAAGCAGAAGCAAAGTGAGCACCTCGCACAAAAAGCTGCTTGCACGACCGCCACCCCCCCACCTCCGCAAAAAGGTAAGGTGCAGAAAGGGCCTAACTCTGCTAAGTATAGGTTTTCCATGAAATGTGTGATGTACTTTGCACACAATTTTCTCTTTCAAAAGTTAGAGAAAAGAACATGAGGATCCCAGCCAATTGGGAGGAGTTGGTCACTGGTTTCAAGCAGTTAGTACTTTAAGAGGAAGTGATCACACAATGTTAGAATTCATGATTGAGGGACAGACCAAAGAAGAATATGAGCAAGCACAGACCCTGGATTTCAGGAAAGCTGATTTGATCAAGCTCAGGGAAACACTGGGTAGAATCCTGTGTCTGGGCATACTAAAGGAAAAAACACCCCGTAAAGGTGTGATTTATGAATATAAAGTTGCTAAAAGCATAAGCACACACACACAAAATAAATCTGTGGAAGAAGAAAAATGGGAAACATCTGATAAAGCAAATGTGGATGCACAGCAAATTTGAGAGGAAAATGAAAAGTGGGATGGGAGAGCATGTATAAGAACTGGAAAGACGGACAAGTCACCAAGAAAGAGTATAGATGTGTAGCCTGAGCTTTCAGGAACAGTGTTAAGGAAAGCTGAAACTCAAAATGAGCTGAGACTAGCTAGGGAATCAGGAAGCAACAAAAAGGATTTTTTTCTTTTTCCTCAAATATTTTTGAAGTGCAAGAATGATTACAGAAATGGTGGGACTGCTGCTCAGCAGAGATGGTAAAATGGAGAAAAAGGCTCAAACACCTATTTTGTTTCAATTTTCCCTCCTAAAGAAAACTGTGTGCTTCCACGCACAAGCAGAGGTTTCAACAAGGAATCTGGGCTACAAATCAAGATTGATGAGGAGTTCAAAACTGCATCCCAGAATACAGAAAGAACTTATTGACATATTATTGGAACTACTTGCAATCATTTTGAGAATGGGTGAAGTGCCAAAGGACTGGAGAGGAACAATCATTGTCCCTTTCTTCAAAAAAAGCAAAGAGAAGATCCAGAGAACTACAAGAAAGAAAGAAAGAAAGAAAGAAAGAAAAAGAAAGAAAGAAAGAAAGAAAGAAAGAAAGAAAGAAAAGTAAGTGAGCCCTTTTCAGTGCCTATTCTCAGGTTCTAAAACTGGATTCAAAACATTGGCAGATGGTGGCTTCCATGTTACTGTGGCAGCTTATCCAGTCCAGTTTTTAGTTTACATTTTAAAAAAGTTATCCAAGGTACTGAATCTATTTAAGGAACAAGGTTCTGTACTTTGGACAGCTCCTTTAATCTTCTGATTAAAAATAAGATTGTGCTTATTGTCCCATTGCCCTGGGCAGCAGCCACCACTGCTGTCACCCTGTTATTCTTCTGCCAAAACACAAAGGCCTTTTTATTCAGGTAGCCTCTTGGTAAATAACTAAGTAGTGAGGAACAATACATTGTACATTCTCACCTCCAGATGTGCTTCTAAATTGGTTGAAATTTTGCCTGTTTTAACAGACATTTGTTTAATTATGTTTTATTATTATATAATATTATATACCTGCTTTGAAATGTTTCTCTTTTTTATTACTTTGTGAGCTGTCTTGGTTCCCAGTGTTGGCAGAATGGCAGGATATGACACAGACTAACTAACTTAAATGAAAAGAAATAAACTGTGTTATTGCCACTTTTAATGCTGTACCTCACCCTGTAGAAACTGAGGCAACATGTCTCCAGTCCTCACATATCAACCAATCTGGTGGAATGGTTTCCCTCTACTTTTCTGCCCTCCAACAGGATGGAGAATTTTTGACAGCCCATTTGCACATAGTTCAAGCTAGAGTCCCTTCCTGGACCCCTTCATGCTGCACAGTTTTGCCACTATACTGCATTCCACTTTAACTGTTATGGCAATGTCCTTTGGAATCCTGGGATTTGCAGTTTAAAATTTCAGTCAGCGAGTTCTGGTGCCTCCCCAGACTACAAACCTCAAGAGCTCATAGGATGTAACTGTGGCAGTTAAAATAGAAACCTAGGAGAAAGGTAGAATATCAATCAGTCAATTAATTAACCAATTAACTTCAGAACACTCTGAAATACACTGTCCACTAGATAGTTCTAAGAACCAGCCAAAGAGAAGCATGTCACTAGCGCACAGATGGGGAAAGTTTGGCCTGCAGCCCAGATGTGGTCCAATGACTCATGACTCCAGGATCCATAGGACGCCCTCAAAGTCCCATTTTAAAGAAAAAAACAAGTTTTATTTTGTTTTTCACTCCAAAATAGGCAATAATCTAGTAAACTGCCCCAAAATGAGACAGAGGGAAAGTTTGCCTTTTCCTCTCCCCTTCCCAAATCCTCAACTACACCAAACCTTCAAAATGTCTGGAAACAAGCTAATCATAGAAGCTGGAAGTTAAGTGATATTTCTGGTCTGAAGAATACCCGCCTTGCCTACCACTACACTGGTACAGCGTAAGTAATTACATAAACAACCAGTCTCACTGAGCATTGGGTCTTTCTATCAAAGCAGAAAAGAATGATCTGGGACAGCTCTATGTAGTGTTCCTATCTGAGATGCCAGTGAGATAGCTTTAACTGCTTACCAAAAAAAAAAAAATTCATTACAAACCCCACCGTGCCTCCTTTTTCTCTTTCTCCCATAACAGATATTTTGATCACAATAAGTATAGCCAGTCCTCATTCTCTTTTGTTTCTTTTGATTTGTTTTAGTCCTCAGAGTTTTCCTTTAGGGTCCTTATTGTAACATTTCTGAAACCATGAGATTCCCCTAGAAATGCTGTTTGTTATTGTTTCTGCATGCCTTCATTGTTTTTTTTTTATGACCCTACCATGCGGCTTTCTTGGCAAGATCTGTTCAGAGGGGTTTGCCTTTGCTTTCTTCTGATGGTGAGAGAGTATAACTTGCCCAAAGTCACCCAGTGAATGTCCATGAGTGAATGGAGATTTGAACCCTGGCCTCATGGTCTAAATCCCGCACTTAATCCACTACAGCATTCTGACAGTCTCAGAAAATCTGATATTACTCTTGTATTTCTCAGTGTCCTATTGAGGTTTTATAGGCCATTTCTGCACTACACTGATATAGTGCTATTATTCCACTTTCAATATCCTGTGAAAGTTGTCCCTGCTCAGCACCCAAGCTTTATTATTAGAGAGAGTGATAATCCCAGGTCAAAGACTTGCTTTCTGAAGTTAAGGCTCAACATCAGGGGTGGGAAAATCTTTTCATGAAAGTTCATGGCTAGTTTATGCAGCTTAAATATGTAGATATCGGTCACATGAACATCTTAAAAATAATAGCTCTGCTATATAGGCACACAGAGAGAGAGCCATCTGTTGAGAAAAGAGTTTTATTAAAGTCCATAGGGGTACCGGTATCACAATATCTTCTTTCCACTCGTATTTTTATTACCCTTTGAAATTTCAGTGGGGCTCTTTAGAGTCAGTTTTCAGATTTAATTAAAAAAAAAGAGTGCAAAGTAATATAGAAGATATTCCAATCACTACATCCAATTACAAAGAAGAGGAAATCAATAGACAAAATTTAAAGCATGTCTCAAGTATAATAAAAGAGAATAATTGGCAATTCTAAAGCGGGGGAAAAAGAGGCTATCTGACAGTAAGGTAAAATCAGAGAGCCGGACAAATGCTAAATGAATGCATTCACAAACAATGCTTTGAGCAAAAACTGACCTTTGTTCCACATGATTTGCAATTTCATTCAAACTCTTTTTGCACCCCTTTGTGCAGGCAAATTATGTTTGGCAGTAAGGTTTGCAGGAAAAGGAGAGTTTTGTGAATAGACATTCATAAGTGAATGCATGTTCAAAGCAGTCTCAAATCTGGAGGCCATCACGGGAAAAAAAATCCCTGTGCTAAAGAGGCAGAGGTTTTTTTTTTCCATAGCTGCTGTAATTATTAATACCACGCAGAGTAATTTCCTGAAGATCCAAATTCACATTTGGAATTACAAATGTGTGGCTATGTATTCGTAACTGACAATACAGGTAAAATATAATTCATTATTCCCTTTCAAATGCTCTGATTCATGAGTGAGATCTAGATGCAGCTAACACAAGGCATTTTGCTGGCTGACGTAAGTAACAAGGTGTCCCTCTCTTCCATTCCAGATACAAAAACTGACTGGACTGGTAATTCAATCTCACTTCAACACTGACAATAGGACAGTTTCCTTTCCCATGCAGGAGGCAGCAGGTTAATTTAGAGGCCACAGGACAGGGCAGATGGCACATAGCTCTCTCTTTCAATACGTTGCTCCTCTCTCCTAGCACCTGATACTTTATGCAACCATTTCAACTTTCCTAATGGTATAGTCAACCACAGATATAGGCCCTTTCCACACCAAGCAATTAGAACGGGGCAGTGTGTCCTCTCACAGAGGTTGTCTGCACTTTGGAGCGGACTAGGAGTGGACTACTTACTGGAGACCTGCACCTCAGTCTGCTCCAAAATGACCCCAAGTGGTCCTCCAGTGTGTTTTCTAAAGACCTCAAAAAACAGGTCTTTATTTTCCTGGAACGTGCCATTGCATTCCTGCTCCCTTGTGCAGATTCGCAGGCTCGCATCAATGCGAGCCTGCAATCTGTGTGGGGGGGCGGGCTTTAGGCATGGTGAGCTTCAGTGGTTCGTCAGGACCCAAGACCAACAAGAAGCCACCATTTTGGAAGCCAGAAGCTGCCATTTTGGAAGCTGGAAGCCGCCATTTTGGAAGCTGGAAGCCAGACCAGTGCAGATCTACAGACCTCGCACTGCTCTGATTCGCCCTGGGCCAAGGAGGAACCCTGCGGAAGGGCTTCAGAGACAGCTCGTGTTGCTTCGGACCCCAGAAGTAGTGGTAGGTAACGGCACGGAACGATTCCCTCACCTTGTGCTGAAACGGCCATAGTCATGCTTAGAGTAGACCCACTGGAATCAACTGCACAAGAAAGTCCTACTGATTGAATTAAATATGATGAAGTCTAATCCAATCTCAAATGTTCTGCAGTGTCCTGCAGTGTTTATAGGCATCTGAGGAGCTCAGCACAGGACTATAGCCTTAAACCTCACCTTTAAAATGTTCAGTCAGCAGCTCTTACTTTGCAAGAGAGGTTTATCTTGAATTGTGCAGTGATAATGTATATCAATCCTGTTCATAGAACACTCCTGGAACATTGAATGCATGGAGGACTGAAGTGGTAGCTTTGTGATAGGCCTTATCCCTGCCCTTCACATGTCCACCAGCTTTTCTGAACAGAGGCTATTTGCTCATGCATTCACACCCCCAATTCGTGCATACAGTAGGCTGGACTCACACAGAGCCAAGTAGTCTCATTGCAATCAATGGGACTTAAGTAGTAGCTGATTAACTTAACATTTCTTAGTGGAGATCTTACATTAGGGTTATGTAGTGTAAATCTCCACCTGCAAAGTCAAGAATTAATTAAACTGAATGGGAACATTGTACAAGTGAGTCAAGACAACAAAGGTACAACCAAATTTCTACATCAAAGTATACACACCTATATGCATAATGGCACTGCTTGTGCTACTTCACATCTGCAATCTTGAAGTGAATGGGGACATTTCACATTGGACAAAAATGACCACCCAGTGCCATAGGTGAACTTACACCTGTGTAAGAAGCAAATAGAATTTCAGCCATTCATTCCAATAAGTCTACTACAAATAGCCTATGGTCACAATAAATAACATTTAGATATTTAATGGTTCTACTCTGGTATGACAAATTCAGCCTGGATCCAACCCATTATCTCCTCCTGATCACATGGACAAAACAAAGGCACTAGTCTGAACTTTTAACCTTATCTGAGTTTTGACAGTTCATTCTTTGCTACCACACCAAATGTAGAAAAAAAATAATTTGCACAAAACCCGGGAAATACCCTTTGGAATGTACAAAATATGAATGAAAACTGCCATTGTTAAATACCACAGCTGTTACCACAGGGAATTTTGCAACTTGAAAAAAGGACATTATACATTTGTGAATTATATCTGATACTATCCTCATTTTGGTCACAATTGTAACATACTGACCAGATTTCCTTTTCTGTTTCCATTCAATATAATCTAGGGGAAGACCAATGAGATCAGAGTAAAATAACCATTTAATGGAGGGGATTCTTCATTCCCAAAAACAGTATTGGTATCAGATACTTTAGAATCCCAAATCCATAGATTTATAGGCCCTTCCCTCACGAGGCAGTTAAAACAGGCCAAGGCGTCCTGGCATGGAGGTTGTTCGCACCTTGGATTGGACTAGGTGCGGACTATTTAACATAGTTCCACACCTTAATCCGATCCAAACTGCCCCCAAGTGTTCTCCAGCACACTAAGTAAAGACCGGAAAAATCCAGTATTTATATTTTCTGGAACGTGCCATTGCGTTCCTACTTACCTGTGCAGATGTGCAGGCTTGTACCAATGCGAGCCTGCGATCAGCAGAGGGCAGGCTGTGGGCATGGCCAGTGTCAGCAGTTGGTCCACTCCCACGAAGACATCAGAAGCCGCCATTTTGAGCCAGAGCAGTGCAGATCTACAGACCTCGCACAGCTCTGGTTCGCCCTGCACTAATTGAGGAGCCCTGCGGAAAAGCTCAAGGGAAAGTCTGTGTTACTTCCAACCCAAGAAGAGCCAGTAAGTAACGGCACGGAGCGATTCACTCGCCTCATTCACAAAGGGCCATAGAATCTTACAGTCTTAAGGAGACAACACTGTACCGTGTTATGTTCCTATAGCCATTAATATTATTCCAAATTCTTTGGCTGCTAATTTAAAAAAATCAGGTAATATTCTTTGAGACTATGATTAAGGTTGCCAGATTTCAGAGTGCTTGCTTTAATCTGAGCAGACTGCACTGATATTTTTTTGTGTCTCCAGATAGAGGAAACTTAGTGCAAGTGGTACTGAAGGAAGTGAAACTCTGATATTTGTGAGAGGGCAGGAAAATCTTGGCATTCACATGTACTGAAAGATAGATGGCTCCAGGGCTCTTCAGCTCAGCTCTATAGTGTTCACATTTGTGTTGTGTTTATGTAAATATTGTTGTACCCAACAACAAGGGTAGGCAATTAGAGAAAGAGAGCATAGATTCATGCACATGGACTCATTCATATCATTTTGAAAAAGGCAAGGAGTGGTAGCCTAGTGTTAAAGGTCATGAGTAGTATGGACATAAACCTTTGTAAATTTTGTTCTTACAGCCAAGAACCCACAATTTTCCAATTTTGCTCTCTGATGCAAGAAAGTAGTTGAAAACTGAACGGTTTTCAATGACTATTTGCTATTTGGGGCTTGTTTTGTGCAAAATAAATAACTAAATGGCAATAGCAATAGCATTTACATTTCTATACTGCTTTATAGTGCCAAGCACTCTCTTAGCAGTTTATAATGTGTTAGCTAATTGCTCCCCAACAAGCTGGGTACTCATTTTTACTGACCTACAGAAGGATGGAAGGCTGAGTCAACCTGGAACCCTGCAGGATCGAACTCACAACACTGTGGCTGCAGTACTGGCAGTTGTCCACTGCAGTACCAGGGCTTTTCCCTCCAAAAATGCAAACAAAACAAAACAAAATAATAAAATAGAAAACTCCACTAGAATATACCTAATATTTGTGCCCCATTCATGAGCAAATTATAATATGACACTTTTCACACAACTCCATGTGGGAATCCCTTTCTGCACATGTAGCTTCACAACCAGGGATGTATGTGTGGATGTAGATGTGGATCTAGAGTGACACTTTGCCACAAGAGGAAGCAGAATTATGTCTCTCAGTGAAAAGAGGCAAGCTTTAAACATCTACTTTGAACTGAGTACCTGCTTTGGTGTGTTATATAGATCAACAGCTATTGGAAAGAATATGCATATTTTTGGAATTATTTTTTTACATTATAATGCACTGCAGTGTGACCATGCCACAAAGCACATGACCTTCCTAGCCCATATCACAGGGTCATTCCAAGCTTATCTATAAAGACTGAACCTGGATGGGTTTTCTTTGCTTTTCCCAAATGGATTATCAGATGGCTTCTGAGAACAGGGGTTTCTCAGTGGTGGCACCACGTTTGTGGAATATGCTACTTAAGGAGGTCAATTAGGGCACACTTCAGATACCAAGCCTTTTAAAACCTTTTAAAGAAGACTTTCACTGACTTTTTAAGAAGGTTTTGCTTCATGTAATCACTGATTTCTGATAATTTAATTTGCAGCGTTCTATAACTTTCTGTTATCCTGCATAAGATATGTTCCGCTATAATTTTGTTCTTTTGCTGTGCTACTGGTATTGTTACTGTGAATTTTAAAGATTCAGACTGCAGCAGCATGAGGCACTTTTGCTAGCCTTTGATGATGTTGAATCCAATGTGCCATGATGTCAAGTGTTTGAGGGCAGAACTAGGGGGTTTATTAGCTCCATCCAACTCTCTTCAATTCCCGTTGGACGATGCTTCAATCCACTCTTTGAAGTGAGCTTTTTTGGTCACTTCAGGGCTGAGTAAGAATTTCTGTCTCCCCCCCCTTTATGTATGTGTGTTTGTGTGCCTACCCCACACTGTATTTGAGGGACTGTGTAAATTGGCTTGGGGTGGTGTCTTTAAATAGGTGGCCACTTGACAGGTAGTGGAGGGAGAAGTAAGAATTACACTGAACACCTTGGCACCCAATGGGAAGACTGTGGAACTGCCTCTTTAGGTCCTGAGACCTAGAGGTTGGGGAAGGAGACTACCCTTGGGGCTGGCCTGGGAGAGTTGCCCTCACTTAAGTCCTGCAGCATGGTGGTGGGGTTCCTTGGGTCTGCCTTCCAGTAGATGGTCAGATGGCAAGCTCCTGGGTTGCCCTCAGGGCTCACATGGTTCACTCAGGGGAAGGCCGAAGAAGAAGTCATGAAGTGACATCTGACCTCAACTGATCCCACACTAGGGCCATTTGTGCACTAGACTGTTATAGAGCTATGATTCCATTTTCAACATCCTATGGAATCCTAGGGTTTGCAGTTTCGAGAGGGGCCAATCCTTTTTGCACCTTTCCGGGTTTAACTTGGTTTAGATAGGTTCTAGGTTAAATAAAGCAGTCCTTTTCAACCTAGTTCTCTGTGTCTGCTCTTGTTATCCCACGATTTGTCAGCAATAATACTTACGTGTTGGGTGGTGTGCTGTTTTGAGTTGTTTCCATAAGATAAAATAGGCTTATACTAAATAACTATCAGCAAAATCCTGAATGAATTTACTCAGAAGTAGGCATTTGAATTCAATTAGTCTTCCCTTTGGCTAAGTGTCTCTGTGAGTAACTTCCATTGAGTAAAGTGAGAAGAAAATTGCATAGGATGGCAAAGGGGCTTCTACCCCTCCTTCCTCTCTGCTAAAATCTAATATCCCAACAGCCCCAGAGATTTATTTATATCCTTTCAAAGTATGCTTATGCCTGAAGTGGGGATTCTATTAATGATTACAAGTGTATAAGCTTTAAAAGTAAATGTCATGGTAATGCAGCCCTACCCGTATTGAAGGAAGTGAATGGAAGGATTTAACAACAGATGGAGCAGGCAAGAGTCTTCATGTCTCACGCTTGTAGATATTATATAGCAGTGAACAGGATATTGATGAATATCTGTGCATAAAATTCTACTGCTGACAATATATGTCTTTCAGTTGCAAATTTGCAACATTTTCTATGATAAGAAGCAATGTGAAGGAGAAGGGGGGGTATCTGATAAAACTTTAAAAGGTGACTGATGCAAATCACACAAAAAAGGCATTCTTTCTTTCCTTTACCATGCCACTGATTGCACAACTCAAAGCTCCAGGAAATTACTGGTTCAAATGGATTTGAATTATGACTAAATGCATACCAATGATAACAACATCTGCAGTTCCACGAACTGCACAAAAGAATGACATGGGTTATTAACCGCCTGGCAGAAGGTGATTGCCAGCTGGGTTAAGAAGGAGCTTCCTCAAAGCAAACTGTTTTAATGCACTTTACTGTATGATGGGATGTTTTACAATCTGGATTTGTTCCTCTAAGGTAACAGGCTATATGGACCATGGGATCATTCCAGTATGGAAATGCAGCCACTATGAGAGAGATCATCATGAGCATTTGTTCCAGGCAGTGAGTATAAGTAAGAGTAAGGAAGTACGGAAGGCTTAAAAGTTTTGAACACTTGTGGAAAGTGGATTTGAAAAATCTCTAGTCCCTTTCTCATTGCATTTCTCAGAATCTCAATATTCTTGCCCCATCCAAGGATGCAAAACTTTTTCTTTCCTTCCTGCATGGAAGTGGGTACATACTTTGGAATACACTTTTCCTGGGTGAGCTTGGGTGCATCACATACTCTCAGCTCCAGAAAACCCCATGACAGGTTAACCTTGGGGTCTCCATAAGTTGGTAATGACTTGAAAGCACACCAGCACCATCACCACAACAAATATATGTGTTTTAATTGCCTGTTCACATTACATAGCAATTTGATAGCAACTTAATTATCATGGCTTTATCCTGTGGAATCCTGGGACTTGTAATTTGGTGAGCTATTTAGAATCCTCTGCTAAAGAGGTCTACTTCACCTCTTGAACTAAAGCACTACAAGATCTCTCTAGTAGGGAATCCCAAGTACCTCACCAAACTACAACTCCCAGGATTCTGTAAGATAGAGTCATGGCAGTTAGAAGTACTGAACTGCTATAACTACAGTGCAGATGAGAAGAGACTGAGGAGGACAGAGCAGTTTTTAAAACTGAGAATCAAGGCATGCTTCATTGTTTGGATGCATTTTTCAAATGCTCACATTTTCAGTTATGTATGTTTATCTGCATGTACTCTGAAAAAGAGGAATATAAGATGCTTCAAGCTTTCTCTCATTGATGATGATGGGAAATTGAAAGATAAACACACACTTGGATTAATAGTTTCACAGAAGGCCAATTGAATAGATCTCTATTAACACATTTTGGTTAGGGTAGATTTTTTTTTCCATCCCTAGATGAGTCTCTTTAATATAAGATGTTAGTAATTGAAGCCTCAAAAACAAAACCAAAGAAAACAAAACCTCTCCCCCTGCTGTTGATTGGTAGAAATATTTGCCATAATAGCTTAAAAAAGATGTATCAACAACATTGATTGTAGCATTCTGATGCAAGGTTTCTCAGTGTTTCATGTTGTTCACATAGTCCTGAAAAAGGAGCAGGGTTTTTCCCCCCATCCCCTGAGAAAATCAGGGAGAAACCTGAAAATGTGTGTCCCTGTTATATTTGTTGAGGTTTCTCTATATTAGAAAAGATACAAAAAACCTTATCCCTGAGAGTTCAAATCCTAGATGGGTTAGACCTCTTGTCCATGCACTAGATTGCACCAAATCTAGTAGATAGTCATTGCCCTACAAAGGAATAAAGAGTAGGTTTGGGATGGATAGAGAACTCCCACGTAAAAATCAGAATGCTATCTCAAAATTGGGCAATTCGCCTTGGGCAAGTCATTTATTTAATCTCTTAGCCTCTTATAGCATTCTAGTGAGGATAAATGAGACAATAACAGTGGAATGTTTTGTGTGCTCAAGAGTGCTAGAGAAATGATCCGTAATCATTTATAAATAGCTCTGGCTGACTCATGGGGACATGCTGATGATATACTTAAATTCTAAAGCATCTTTAAGGCAATCTGAGAAGGTGAAACTTTCAGCATTCTTGTTTGTTGATAAGCAGTAATAGGCCAAAACCTAATCCCTCAAAATGGAAGGGGTAGGAGACAAAAGGAAACATTAAAAGCCAGTGGAGTAAATAATAAGTATAGAGTATTTTCTAAATAGAGCAGAAATAGAAAAAGCTATGTGTAATTTTGATGTTAGAAACAGAAATAGTATTTCAATAGAACATATGGTTTTCTGAAATGAAGGGTTTTAGAGGACAGCATACTTTCCATCCTCTTGTCTTACCATTCTTTTCTTCCATTAATTAAGATGGTTTTAATTCCACAAAAGCAAACAATGGCTGGCATTCTATTAGTGAGATACACACGCGTAAGTTGTGCTATGCGTGCAAGGCAAATTATTCACCATGGTGCAGCAGATGTGTTCTGCTGACCATGGTAGAAATGGAGTTGCACATCAGCAACTTTGCCCAATGCAGTTATGCATTACACATCATGCTTTGAAGTTTCACACTGTGTGTTGCGCATCATACAGTGGTCCCCATTTACTGGCATGTGTTGATCATGGTGAGTGCTGCTGCAGGGTATCTCCATGCATAGATATTTATGCCGTACTGGGGGGATGCTGGATAGCTGTCAGTGTCTGGAATTCTCTATCAGCTATGTAGCCACATAACCACCTTAGTTGCAAAGCTAATTAGCATCTCCTGGCCTGCCTACCCATCCTCACTTTTGGCAGCAGCCACTGCTAGTAACAGGGATCTGTTCCCTTGTCAATGGGGAAACAGCTGGACTTTCCACCTGCTTCTGTGAGTGATCTCCACTGCAACAGGCAGTAGCAGGATCCCTGTTGAAATTCTCACTCACACCATGGATCGTTCACAGGAGGGGTGGGTAGGAATGTCAGTCAGCCGCTTCCCAGTCAGCAAGAGGAACAGATCTTTGTCACTAGCAGTGGCTGCTGTCCAGTAGGTGGGAACTGTTGGACTTTCATGCTCCCTATGTATTACCAATAGCAGTAAATATATAGGGATTGTGAATACAAACGAGTGAGGAATGCATAGTTATAGGTAATGCATTTGCAGCTGCCTTAGTGAATTCTAGTCAATTTGCTTGTGTTTCCTTTTCCATTTTCATGTTTCTTCCTTGTCTCATCTCTAATTGGAGTAAAAATCAGGAAATAAAGAGCAAATGGGGTCCAAAAATCACTCAGCCTGACAGTGTGGCTCATCTTTTAAAATGTGGTGAATGAGACACGGAAAAAAGTACCACTGAAGTGTTTCACTGGGGTGCTTAAATCTTGTGTGAATCATACCTCTGCTTAGTATTGTTTAGTTTCACCATCTGTAGAGGTCTGTGGTACACTCTCAATCCATATGCTAAATTTAGTTATTAGTTATAGTCTGAAAAAGTTGATGTATAATGGAATATTTTGCCATTTGGCAGACAAATTGAGTTGTTTTTTTAACTGATAGTTTTATAGGCCTGATTTCTGAAACCTTTCTCTGCCCAATGTAAAATGAAAGATTTGAGATTTATTTTGTAACGGCTTTGGTTGCTGGAGTATAGGATTGATATCCTGTTGATGACATGTGCAGGCATGACCTCCTACAATACCTGTTAATGTACTTTTAAGGCTGTTGTGGACAGGGTTGCATTAAGGTTTTTGTAGGCCCTAGGCACTCTTGTATTCAACTCTCTGCCTCACCTTGATGTACCACTACAGATGTTTTTGTAAGCCCTAAGATCCTGTTTTCACAGACCCTAAAATTTTCATAGACCCCAGGCACTGTATCTAAAATGCCTAATGGATAATGCAGCCATGGTTGTGGAAGAAAGTACTCAGTACTTCTTTGCACAATGACTTCCCTACACACTTCAGCTGATGCTACTGGGGCATACCTCCATGGCCAATGTCCAGCAAGAACTGGAGAAATCTTGTTTAACTTCAATTTTGCAGCTGGAAAAACAAAGAACTGTTGCATTTCTGGTTCTCCACTGAGTACTTAGGATCAAAGGTGGGGCTTATGATGTTATAAAGATAGATTTCTGTGACATCACAGTGGTGGCTCCTTGTGATGTCACAGATATGAGGCAGTCACATGCTTGGTGGGAGGTTGAACTGCTTCTTAGCCAGGTGATTATAGAAATGAGTATGAGGGTAAGTCCAAAGCATGGTAAAATCCAACTAACTAGGCAATATAGCAAATTAAAAAAAAAATGATGGCCATGAAGGTGGTAATATACACCCAGCATCTGCAGACATTGCCACTTTTCCAGCTACAGCTTCCATCACTGATAGTATTTACTAAGGCCCTTTCCGCATGGGCCTATTAAAACGGTGCAGAGCGACCTCCAAAGGAGGTCTTCTGCACCGTGGAGTGGACTGGGGTGGACTACTTTTTGTAGTCCTGCACCTCAGTCTGCTCTGGAGCGACCAGAACTGGTCGCGCAGTGTGCGTTTTAAAAGCCTCTTTGGCCCTTTCCGAATGCGGCAAGGGAAACGCTCCCTGCCACTACTCACTGGCTTTTTGGTGGGTCCATTTGGGTCTTTTGGGATGAGGAGCAGTGCGAGCTCATTGCTCCGCACTGCTCAAGCATTCAAAATGGCGGTTTCCAGTTGGTGGAGGCTCTCCACCAACCGGAGAAGCTCACCAGCCTGAAGCCCGCCCCCGGCAGATCTGCATGGCAAATCTGAACCAGAGCGCAGCGATGGAACAACAGGGGGTCGCACGCTCCATACTTTTAAAAAACCTCTTAAAAGAGGTTTTTAAAAAGCATGCTGTGCAACCAGTTCTGGTTGCTCCGGAGCGGACTGAGGTGCGGAACAACGAAAAGTAGTCCGCCCCAGTCCACTCCATGGTGCAGAAGACCTCCGTTGGAGGTCGCTCTGCACAGTTTTAATAGGCCAGTGCAGAAAGGGCCTTTTAAGAGGTTTTTAAAAAATACGGAGAGTGCGACCCCGTGTTGCTCCATCGCCGCGCTCCAGTGCAGATTTGCAGGCGCACACTAGTGCGTGCCTGCAGATCTGCCGGCAGCGGGCTTTAGGCTGGTGAGCTTCTCTGGTTAGTGGAGAGCCTCCACCAACCAGAAACCACCATTTTGGACTCCAGAGCAGTGCGGAGCGATGAGCTCGTACTGCTCCCCGTCCTGACGGACCCAAACAGACCCACCAAAAAACCGGTGAGTAGCAGCAGGGAGCGTTTCCCTCGCCGCATGCGGAAAGGGCCTAAGACACATGTGACAAATGGGAAGCTTTTTCAGGTCTGATGTTCCTTCTGGAGCTTGTGGGAAGATCAATGCCACTCTCCAGGAGGTTTTCTTCCCAGGCCCTGAGCTACTGCAGCCTGGGCATGTGCAACGAGAAGACTCATGAATCATTATACTGGCACTCCAGCTCCAATAGCATGGTTGGTCCAAATGAATACACCCACTGTTAATCTCTCAGTTCTGTCCCCACATCTTTTTGGTGCACCAGTGTGTTCACAAGTGCAACACATACACCAATACCTTTGTGTAGAGCTAGTGAGCCCTGTACCAGCTCGGATTAGGCAGAGATGGGTGCCCAGAGTTTAAAGACATAACACGGGGGGGGGGGAGAAGAGAGAGAGAATATCAAATTTTCTCTTCCTCTAGGACTCCTTTCTCTGAGGTGTATCTCTCAGTCAGGAAGCTCAGGAAAACATAATGTTCCCTGAGATTTCACCCTTTCCATAAGACTTGACAACATTTATTATGTTCAACATGAAAGCTGGGATATATCATAACAATAACAAAATGAAACTTCATGAAATAATGTGCACAGCTTTCTACCAGGTACAATTTTTGTTCTTGCATTCCCATTTACCTCTGTGAATTCAGTCTTTATAAGTTCCTACAGAAATTAATGTATTTTATAGCATTTGTGTGCCATCCTTCAAATAAGAAGTTTTTTGGACAGCTGTCAGTAAAAGTTAAAATCATAAAATTCTAATTACTATACAGAACCAGCCACACAGGGTTAATTTAAAAAAGAACTGAGTGTCTTCAAGAGTATTCTGAGTTTTGGTGCCCTACAGCAAACCTATCATGGAGCTTTGTTCAGAGGGGATTTGCCATTGCCTGCTTCTGAGGCTGCAAGAGCAAGCTTTGCCATGGACCATCCAATGGATTTCCATAGCCAAATGGAGATTTGAATTCTGGTCTTCTGTAGTCCTCCTCCAGCTTTTAAATCACTGTACCATTTAGATTTTCCACACAGGATAAGACAAGATAATAAAAGTCACAGTAGCAAAGAATATTTCACGGATCTTGAACACAGTTGAAGATTAAAAGACCTGGAGGGACATGGAATGGAGTTTTCAGGTGGTGCACAAAAGACTAAAACAAAGCATGAGATAAGCCTTTCTGGCAAGATCATATACATTCAAAAATTTACTATGTGGGACTGCAACTTCAGTAGCCATGCTGGTTGGTCAATTCTGAGAGTTGTAGTCCTTTTCTTTAGTAGCCACTTGTTGCACCTTAATTAATAGGTATGTCATGAAGAGGATGCCAGAAAAGATCTTGGTAAAATAAGATGGCAAACTAGTTAAATGAAGTATCCCACTCCTCATTAGTTATAGTAATGTGTGGATCAAAATATAGCTGTCCACCAGATTTCACACTTTTCCAAAATGCGTGACACTGAGTAGTTCAAACTAGGCATGTAAATCCTAGTCTTCACATGCAGGGATGAACAACCACAGTAGTTTTCTCCCGACACCACAGAAAACAAACATTCCTCCAAAGTATTTTCCCTATATTTGATCATGCCAAATGTCTAAAACATTCTATTTAGGAAAAAATATTAGTTTTTGCATAAAATCCAGCTTTCTGGACAGAAAATAGATGTCCTGGAGAGAAAACATTTTTTTTAATGTGTGTGTGAGAAGGAACCCTGTTTTCAGCACCAAAAAAAAAAAGGTGGGAAAAAAAAACCCAGACCAAACAACCAACCAACCAACACCTCATTTTTTCTATCCAGAGTAATACTTCAGGATGTTTGAATATGGAGAGAAAACTGTGTAATATTCTTGGCTGGTCTATTCTTCTTCCTGATAGGGTCTCCTAACTGCCAGGAACCTCATTTTTCAACTTGGGAACAAATAATAACAAATGTTCCTTCCATCTTTAGGATAAACCTACCAAAATAGTTTTGTGAGGAAGCACTGTTTTAATAACATGGAAAGTGAATTGAAAGGAATAATGATTTTTTAAAAGAGAACACAGACACACAAAGAGCCAAGAGCCTATATCAAAGCGATGGAAGTCAACTTTACACTCTGGCTATTTTAGTGTGATGACTTTACATGAGTGACTTGGCAATACTGGACATTTGAATGTGCAAACAAATGTGAAATACATGTTTGCTTCATGACATTTCTTTCTTATGAATTGTAACAGTACACTAAAGAAAGACTTCTGTTCCTTTCCCCCCTCTTTTTTCCTCTTTCTTTACTTATATCTTTTCGTGTAGTGTTATAATTCATAATAAAGAAATGTTACAAAGTGAAATATATGATTGCAGTGCACAATGCACATCTGCATGTGCAATGGCAATCCATGTTCAACTCTGCCTCCACAACAACCATATGAAATTGATGCCTGCATAAAGGTTGCCAGCTTATCTGAAAGTGAAAGCAGTATGAGATTCATCCATCATTGCTTCTGCTCACAAAACCAATGAGAGATAAAGGGACCTCATAATCATTTAGCTGGTTAACAACAACAACAACAACAACTAATAATAATAATAATGATACTCAACCAACCAGGTTACCACTCACTCATCCAACAAGGGGTAGTGCTTACAGCATTGGATTAGGACTCAGGTTACACATGGATCTATCTCTCCCCCACCCTCCATTCATGCATGAACTTCTTTGGCTCAACTATAGGCAGTTGCTGTTTTTCAGCCTCATGGGACTGTTGTGAGCCTAAAATGGGTGGTGGTGTTGGAAAACCATGTACACCATCTTGAGATGTTTGGAGGCGAGGAGGGATTAAATATAACAATCTAATAAAGAAATGTTTTGAGATATCTGCTCATATGAAGAAGAAAGCCTATCATGTATTCCTTTTGTTCTGATCTGAAACAAGGCATAAAATATAAACAAAATATTGCAAAGGCAGATTGTGTGTCTGGATAAACTTCAATCGAATTACAGTTTCAAAAACATGAGCTTGAGGAGAAAGGAGTTCTGAAGCCAGTAAGGATCAACACACAGTATGCTTTCAGAAGAAAGCGGGGGGGGGATTCTTGTTCTGTACAAGAATAAACCATAGTGTTCTTTTTGTTTGTCATGTTCTTATTGCAAATCAAAAATGCAGGATATGATTAAAAGGGGTTAAAAGGAGACCCTAAAAAGGACTAATGCTGACTACCTGTTTGGGCAAGTTCCCCAACATTAAGTAGGAAGCTATACAACTCTAGGAAATGCTGTGTGAAATATACAGCCCTTCAGTGATTTGATAGTACTTTTGCTCTCCTTAATGAGACAAGGAGCATGGGGTAACCTAATGTGGGTAAGGCAGGCAGTAGCTAAGGCTTTCTATGTCATAATCACGTTCGTAGGAATGAGGAAAACACAGGGAAAGTGTGTGAATAAAAGAAAAAAAAACTAATTTGAAATGATAGTGGAAGACAGAAATACAGTTAATACCTTCAGTACAGCTTTCTTCTAGCAGTAGCTTTGGGGCCAGAGTGTGTCAGGACAAGGCCTATGGCTGCATTTGAGCCCAAGACTGTGCAGCAGTGACAAGCCTGAGAGGAAACTCCATGGAGATACCAGACTTATTGGATTTCATCTTGTCCCTTTTGTTTGTACAGTTATTTGAATGATTCCTACTGCTTTCTTGCCCTCTTTTTCCTTATGAAATGCATTCTTTTCAGCATTTTTAAATCTTTCTTTAATATTTTTGTTCCATTATCTGAATTTCATAATAACATTTTTGGTGAGTGGATTGTTAAGGAGAAAGCCACAGTATTGAACTATTTAATTGTTTAAGTAAATTTTCCAGAGAGTGCAATCCTATGCAATCTCCATTAGATGTACTCTGACTAGTTCTTACGTAGGGTAGCAGAAGTGCTTTTAAGAATAATTGCTTAATTTTATTTTCTTTTCTTTTTTTTAGAACAATCAGTTTTCACAAGATCACAAAATTCCCTATTTCTCATTTTTGTTACTCATGAAGTTTGAACACTAAACCATTCACCGTGAATCAGAAATCCCTGTTTCTGTAACACATGTATATTCTGTAACATGTGAATAACTCCACAAATATGTGGATCATAGAATGTATACATGCTGAAATATTATGTGTGAAAAAAACACTTGTGGACTTAAGATTTCTTTCCTTTCAAATGAGAAACTTCACAAAATGCAGTAAAAGTTCAAAATTGTTGAAACCTATTAATTTTATTGCTCAGAGAAAGGGAATGTTTCATTGCAAAAAGGATAACACTATAAACTCATCGGGAATATTAAGGATGAGGAAGGGGAGTCCAGTACAAAGTACTGAAGCCTTGTGATTCAGAAGTGACTCTGTCACCCAATTTGTCTTTCTTGATAATTTTTTTTTTTTGACATCCATTGTACAATCACTGAATTTCAAACACAACAATACTGACATGCAGAATTCTGTATTAGAAAATACTGATGTTTTCTAACCATTCTGCCTTTGTTGTAAGAGCCAGAATGACTGGAACCTAAGAGACAGTACAGTGAATGAACAAAGGGATACAGTAGTGTCCTTTCGGGAGGTAGGATGGGTAGAATTAGAAGAAGATGGTGGTAGTGGCTGTGGCTTGAAACTGAGATTTAAACGTAATTAGCCCTCTGTGACCTGTTGTAGGTGCTGGCTGGCTGTTATCAGGCAGTGGAGTGCCAAGATATTTAGGAGGTAGACGGATACTGTTTAGCAGTCCAATAAAGCTTGCCTGATCAGGATGAAGGAGACCTTTGTTGGTTCAAAGGTCAGAAATCCAGCAGGTAGCAAGGTCAGACAGTCTGAAGGTCAGAGAAGATAGGCAGATGGTGGACAGGGAATCTGCAGCATACACAAAGGCAAGGCAAGGAAACACACAAGTTGTTTCTGGCATCAAGCCACCACCAGCTGGCTCTCATCCCAGCTTTATTAACTCCTGGTGTGCTTGTATCTGTTTGTCCTCCTTTGAGGCCGCTGTTCACCTGGAAAAACTGATTCCTGGCAGGAGAAGCAGCAGAATCTCCTGTCCCATACTGTGTGTAAGCAACTTTCCCAATTTCCACAAATACTTCAGAGATTTTAAGGTAATTAAAAACTTAAAGGGCCTCATTTGTCTCTACTGAAGCCCAAATTCATTCATGGTGGCTCTGGGAACCACAGCAATCAGTGACTAGAAGCCTGTTGCTGACACATGTCGGTGTAACCTGCCGGTACAACAATAAATGTTATTGCAACACTGCAGAAAAAAGTATTCAATACATCCCCATGCAATGCTCTGGGAGAGAATAATTATGGTCCTCCAGACCTCCAGGAAGGTGCTTCAGCAAGTGGCATGCTAGTCACGGTCCTCTGAATAGAAATAGAAGACTTTGCATGATTGATAACCTACCTAAAGCAGTGTCCCTGATCCTGTGGAGGACAGAGTTCATGTTCAAGTGAATGCAAGTAGACTTTAGACTTTGCCCCTTTACAAGGCAGAGTTGGAAGAAAAGCAGTTGGGATGAAGATTTTGGGGGAAGCATTTTAGATATGCAACAATATCCTGGCCCCATTTTTAGCACAATGCAGTAGCATACTAAATAAAGAAACTTGTTCACTGTCAGCCATAATGGTCTCTCATCTTAACAAAAAGAAACTTGCCCTTTTGCAGAGAACAACAACCCCAGAAGTATGGTAACAGTGAGCCAAAATATTTTGCTGACAAAGTCAGGGATATTTTGATGAACTTATTTTGCTGTGACAGAGAAACTTCATAGATGCTTTTCCTTCAGAATAAAAATACAACCTGCAATAATTACATAACTAGCCATTTTCTGCCCTTCCACGATCCCCCAAATTAGCTATCTGAAATAGTCACCTCATTTGGCAACCCTAAAATTTGGTCACCCAGATGTGTGGTGTGCATAATGCCACACAACTATGAGTTCATAGGCAGTTACTGTCAGCTGATGTTGATTTAGAGCACAATGCAGGCTTTTAGGGCAGACATCAGCGAGGAAAACCAAGTTGTTAATTCTTTCCCCGCCCCCCCAAATGACAGCTACCTTCTCCTCCTCCTCCTCCTCCTCCTCTTCCTTCCTCTTCTTCTTCAAAAAAAACTGTCTTACCAGGGCATCTTGTGACCTCCCCAATATTTCATATATCATACAGGGCAGTATAGGGTGATAATCACACCCCATAGTGAAGAGATGTGCTTTTTACAAATGTGGGATAGCATACTAACAATTGTCTGGTGAATTTGTCTTGAAAGATATTTTGAAAGGTTCTTATTTAATATGAACATTCAATAGCATGCATTCTTTTTTCAGATGCTTAGTTTAATGGGTGCTGGCACAGAGATGTACATACATAACTGCATAAGACATAGAAGTCTGCAGATGGCAACAATTTTCATATTCTCCAAAGCTAAATTTAAATATATAGCCAGCCCAGTGGTTTCATAACAGGATCTGGAGATAATTTATCACCTGAACTTCAAAGCTGCATTTGGCTCTTCAGTGTTGGTCATTATTAAATAGATAGATACGTAATATAGTTTATATGAATTTTAAAAAATCAAGATCAGATAGCTTTGGTTGGATGTACAGTTCCTGGTTTGATAGTCTTTCCAAGCTCCTTGTGTTCCTGAACTGTAAAAAAGTTTCAGCACATTATCATGGTCCCAAGATTCTCTAGCCATCACAATTGGTCAAGTCAAGCCCATGTTAATAAACTGTGCACTTCTCTCCCTTCTCTTTTCTTCCCCCTTTTTAGATTTATACCTTAAAAATCCAATAAAATATGCCTATAAAGTCAAGCCCAATTGGCATTCTCTTTATATGAAAGCAGTTTCTACTAAGAGGAAATATGGCTGTTGATGAGTTTTGTTCGGTTTGCATTTCAAAAAGAATTTACCAGGTCCAGACTTTCCAAATCAATATCCACACCAGAGTGTAGTTATGATTTAAATAAAAACAAAAACAACTTACAAAATGGATATAGTCAACAGAAAAAATGTGACCATTAATGGGAAAATGCATAAAATGAGACTTCAGGAAAAATGTTTACAAAATATGTATATAAACTAGCACACAAAACCAATATGGTAGCAGGAAGGAATGACCAAGATTCCACATCATGATCTGCATTTTATAACTTATGAATTTGTAGATGTGCAACAAAATCCTATTAGTGATTTGCCAAGACATGCACCTGTGCACTGACAAGAGTTCCATGGCACATTGGTCACTCAAATGGCTACCATTGCAGAATGGTCACCCATACATTGTAATATCACAGTAGCTCCTAAGTGGATATGGATGTTGTGAAGCTATTCAGTTCTATTTCCTCCATGCAAAAGTCCACTCCTGATGACATAAGTCCCATGCTGAATTAGGCAATGAACTTAAATTGGGGAAAATAAAGAATGGAGACAAGCCCAAATGGAAGTTTTCATCTATCCCTAATAGCACAACACACTTAAACTGGCCTTGCACACTTTTCTCTATCAATACAGAGAAGTCAGGACTGCATGGAGTTCAGCAGAAATGTTAGAATTAACATTGCCACTCTATATGAGTATCTCCTCACTGTTATATTAAAACCCTCTTTGGTAAATGCTTCTCTAGAACAAAAGTAATGGGCTGTATGAACAGTTGCATAATCATCCCATCATTAGGCAGAATGCTAGTTAATAGTTCAGAATGCCCAGTTGATGGAAGGTAATTATCAGTAGATGCTCTCTCAACAACTAGATTTTCATCTTGCATTTTAAAGGAGATAGCCATCAGAGATTGATGGTGATTCTTCCTATTCCCCCCCCCATTACTGCTAAGAAAAGCAGGCAAATGTAAAGTGTGTGGATATTTCTATGTAAAAATAGCATATTTTCATTTGATAGAGGCAGAGAGTGAGAAGAAAAAAGATGCAGAGAGATATGAGTTAGCTGAAGATTGGAGAGATGCTGTTGGTACAAGCCCCTTTCCAAAGATGAAATGTGAAAATTAATGTATCTCTGTGGACATAACAGTGTTCATGTTCTTCACCTTTAATTATGTATTTGTACATAGTGTTGTTGTGTGCCTTCAAGTTGTTTCCAGTTTATAGTGACCTTAAAATAAACTGATCACAGGATTTTCTTGGCAAGATTTGTTCAGAGGGATTTGCTTTTGCCTTCCTCTGAGGCTGAAAGAGTGTGATTTCCCAAGGTCACACAGTGGGGTTCCAAGACTAATTGGGATTTGAAACCTGGGCTCCAGAGTTTTAGTCCAACACTCTAACTACTACATCATACTGGCTCTCACATTTGTAAATATATACTTGCAAATTAGGAAAGTTTCCTGAATTGCCCAAGCTGATGTTGATGATTTCATTGAGGATTTCAATGAAACTAATGTTTGACTGGAAGCACCTAAAATCCCTGAAAGTTATTTCATGACCCATTTCATGCAGAATAGATTAAAGATAACAATTCTTTCCCTTCCCAAATAAAGTTTGCTGATCAGTTTGCCTATAAAAGATTGAATCTCAATATTAAGTTTGGCCAAGATAGGCTAACAAATGTAGTCTTCAGCCAGAGAATGATGGTGCATTGCTTCATTTCATTGCAGCCCTGGCAGGGAAGGGCAAGCATCAGGAATGCTCCTCTCTACACCTTGTCAGGTCGCTGTGGAAGGGAGCACACTGGCCCTACCTCTTCCTTCCGTAGCACAGCCAGGCACTTGCCATTGCTGTGCTAGGGGAAGGAAGCATTGCCAGCTCACTTCCTCCATTCTGCACTACAAGGAGGGACAACAGTGTTGCACATGGTAGGTGTAAAATGCTTTTTTTTTCTCTGTTTTTCAAATACCATACATGTGCGATGCATGGGGACAAGATGGCGACAGGACCATGATGATGTCGTGCAGAAGCACGACCTGCGGAGCACTGCCATCATGTCCCAACTGCAGGACAGCCATAATATGTGGAAAGGGTCTCAGAAACATGAAGTGTTTGTTCAAAATATACCTGCAGTAGTTGGTGGATTGGGTCTAAAAGCTTACTATCCTATTTGTTTTGATCCAAACACAACAGGTTTGGTGACTCTGTGATCAAGCACGAGCATTCACATAGCATATTGTCATTGTCTGCCTTCAAGCAGTTTCTGACCTATGACAATGCCACTACAAACCTTTCAAGGAGTTTTCTTGGCAACCTTTGGTCAGACTGGGTTTGACATGGCTTTCCTCTGACGCTAAGAGAGTGTGACTTCCCAAAGATCACCCAGTGGGTGCCCATGCCTGAATGGAGATTTGAACCCTAATCTTCCAAATCCAACACTCAAGCCATTATTCCACACTGCCTCTCCTTGTAGGGCATAACAGGCAGAAAGACATTTTGAATTATAGTGTATCATTAGAAGGAAACCTTCAATCTATAGTAAGTTTTCACTTGGATAGCATTGTCCCTGAAACTTCTAATTTAATGATATAATTGCAAAATCACCACTATTATGATGATGTTGCTTTGTCCCTAGGGAAGAACATGCCAAATATATCTTAATCCGTGATATGATGCACAGATCATAGACAGATTTCAGACTGTTTTCATTATTGTTCCCAGTTACTTCACAAGAGGCTCCGTAATCACCAAGCCCAAATTTAATTCATATTGAACTTCTGTCTGAAGATCCTGCTATAGGCTTTGGGTTTTTTTGCACTGTGGTTGGCCCTTGAGGCTCAATTGTTGACTTTCCTCTATCAGCTTCCACTTGAGCTTTTCAGGTTACTGTCAAGTTAGGCCAGTCCCCAGCACTTGATCCCCCCACTGATAGAGTAGCTATGGGGGTAAGACTTGAATAGCCCTTGCTATGCTGGCTAGTAGTGTTGGAATTTTAAACAGTGTGATAACTATGGTCCTTATGAAAATGCAAACACCATGTTGCACAATGAATTCTGGTTCACCCTCCCCCTGTCCCCACTTTCTGGGAGGGAGCCATTGCAGTCCATGCAGGTCTGTTCCCCTGTCACTTGGAAGTAGCTGGCTCCCTCCCATGGATGATCTCTAGCGAGACGGGCAGAAGTGGTATCCCTGTCAAAATTCCTCCTTGCACTGGAGATTATTTACACAACAGGAATGGAAATCAAAACAGGAACAGATACCCTGTTGATTACATCAGCCGCTTCCTAGAAAGTGCAGATTTGGGAACTTTCAGGATCCCAACATAGCCCCTAAACTAGGACCTAGGTAGGAATCATGAATATTAAATAGTCATGACTGTGTAACTCCAGGTTATGAATTTATGAGTGCCATATACAAGATTCCAGCCATTGTAATTGTATTTAGTGGTATAATGGCCACATTTGTAGAATACAAATGTGACTACAAATAATGCATGTCACTGACCACTGTTGATTTGGGGGAAAAAATATCTTTAAAACTGTGCATGTGTGGGGTGCAAATTTGGTGGTTGATTATTGATTAGTTTAGAACGGAAGCTGCAAACTGCTCTCTACTTACTTCATTTTCTTACATATTCCCAAACTTGAGCAATGAATCTAATAGGTAAAATCACTAGGATCCACTCTGAGTTGGATGCTATCATTGATGGATGTAATTCTGGCCGCTGCTTGTCCAGTGATAATGGATACTTTTCAATTTGTACAACCTGAGGATGTAGACAGGATTCTTGGAGATATGAGAGCCACTATATATGCTTAACCACATGTTCTTAACCTTTTCTTTACTGGAGGTCCCCTGTAAATATAATTTGTTGCTGGAGACCCCTAGAATTAACTCAAGATTTAAATTTAGAATATTTAGATTTAAATATTCAAATAATTATTTATTTATTACAGATTTTAGAAGACTGGGATTCCAATCTCTGCTCAGACACTGGATGACATTGGGCAAGTCACAGTCTCTCAGCCTCAGAAGAAGGCAAAAGCAAACCCCTCTGAACAATCTTCTCAATAAGAAAAAAAAACCTGTAATAGCTTCACCTTAGGGCTATCATATCATGTCTCTCACCTAACTTATGGCAACTCTTAGGTGAACCTATCATGAGGGTTTTCTTGGCAAGATTTGTTGCATTCGGCTTTCTCTGAGGCTGAGAAAATGTGACTTGCCTGAGGTCATTCAGTGGATTTCCATGGTCAAAGGGAGATTCAAACTCTGATCTCCATTGTCATAGATTTGGTATGCACACACAGCTGCAACTGTGTTCCTTTTGTGAGGGACACATCAGTAAGGATGATGGGTGGGTGCTCCCTTGATTGCAAATGAGGGAGCAGTTTGGGTGGGCACACACCAGCCACTATGTCCCTTTCAGCAGGGATGTGGCAGTGGGGAGCAGTTTGGATGCACGAACACAACTGTTGCCATGTGTCTCAGTGTTCACATTCCCTACTGCCCCATCCCTGACAAAAGGGACACAGTGACAGGCATGTGCACTCACCCAAACTGCTCCCTCATATCCCAAAGAATGAACAGTTTTGGCACCCCCAACCCCCCTGCTGCTGTATTCCTTTTGCTGTTGTTGATATCTAGCAGTAGGGCTTTGTGGGCCTGTTGTGAGGACTTCATGGACCTCCAGGGGTCCCCAGACCCCATGTTAAGAACCATTGCTCTAGATCCTTGCCCTTTCTGATTATGAAAAAAGGCTAGAAGGGAACCAGCTGAGTGAGTACACTTAGGCTGAAAAAATGGAATGCACAAATATAGGATGAGGGGCATGTGGCAGGATAACAGTACAAGTGAAAGGGATCAAGGAGTCTTGGTAGATCACAAGCTCAACATGAGCCAGCAGTGTGATGCAGCAATCAAGAAAACCAACGTGATTCTTGGTTCCACCAATAAAAGTATGGTATCTAGATCAACGGAGGTAATGGTACCACTCTATTCTGCATTGGTTAGACCTCATTTGGAATACTGGGTCCAGTTCTGGGCACCTCAACTCAAAAAAGATATCAACAAGCAAGAGCATGTCCAGAGGAGGGTGACCAAAATAGTGAATGGTCTGGAAGCCATGCCCTATGAGAAGCAGCTTAGGTATGTTTAGTCAGCAGAAGAGAAGGTTAAGAGGGGACATGATAGCCATGTTTAAATATTTGAAGGGATGTCAAGTCAAGGAGGAAGCGGGCTCATTTTCCACTGCTCCAGAGACTATGACAAGGAGAAATGGATTCAAGCTGCAGGAAAGGAGATTCCACCTGAACCTCAGGAAGAACCTCAGAGCTGTCCTGCAGTGGAATATGCTGTCTCAGAGTGTGGTGGAGTCTCCTTTGGAGGTTTTTAAGCAGAGTCTGGATGGCCATCTGTTGGGAATACTTTGATGTGCATTCTTGCATAGCAGGGGGTTGGACTGGATGGCCCCTGTGGTCTCTTCCAGCTCTATGATTCTATGAATAGAGGGAGTGGTTAATGCCTCTTTAAAACAAGGCAAAGTTCCAGCTTGCCTCAAGAAGTCTGTTATAAAACCATTACTAAAAAAGTTATCCCTGGATCCCACCATTTTAGATCATTGTCTGTCAGCCTCTAACATTCTATCTCTGGGCAAGATTCTGGAGTGTACCATGGCCTCCCAGCTCCTGGTGTTTCTGGATGAAATGTATTATCTAGATCCATTTCAATCTGATTTCAGGCTTGGCTATGGGACTGAGATTCCTTTGGTCATCTTGGTGGATGACCTACACCGGGAAACTAGACAGGGGGAGTATATCCCTGTTGGGACTGGCTGAGTGGATAGAAGGAGTGTTTAATGCCTCTTTAAAACCTCTCGGCAGCTTTCAATACCACTGTTACTGCGGTTCAAGCCTACCTGGAGATAGCACTAGATATCGTTTTGATATCAAACCATTTGGCTTTCCTCTGCCACCCCGCTCCACGTGTTTGCGAGGCCTCCGGACAAGCACGTAAACAGGCATGGCCGATAATTGCTGGACATTCCATTCCCCACCTAGGCAGGCCAAACTGAGCCGGTTCGTCGCTTCAGGGACCTCTCCGGCAAACACCCTTTTGCTTATGTGCGATACTAACAAAGGCTCTCCTGCTCTGAGCAGGTAACCTTACAAAACCTGTACTAAGCACTCCACATTTGCATACAGACTACACTATTGTTGATTCGGCTTTAAGCCAATCATGCTAAACTCTGACCTTTCCAAAGCTTTGTCTCGCTCCAAAATTGCATTGTTCTCACAGAGTAAGGTATGGCCTACAGGCACAATTCACCCTATAAAAGTCCCTGATTCCGAGACCTTCCTCGGACCACTTGGATCGCTCCTGAATTCCATCCAGCCTTGCTGCTGCTTTGTTTGGCGAGCCGTCCCCTCAGTTCCAGTAACTGAGCCCACTCAACCTGGGACCGCTTCTGAGTTCCATCCAGCCTTGCTGCCTCTGTGCCTGGAGAGCCTTCTCCTCAGTCCCACGTACTGAGACTTCATATGCACCAACTCCATCTTCATATCCCTCCAGGACTACGAGACAGGTGTCATATTACCCATTTCCCTCCGAAAGTCCCTATTTCCACTTCTTTCGTTAGCCGAGTGCCTGTGTTGTCTTTTATGTTTGTCTGTGTTTAATAAAACATTGTTTTTGCTATTTTAAACCGTCTGGCTGCTTGACTGACCTGACCCTGTAGACCCTGGGTTGCAAGATCCTGCTAAGTTACCCTGCCTCTCGCTAGCTTTAGTGAGCGCTCCAGCTAATTTTCCCCCAAAGCGTGTTATTGTGTTGTGGTTATTTGGGTGCCCCTCTCAAGACCCCCAGAGAACAGGGTAATACCACGGTCTCTTTCTTGATCACCTTGTGGGATGGGACTTAGGGACATTGTTTTACAGTGGCTTTAACCCTTCCTGGAGGGCTGAACCCAGAAGTTGGTGCTGGGAGACGTCTGTTCAACTCCTTGTCCTTTGGCCTGTGGCCTCAGGGCTCAGTTCTTTCCCACATGCTATTTAACAACTACATGAAACTGCTGGGAGTTGTACTGTTGTACAGAGTTTTGGGGTTTGGTGCCATCAATATATGGATGATGCCCAACTTTATTACTCCTTTTTAACACAAGTCAAAGAAGCTGTTTTTCTCCTAAACCAGTGCCTGCCATCAGCAATGAACTGGATGAGGGTGAACAAATTGAAACTTAATCCAGACAAGATGGAGGTGCTCCTGGTCAGTTGAAAGGCAGATCAAGAAATAGGGATTCAACCTAAGTTAGATGGGGGTTACTCTCCTCCTGAAGACACAGGTTTGCAGCCTGGGGATGTTCCAGAATTCAACTCTGAGCCCTGAAAGCCCAGATTTCAGCAGTAGCCAGAAGTGCTTTTGCACAGTTAAGGCTTGTGTGCTAGCTGCACCCATTCCTTAAGACATCAGGTCTGGCCATGGTGACACATGCCTTGGTTAAATCCTGGTTGGATTACTGTAATGTCCTGTAGACGGGGCTGCCTTTGAAGAGTGTTCAGAAATGTCAATTGATTCAAAGAGTTGCAGCCAGATTGTTAACTGGGGCTAGCTACAGGAATCACACAACTCCCTTGCTGCCATAGCTCCACTGGCTGCCAGTCTGTTTCTAGGCACAATTCAAAGTGCTGATGATGACCTTCAAAGCCCTACACAACTCAAGTCCAGGTTAATTGAAGGACCGTATTTTCCCTTATGAACCAGCCTGCACTTTGAGATCTGCTGGGGAGGACCTTCTCGTCGTCCCACTACCTTCATAGATGCACCTGGCGGAATATGGGAGAGGGTCTCTCAGCGGCTGCTCCCAGGCTCTAGAACTCCCTTCTCAGAGAAGTCAGATTGACACCCTCCATTCTTTGTTTCTTCAGTAAAGAAAGGATGTCTTTATTCCAAGAAGCGTTCAATGTGTGATTATGACCAGTCTGATAAAAAGTACTGGATATTGTTAACTGTGCTGAATTCATGCATGTTTAAGTTTTAATTGTATATTTAACTTTAATTCTTATTTGATCATTTAATTTGTGTCTTAAGTTTTGTATTTTGTGATTTTTAACTATTTTTTTTTAAAAAAAATTTTTTTGTAAGCTGCTTTGCGTCCAACCTGGGGAAAAAAAGAGTACAAATAAAGATGACAACAACAAAAACAACAACGTGAACCAGACTTGGGACTCAGCAGACTGAATTTTCACATAACTTCTTGCTGAAATAAACAGGGCTTTCTGAAAGACCACTCTTGGTAGATTTTGTCCTTAGCTTTACACACGCACATGAGCACACATACATTACTTTTTTTCTTCCAGGTTTACAAAATGGCAGGTATTCTTATAGCCCCTTACAAGATCAATGGTTAATATGGGAATCTAATTAGTTCCCTGTCAGGTTTAATTTGTACTTTAAGTAGAAAAGTATGTGAAATGACAGAAGTAGGCAATGGGGAATGATTGGGCCATTCATAACACTGGGCAGTGCTAATGATTGTTTATTATCTTACTGACATGGCAGTCAAAACTTACATGATTTGGGGCATAACCTCTGCTTTTCAGCAGCTGATTTCTAGCTCTCAGGCCATTAACGGAGACCTTAGAACAAAGGGATAAAGAAGTCTTTGCTAATAAAGGGTGGTTGATCTCCCACAGGCTCATTCCTCCCACTTGAAAGCTGTTTTTTTTTTTCTTTGTCCAGAAGCAATACTCGGTTGGCATTACTCAGGTCCAACCCCTAATTCTAGTCAATAGGACAACTGCTGAGTGAGTTAACATAGTTCTGATCTACATCCCTCAAAAAAATTGTAATAAAAACAAACTTGTCCTATACAAATGCAGCTTTCCAAGAGCTGTTTTTAGTTGAATTGGATTTTTCTGGGAGAATTCCTACTGGTTTTCATCTTGAGTAGCCAAGTGCCTTTGCTTCAATCCTAATTTACTAGTATTAGAGCACAATCCTAACTGACCTTAAAGTCCAAGGGTCAGAAAAGGCAAAGCTAGGGCAGCGAAAGTATGCTGCGTCCAAACCTTTCTCAGCCTAGAAGTGCTGGAAATTACTTAGGATCTTGTGGAAATATTGTGGCTGAAAGAGGTTTGGAGCTTGCACAACTGGGCTCCTGCCTCACCCACCATTTTTCTTTTGCTTTTTGTCTCTTCTGGCAGCAGAGCTGTTCTGCTTGAAGACTGCTGGCAAATCTCTGAGATCAATCACTAGAAGGTTCTATCAGAAAAAGGAAATTTCTGGGGATTAGTTGAAGTTAATTACATCAGTCAGTAGGACTTAATTCTTTGCCAATTTGTCTAAGATTGGGCTATAACAAGTGTTTCCAAATGATATCATGATCAAGACAACAGTATACTTGAAAACAAAATTAAAAACTAAGAAGAACTAACAATAAAACTAAAATATCCAGTCCAATAAATGCTGGAACTCAATAAATAATTAGAGCTAAACTCATTCAGTTTTCCAGTCCATAAAATCCTTGCAAATGTACAGGTCTTCTGAATATCAGCAGCGGTAGGTTATGATATTTGGGAATGCATTCAACAAAACATAGGGCTCCTACTGAAAATTAGATATAATAAATCCATCAATTTCCATTTCTTTCAGTTTCTCCCTTCTCTAATTTTAAATTCAATTTGTGCCATACTTTGAAAATTTATCTATCTGAGGCTGGCATCCTGTTTGTGAAACAGGATTGTGTTAAGTCTGACACAATTGTAATCCACTGTTAGAGTCATTGCACCGGTTGGAAGTTTCTTCTAACCACATAGTGACCAAAAGGCCCCCATGCCCCAACCTAGCATTTAAGTAGTGTAGCCCCCTCCCCTGAACATGGCCATTTCCACGTAGATGGAGAGTGGGTGAATGAATGGGGACGCATTCAGCAATTTTCTTGTAGTTGGACAAATGGTGACAGGAATCTTTAGGGTCTCTACAAATGCCTGTTAAAGCATGTCTAGGTACTGGAAGAGAGCTGGAAACATCTCCATTCATCCCCTTTACCCTCCAGAAACAGGGAAATGGTCATGATGTGGAGGCTCACAACTTTAAAGGTAGGGTTTAGAGGGCAGCTTCGGGAAATGTAATTACAAAAACATAACTACATCTTCCTAGGTACATCTCCTAATGCAGGATCAGAGTTTAAGTTTAGCTTGTTTTGAACATTGAGAAGTTTTCTTGTACATGCAATTTTCCTTGCATGTCAGAATGTTCTCTCTCTCAATCTCTCTCTCTCTCTTTCTCTCTGTGTTTTTTGGTTGGAAAATAACATTGAAAAATTTGGAAGAAAGATTCAGTTCAGTTTCAGTTCCTGTATTGGTTCAGAAGTGTGAAGTTTGAAGATACCTAATGCAGTCAAAAAACAAGGGGATCCTCTACTTGTGGAAGTGGACTCTTGTGTCATCATACATACATAACTGTTTTTCCAAGGGTTTAACCCCTCCAACACCAGGTAAAGTAACATGATTCAATCTCAGCTGACTTTGCTTGTTCCATTGTCTAAAATTATTTCCATATTTGAGAATACAGAGATTTTACAAGGCACTAAATGTACTGTTCCGGAATAGGAGCCTTTGGCTTCACACTAGATGGATGTTGTTTTATACACCTGGAAGTACCTTTGAGGTACCTGAGAATCTTCTTGCCTATGTGCACACCAGCCTAGTTGTCCTCACTAACATGTTTATGAGTAAGATAAACAGCTAAGCCAGTAACAGGAATATCTGTGACCCATGGATACATGTGGCCCTTTGGAAGGTCCAATATGACCCTTGGGAAACCACACCAATCCCTGAAATGTTTTGGCAAACCCGTAATTATTTTTTTTCAGCTGAGAAAAGTTGTTTTTCCAAAAACAAAACAAAACAAAATTTTAAATATGGGGGAAAATGGTGAGTCTATTCCATGCTATTTTGAGCCATTCTCCACCCCTAAACAGCTGCCAACACCTAAAAAGCCAGAAAAACAACTGGGAGTGACATATCATCACTTTTAGTCATCAAAATGGCAGCCATGATGTCACAGTTCTCCAAAGGAGCCAAAAACCTAGCAACTTCCTGGACTTCCTGGCTCTATGTTATGGCAGGAAACTGAGCTCAACAAGCAGTGAGCCAAACTGTGGAAAGGATTTCTCACTGTACCTAAGAAATAAATAGAAAGTGGAGATTCATTATTCACAGTAGACATTTTGGGGAAACTGGGGAGGATAAAATTTCAGTTTAGCCATAGCCCAGACTATTTCTTTGGGGTGAGGTCTTCACACACCATGTTCCCATTAAGAAACGTGCAATATGGCACACAATCAGATCTCAAGTAAACACAGTAAACCATAGCATCAATAATTTCTAGTGGTGCATGCACATTAATGGCTCTGGTGCATAATCAAGTGAGTCAATTAAATTTTAAAAGAGCTGTGCTGGCTCACGCTTTTCAAGGAACCACACAGATGGAAATAGGCTTATTTGCTAAATGAGAATAGACAAAGTTGGCAAGCTAAGAAAGGGTGTAAGGAGCCCATTACCAATAACGTGGGGTATATAAACACAAGGCAATTATATGCAAAGCATTTTGACAGTGTCTCCTTTGAAACATTTGCTCAGTTAACTATAGAAATCTTTCTTAATACAACAAAATTGGCAAAAGGGACTTACCATTGAGTACTGCAGTTCTGTGTTCTTGCAACCACTCAGCAGAGCGAAAGGATTATTGTACTCCTATATATCCCACTGGGGCACAAAAAGCACTACATAATCAGCTAAAGGAGCTAAGAAACTGCATTGCTTATTTATAATTGCTCTACTGTTGTTTATATATAGAAGAAGAAACATATTGTATCTGATTAGCCACTAGGCCTAATTTCCTAGAAAGCTTGTTTTAAAATGACCACATTTGGCATCTCTCAGTTTCCTGGGGAGACAGGAGAGCCTTCTCAGTGGCTGCCCCTAGGCTGTGGAACTCCCTTCCTACAGAGGGTAGATTGCCCCCCTCACAGTCCTTTCACAGGGTGGCATCTCACCTCTAAATGAATGTCTTGAAGTAGTAATGGACTGGATGAGGAAAAACAGACTGAAGCTGAATCCAGATAAGACAGAGGTACTTGCTGTTAAGGGCCCTAGCCCAGGTATGGAGGTTTGTCAACCAGTTCTAGACGGGGTCACACTTCCCCTGAAAGACTGTGTCCGCAGCTTGGGGGTGCTCCTGGACTCACCACTTCAGATGACAGCTCAAATAGATGTGGCAGCCAGGAGTGCCTGCTATCAGCTTCGGCTGATACGCCAGCTGCGCCCCTTGCTGGACCTGGAACACCTAAAAACAGTGGTGAATGCATTGGTAACTTCACGGCTTGACTTCTGCAATGCGCTCTACATAGGGCTACCCATGTGCTTAGTCTGGAAACTTCAATTAGTTCAGAATATGGCAGCCAGGTTGGTCACCGGAAGATCTAAAACTGACCACATAACACCAATTCTGAAGTTCTTACATTGGCTGCCTATTAGTTTCTGGGCACAGTACAAGGTGTTGGTTCTTACCTTTAAAGCCCTTCATGGCTTGGGGCCAGCCTACCTACGGATCGCCTTCTCCCACATAATCCGCCCCGCACATTAAGGTCCTCTGGGAGGACTTTACTGCAGCCAGTCAGAACTAGGTTGGCTGCAGTTACCCAGAGGACCTTCTCTTCTATCGCTTCCAAGTTATGGAATGGCCTGCAGGAGGAGACCCAGCGTATTACCAGTCTTGACTGCTTTAAAAAAGTAGTCAAGACTTCTCTCTTCCAACAGGCCTTCCCAGAGTAGTGCTCCACCGCCTCCCACCAACTGTCCTCTTGTTCTTAATAGTCAACGTGTATTAGGGGTTTTTAGATGGGTTGGTGGGTGGGGAGGATGGGTTATGTTTTAATTGCTTTTAATGTATTTGATATACTGTTGTAGTACCACCTCAATCCGTCGGGAGAGGCACTATATTATTATTATTATTATTATTATTATTATTATTATTATTATTATTATTATTATTATTCAGCATGCAATGACTTCTTTATTCTAATTGGCTTTTGAGAACTGAACGTTAAAATAAAAACAGACGGTGAGGGGGCTGCAAGACCCATAAGAAAATAGTGGTCTCCTCACTGGGCCTAACTAAGGCCTCTTCTGAGACCTCTAATCTTTCCCAGGCCCACCTGGACCACCACTGGATTATTCAGGCCTGAGCAGAACCTATCCATAGCCCAGAAAAGCCAAAACACCTCCCAAATTCCAAACTAGGAGACTCCTGGAAGACAGATTGTACAACAGCAAAACCTTAAGATCTTTGCAGCAGCACAATCAGACCCCTCAGCCCACTGACCACAAACAGAACCCAGCTGTCCTCTGACAATGTGCACTCCACTGCCTTTTGACACTCAAGCACTCCACTGTTTTCCACCACCAACCCACACACTCCAAAAAACCCCTCCAATGATGGCATCTATCCAAAGAGGAAGAGAAGGGCAGGAATGTATAAATTCTCTAACTCCCTTCATTATGAACATGGCAGGAATTTATAAGCCCTTATGCTCTATGTCACAACGTGCAGTCCTGTGATGTGTTCACACTGGTCTCTTCTCCAATGGAGGCCAGAAAAAATGTCTTCCCAACCGCAATGCTGCATGGCACAGGCTGGGAGCTGAAAAATAATAACAGCAGCAACAAGAGTAAATCTGGTCCACTGATGGCTTGCAGTCAATGAGAAGGCTAACACAAGCAAGAAGAGTAGGTCTCTCTTTCACCTTAAGCCACTGTCGCTTTTGCTCGGACAGCAAGCTGTTATAACACCTTTTCCCAGAGTTTGATGGGAGATACAGGATAAAGAAAGGGAATATTTCTTCACACAGTGGATAAACTAGGAATCTTGGGCTTTGGAAGTTCATTCAGGACTCAATCAGGCCTGGGAGAATCGGTAACCATGCAGGAAAAAAAAAAAAAAGAAATCTATTAACTCTGATCTTCTCTTTTCACTGGACACCATTAAGAAAGGCTTTTCTTTTCCATAGCATAGAACCTATATCTGGGCTTGGAAAAGGGAAGTTCTTATCTCCAATCTGTAGATCAGAAATGAGATCTTTTCCCTCCCACAGACTGAGAGATGGAGAATCTCTGTTCATCTTAGCTTTCATCCATAGCAGGTGATGATAAGCCTTTTCTCAGGCCCTTTTTGCACCTTACCTTTTCCTGGTGCTGGGCTGTGGGCTCGCACAGGAAGCCTTTGGAGGATTTCCGGTTCCGGTGTGAGGAAAGGAGGCATGAATCTCGGACGCTCTGTCTGAGCTTCACAGCGGACGTGGTTCGTCAAGCCTAATTTTTTTGGGTTTTTTGGCTTGACTTGTCTGCACACCGGGGAGATGTGCAGCAAGGACTGCCAACCGGCAGCAATGCCAGCCGTTCTCCTGCAAGGCTTGGTTTACCCCCTCGCCTGTATGAGGCGGTTTTAGCAGCCGCCTTCAGCAGCCATCTGTGCCTGTGCAACGATGAATGAGAGTGAGCAGATGAGTAAGGAGTAAGGAACGAGGAATAAGGAGGCACTAGGAGAAAAGTAAGCAAGGAGTTAAAGGGTACGCAGAGCAGAAGACCAAGGAAAGCAAAACGGAAGACCAAAGAACATGGAGGAACAAGAACAAGAACACACAGAGTAGGAGGATAAGGAACGAAGAACGAAGGGATGAGGTGCCTAAAAGAAGAGAGAGAAGGGAGGCTGGTGTGGATATTTTGATTGAATATTGAATATTGATAATTCCTCCTTCTCTCCTCTACCTCTCTGCCTTCATTTCTATTTTCCTACTTCCTAACTATTTTTACCAACAATTGCTTACCTTTAGAATTTTCTTGGCTAGAAAAGGTGATATCCTAGTCATATTTGTGCTAAGAAGCCCCAAAAGATATAAACTGTTAAGCTCACTTTTGAAAATGCCTTATTATTTGTTCATATGAAAGCTAATGGGGTTGTTTCTTCCGTGTGAGTTCGTAATTAACAAATTGTTATATACTGATATACTAACTCTGCAGCTATTATATATTGACATATGGTTATGATTATACATTGCACAGGTATATGTACATGTATATGTTATTCATCAACAGAGGGTTATATACTGATACATTAATACATGCATATTGATATTTTGTACCGCATTTATATTGAATTTGTATTAAAATTTATGGTAGTATAATCTGGTTAATATGTTAGTATAATTCCTGATTGTAACTGAGAAATAAGAAAGGAATGGATAAGACAATGAGGTCTGGTAAAGTATGTGGTGCTACCTCAGACACTATAACAAAAAGAGATTCTATAGGGGATCCCCCAGAATATCATAAGAAATTTATGGAAGAAATGAGGGATTTTATGACAAATAGAAAAAGAGATATGTCTGATTTAAAGGGGCAAATGAAAGAAATGCGGGACATGCTAGTCCAGGTTCAGAGAGATGTGATACAGAATAGAGAGGATATCGAGGTTAATAGAAAAGAGATTGGGGAATTAAAACAGCAAGCGAGCTCGTCCTCCTCCGCAGTTGTGGAACAATTAGAAAGTCAACTGGATAAGCTTGCTGTCTTTGAGCAAAAACAAAAAGATTCTTGGTTGCGAATTAGAGGTTTGGGAGAGGGAGAGAATATTAGAGAGAAGATCGTCACACTATTTACTAATTTCATGGAGGTAGAAGAGGATATTATGGAAAATGAAATAGACGTGGTTTACAGGGTTCAATCAGCTATGGCAAAAAAAAAAAAAAAAATCTTCCACGAGATGTGGTAGTTCAATTTACCAAACGTTCTATGAAAGATAAGATTGTTGAAGAACACAATCGTTCACCACTGTTTGAAAAAGGTAAATAACTTATAATGCTGAGGGATATTCCTTCTAGAATCCTGCGTAAGAGAAAAGAGTATGATTTCCTGGTTTCAAAGTTAAAGGATTATAAGATTCCATTTAGGTGGGACAGACTTGAGGGGGTGGTTGTGGACTACGAACACCAGAGATTTTGGCTCAATTCAATTGATAAGGCTCACAGTTTTCTGAAGAAATTTGGTGAAAAAATAAGAAGATCAAGTCCGCTCCCACCCCGAACAAGTAGTCACTCACAAGGAAAAAATATGGAGTCAACGGTCCAAGATCTGGTAGGAGTTACCCAAAGAGAAAAAATAGAAGCAAAGGACGAACATATGGAAGAAGAAACCAAGGATAAGGATAAAGGACAGGATACTAGTTTACTGGATATGAATATAGATGAATTG